>JAQFYM010000001.1:0-412229 GCA_034694785.1 Agrenia bidenticulata | reverse complement strand
TTGTTATTTATGGTTTGAATTGTTGATACATAAAATTCCTATTTATCAACCTGGCTCGGGCTATATGAAGTTGCACCAGTGAGTTTTACAGTATGTAATCGTATTAAAATATTATCCTTAGTTTGATTGACTTTTGCAGGTTTTCGGGGCCTGAGTTGCCAGTTTAGCATTTCATATAACCTTCAAAAGTCCTATTTTTGCCCAAATTTAATCTGATTATAGACGGCATTATATAGCAACTAGACTTCATGGCTTCACTGTGCATGCAAAAGGCTCAAGCTTGAAATCAGGTGTAATAGAATTTTGCAAGATGAAACTCATGGTGAAAATGGCTGGGGATGTTACATAACTAACTGGGTAAATTAAATTCAAGAGGTAGATGGTATAAGCCATGAAATTCTTTTCTCAGTTTATATAATTACAATAGGAAATTGACAGAATAGATTGCTCAATCCTTAGAACTCTCATTTTTATCCTTGTTATTGCACTTTATGCTCTTTGACGGCTTTAATCTTCCAGTAAATCAAAAATGGTTTCCATTTTCAGTCCTGGAAACAAAAATTTCCAAAAAACAATCTAAAACAAGCACAGATAAGATTTCCACTCTAAATAGCCTACGTATTTATGGCAATTCTGCTAAATGTTTTCTCCAATCTCCAGTCTTGCTTTCTAGTTCCTATAAACAGAAACTTTAACTGATCTTAGTCTGAGGTAACTCGCTAAATACTGGTGACCAGTAGAGATTTGATGTGCGTACTCGGATACATTCTTAGGAATAGGTGCTGGGTGGTAGGCTACTTTTTAGGCGAAATACGTACATTTATTAATTATGTATACGTCCTCAAGGTCTCCGAGTTCCCTAGATAATTCGAATTCAAAGAAATTCTTTGACTGCATTTGAAATATTATAGGTATTTAAAAAAAATCAAGCAAACGTAGTACAAGTTTTTTTAAAGTGGACCTTTATTATAATACTCGTAAGAGAAATAGTAAATATAGAAAAAGAGATGATCCAAATTGAAATTTTGTGGTTTATTTGTATGTTTCAGGACTTCTGTTCTATTTGTGTCGATCTCGTTCATTGTCTTGATGATTATTTCCTTGGCATGGCTTGTATTCTACTACGTCCAGAGGTTCAGGTACCTCCATGCGAAGGATCGTCTTGCGGTGAGACTAATAAATGTTTTGGACTGTAAGATTGGGTTGCATGAAGAATATTACGTTACTTGTGACCTTTTTTTTAAATAAATAGCAACGGTTGTGTAATGCAGCTAAGAAGGCCCTGGCCAAAATCCCTACTCGGAACATTAAGCTAACGGACAAGGTATTAAATGTACGATCGATAGTATTATTGGGTTTGGTTATATTGTTTAATAGAAAGTACCGTGACTCAAAGTGTGTTTCATGAAAGGAATGAATATTTTAGGAACTCAATGGTGAAGGAGAGTGCTGTGCTGTTTGTATCGAGTTCTACACTTCTGGGGACATTTTGCGAACTCTTCCCTGTCGGTGAGTGTTTGCCGCATATTGTTTGTAGACCCTGATATTTGTAAATACACATTTGACGGATTGTGAGTGTGCATATTTGTCCAACATGTCATGTAATAACTATTTGATTGTTTTGCAGGCATGAATTTCACAAATGTTGTGTGGACCCCTGGCTACTAGAGCATAGGACGTGTCCAATGTGTAAAATGGATATTTTAAAGTATTACGGATTTATTGTAAGTGAACATATCAGTAAATAAAGCTAATCTTCGGTTAGGGAGACTGTAGAAAAGCATGATGTGAATTTTAGTGCAGCTTAAAATTCAGCTTAATTATTTTCATGTCTAAGATGTTCGCTGATTTAATAGTTTACCGGAAGTCAAGAGAGTATACTTCATCTAGACATGGAGGATGGGGTCTTGAACTCCTCCGAATCCAGAGAAACAGACTCTCCAACTCATGAGCTACACAATCACAATCATCATCATAATATTCGCTACTCTGACGAAGCCGAACAGACGGAGGACAATCCTCACTCATCTTCATCTTTATCCTTCCCATCCCAACTAAATGATGGGCCAATTAGTAAACCGTCTCTTATTTCTTTGGTAAATCTCAGGACTTTTTTGGAGTCAATGTAAGGCTGTGTATGTATAATGTAATTAATTTACGTTTGATAGACGGTAGTTGCAGCACCAAGGGGAAAGGTATCAACTCCAACATCTTTAGAAGGTAGCATTGCGGTTTCTGGGACTGAAAATTATAGCTTGAAAAATGAAAAGAATTGCTCCTTGGTAAAAAGAGATTCTTCTCCAGAGGAGAAACCTACTAGTCTCACCGAATATCAGCACCCTATGTGTTATGTCCATGAAGATAGAGACAGCAATCATAGTCAAGACTCATCGTCAGAAGTCAACGGAGTCTCAGCCTCTCATCAACCGCTTATTCATCGGGAGGGCTCAATTCACAAAAGTCAAACTCTGCTGGAGAAAGGAAATGAAAGGGCAGTGGAAAAGGCATCTCCTACCGAATCTCATAATGAAGACTTATCAGTGAGTGTGTTGGATGACTCTGGAAATAAAACTCCAGGTCAGGATGCAGTAGCTAATCAAATGCCATCGGAGGAGACAGCTTAATAAATACATGTATCGGTTTGACGAAAATATTTCCCGAAATATACGGTACTTTTCCATGTACCGTAGTATGTATGTATTTTCATCTGATAGGAGTCACAATTGATAAAATGTATTCTATCGAGCTAATCCATGCCTAACGACACTGTTCCGTTAAGCAATGGTGTAAATTAATTACTCTTCATACTATAACTATAATAGAGCCGTCATCAAACATATGAATTGGTTTCATAATCAGTTTCCAAAAGAGATCCGAATTTATATGAACCGGCTTCTAGTGTTTCTTGTGTATCTCCGTCGTACATATTTGTCATCAGGAAGAATCTGTGATTTTTTAATTCCAATGAAGAGGCTGAATTTCGTTGATAGTCAGAACAAATCCCTAGAAATCCCAGTTCAGCCTTACATTTTTTTGACACGGGAATGATTGTGGCGGTGCTCATAATGCTAAGATAGACCTTTATAAGATGAATCAAATGAGAGTGACTTAGAATGTAGGAAGATTAGTTTGATGGAGAAATGTTTTTTTAACCTTTAAAAAAAGTTTTTTGTATTATTTTTTAGAGAATTATAAACGTTACTGTTTTTATAGCTTTTTATTTGCTCCTGAATATCCCTGAATATGGTGGGTCAATAACTGTTCATTCGGTTAGGATACGGTCATAGAGAAGCGTGCCAGTGCATCTCTTTATATTCGATTGTGGTTACCGTTACCAATGACGGGGCTCATCTTAGGCCCACTTGATATTTGGTGGATTTATACGGATTTATTAGCCAGTACCCAGTTTTTATGCTAACATTGCTCAATAGTCCAAAGAATATTACCTCTTACAATTATTCAAACTTAGAAATGTTTAGTAAATTAAATTTAAAATCTGAATTCTAACCCATCGTTTACGTTCGAAATATAAGGGGCATTGATTCCTGATATGATTGTCCATCTAATGTTTAATTTGATGGTGGAGCGGCGTTTGTCCGATTTTTATAGTATTTCAAATCCATCTAATATCTTGATAAAAAGGATTCAGATCTAAAATGAACAAAAATATGTTTTGAGATGTTGCATTGAATTTTATGCTCGTTTTTACTGAAAAACTTTCCAAATCTTATGTTTTATTAACCAGTACTTTACTCTATGTACCTTCAGTTTTGTAATTAATAGGGTTGCAGTTGAAATCAGACCTGCAGCTATTATATGCTCTTCAAAAGGTCTAACTGGACACTTTGGGGCTGCTATGTATAATTTGTCACTAGACCGTAGAAATATATTGTCCATCAAATTAACCGATTCTGTGTACACAACAATAGCGTTTCAGTCGACGTTCTGAGATTGAAAGGTCTTATAGAATACCTATATATTGTTGATATACGATTACATTGAACTAGTCAAGGTGTGAATGAAATTTATGATGATTTGAAATGCATACAATACTAATAAAGTCGGTAAACAGTATGTTCAATGAATTAATGTGTCAGAAATTTTTTTTTTGGATTCATGTAGCACCTAATATGTCCGGCCAAATTCCCAAAAATGACTTTCGAAAATTATTAATAGAATTACGGGTAGAATTATGAATAGAATTATGAAATTATGAATAGAATTTTGAGTTTTAAAACTTGCAGAGTGACTGGCTGTAAATAGGAAAGCCGGTCCAGTCATCCTCATCTTAAAAATTAATATCTATTCTAATTTTGGGATGAATGCAATTTGGATAATTTTAGTTTTGGAGATTTATAATTTTGGCCCTTACCATTTTGGATATTCATTTTTGGGAATTTGACCTATAACCAGCATCTAACTAGTTGTGAAAATGTAGAATGATGTGGTGGTTATGCATTGATCATATTATTATATTTTCTTATTTATAGTACCCGTTTATTTCATATGGTTTTCCATTTTTTTATGAACCAATCTGAAATATTATGAATCCAAAGGGAGAAATGAGCTTTAATTGGTCTGACGGTTGAATAGTAGCTTGATATTTTAATGGCGAAAAATCTGAATGTTTTATAAAAATGTTTGATTTGGCCTGGAAAAAGCTTGTTCATATTTAATGAAAGTGAATAGTAGAACAACGGTAAATAAATTATTTCTTTAATTATTAAGACCCGTCGGGAGGAGAAATGAGAACAATGATTCTAATTGTTTCCTGGCCGCTTCTCCAGCATCAGTAGACGGAATAGGGTCCGAAATTGGCACAGATGAACTTCTTCCTTGATTTGGAAGAATTTGAGCTAGAAATGAGCTAGCATCCAAGCCTTGGTTCAAATTATTTCGATTTCGATTGCTCTGGTTAGAAGCCGCATTATTCCCATTGTTAGTAAGCTGATCGAGCATTCCGCCGAAAAGTCCTCGTCCCAGTGATGCCAAGAGACTAGGAGCGTTCGTCTCATCCGATCTTGGAGCCTTGGTTGTTGGTTGGAAAAATCGCACAGGGCGAAGCTGCTTCGAAAATAATTTTAATAATACGCAACTCAATAAATATCCGGCTAGATTAGTGCATAATTTTTATACCAGCATTCAAGTCTTTCAGAAAGATTAGATGTGTTATAGTAAAAGGTCAAAGGGTTAAGAAGTTTTAGGTTAGTACTAGTAGAGTTAGTTCGTTTCATTTAATAGTAGTAAGGTGGTAGTTGTTCTGAAGCAGCAATTCAAATACTACGAAAATTGCAGTTTAGAGATTTGCTGAATTTGCAAACAACAACAAAGCAACATACTAGAGTTTAATTTTTTGTAGCAAATACTAATTCAAGCCCAACCCATAGCAAAATTTAAACTAGGACAATCACACAATATTCATGCAACAATTTGGAATGAATTTCATAAAAAGAGACAATTTCTTCCAAAAATTCATTTATTTTAAATCCATTTCGCAAGGAAGATCACATCAAAAGCAATAATATTTAATGCATTCTATAAAACCATCAATAAAATCCATGGGATAAGCTTTGATTAAACATTGAAGTCTTAATAAAAAACCTGAGCCTACGTCAAGAGCAATTTGGGATGGATTGGATTTTTTTGGCCTTTCGGAATTAATAAAATAAATCTTCCGACTTCATAAGAACCCTTGACGTAACCTCTATCATTTCATATACTAGTGGATTTTAGCAATTGAGCATACAACGCGATCCCGTAAAGCTAAACTTACTCTAAATCGTACAGTTTCGAAGGAAGAGTTTTTTTAAACGAACGATGTAAAATACAACCTTAATCTCAGGTCAAAAAATGTACAGCTAAAGGTAAGATGGTGTAGGTGGACACGACACTTATGTATCTATCAACGCACATTCAGAGCCACATGCAAGCAGTACTTTGTATGTATAAGGGTCGACGCATTCCGAAGTTTCCAAACGGTCAGTAACATTAATATCCATTCCTTGTCAAAACATATTGGTCCTTAAAGTGTAATATCTTATATAGTTCAGTAGTCTACACAACTTGAAAGTTGAGAAAAGTAAAAGCTAAAATATTCATATGGCAAGTTCATTAAGAGAATATTTCCATGTCAAGTTGACAATATGTGTAACTAGTACAAACAGTGCAAACTAAAGTGTTCAATCATTTTAAGAATTGAAACTCTGTAAACCTTTGTTTGATTCCAATTTCCAAAATATCGTGAAAATTCCATGAATTAAAATTATAAAAGTCAAACTAGGAATTTGTGATCCGAGCCCATCGGTAAAAAACTCAAATGGGACAGAAATATTCCTAGTATAATTTTATTAAACCCCTCTATTCCCCCTTGATAAACTGCTAGTATAACCCGAATGGATTATCAGCAAGTTTTCACCTCTTAGCTAATCCTATTTTTAAATCTATTGTGTATTAATTTGAGTCTAAGCTTCTTCCGGTTTCAATTATTGCACTAAGCATTGGCTTTCGCTTTGCTCATAACTTTTGATCGGTCGTTTCCAGATAAATTGCCTTATCGTAGCTTAATTTAACGTAAGGACAGTGGAAATTTGACTGGAAATCAGGAACTGTGTTACTTTTAAACCTAGCTTAAAATTAGTTAAAATGTACTAATACTTATTTCATCGTAATGGTCTAACTCGATATATTTTTTATATTTATGCCTACATTTATGCATTCGTATCAGTATCACAAGCCGGAGACGCTATTCAAGTCGACATTGTCTATTCTTGCAAAGTCCGTTGTTCCTGCAACAACAATGAATCTACAAGACTACTTAGCCATCTCTTTATATTAAAATTCACTCTTGTCTGGAATCCAGGAGTCATACGGGGACCGGGGGCTTTCCGCATTGTATCTAGGGATTTTGAGTACGTCATTTTGTTCCGAGTATTTTCGAATTCGGTCTAATTGTCCTTTATATGTTCTACATATCACTAGCTTTCCTACAGTAATAGTCTTTATAGCTCTAGTTAAATTAATAATTTTTGGATATTTAAGGAGAGACTTTTGGAGAGGAAACACCTACTGGGCTACTGCCTGCTGCCTGAGAATCAGTGCTACTGGATGAGGCACTTGAAGGTGTAGAAGCAGCGATGGTGATTCTGAAGTTGGGCTCAGAAGGACTTTGGTAACCTCCATTTCCACTTGAGGACGAAGAAGACTGAGGAGAGAATAGAGCGGCCAAGGGCCCAAAGGGGCTAGAGCTTCCAGATCCTCCGCCTCCACCGCCCCCTCCGAAGTTGAGCAAAGGTCGCCCCCCGGTGAAAGGTGACAAAATACCATTCAATAAGTTCAGCTTAGTGTTGACCACTGTTGTAGCGAACTGAAAATAATTCGAGAAACGAAATTTTCCGTTTAATTCAGGTGTTTATGAGTTTGTTAATCAGGCGGATTTAGGATTCAGTTCAGGACGAGAATGCCGAAGAGGATGCGGGAAATATTAATAAAGGAATGAGAAGTAATGCTCTGGTTAGTTGGTAGTAAGGAGAGTAAGGTTTGATTTTAATGAGCTCTTTCACAGGAAAGGAGAGTAACTATTTAGGTTTAGTAGGTATGGTTAATATCTTTCATATCTTTAGGGGTCCTTATTATTAAAAAGTTTGAGGAATTATCTAGAGAGGTACACTGATTTTCAAAGTTAGTATTTAGTTAATATTATTTTAGTTTTTAAAGGATGACTAGTCTCTCTAATAGAACGGTGCCAGGCTACTCAGCGTGACGAACTCGTCGCCTCATATATTCGTTGCGCCTAAGTCAGCACCGTATTAAATTATCGCAGTAATAATTCATCGCCATAAAAAGTCATCGTAGTACTCTATTCGTCGCCATAAAAATTTATCGCCGAAAAATTCATCGCGATTTTAATTCTTCGCAATGCTATTTCGTCGCAGTACTTATTCATCTCGATCATCAGAACGTGTTGGGGACAATGGATGATTTGGTTCTTCAAGGATTTAAAATATTCTTCTTCAGCTCCCAAATATTTATTTAAATTCAATATGTTAATTAGAGACGCCAACCTTAAAATGTTTCCAAGTTAGTTACAAGTTACAAGTGGCTCTCTTCCTAATATTCTACTTCTCTCGTAGCTTCCAAAAAATTTATTATTTTCGTGGAAATTTAATTCGTTTTCCCAAAATGGCACTACAATTTACTACTACCCAACGGGGACTTCCTATGCTTATTTACCAGGGGTACAGTTTTATTAAAGAGAAAGAAGGCGCAAATCAAAACTTAATTTGGAAGTGTTCCGAGTATTCTCATTTTAAGTGTCCGGGACGATGCCATAGTGTTTTGCAAGACGTTGTATTACACCAAAAAATGCTGACATTGGTAAAAAGAAGTTCGTCGAAAAGTTAAAGATAAAGGCTACCATTTCTAAAAATTCTCCTGCCGAGGTAGTAGCAACTACTTCAAAAGACATGTTTGGAAGTTATTGCAGCTCTGCCGAAAATTTCGTCACTAAACCAAGGTATATCTCGAATTAGAAATAAAAATTGCCTAAAATTAGTTCAACAAATCTTCAGAACCACATTTGGTCTTTATCAACCTTATTTAGACTGGGTTTGCTTTTTCTCTCTTTTTCCACGATGACTTTTGATCACGGTGAATTTTTCGGCGATAAATTTTGATGGCGGCGAATAAAGTACTACGATGACTTTTTATGGCGATGAATTGTTACTGCGATAATTTACGATTCGATCGCGACGAGTAGCACGGGATCCCTAATAGAACGTTGACTCTTTATCTAGTTTCGCTTGTAGCAAAATTACTATCTTTCTATATAGTTTCTAATGACTATGGTGTATTAGGTATTCGAAGGAGAGAAGATATCTTTAGGTAATAAGGTCAGGTCATGGGAATAATTTCATGAGATGATACAAATTAATATTTTAGATCTACGTTTCCAACTCCACCGAGAATTGCTGAAGGTCCTGATCCTCCACCTCCACCACCGCCTCCAGCTCGTCCTCCGCCGGTTAAAGCGTTGAAATTGATGGCATTAGGTCCATTGAAAAGTCCGGCGAAAGTGTTGGTCACCGTTTGAGCCAATTGGCTAGCGAAGTTAACTGCCGACTATAAATAAAAGCAAATGGATTTCCAATTGAGTTTTACATTATTAAAAAATTTTGAGATAGATACGGAGGAGGTAAGGTGATTAAAAATTCTTTGTACATAAGCAACGGCTGAAAAATAAGATTTACAAAATAAGCAGAATGGGCATATCCCTGAAAACACATTATTTGTATTTCTTTTTAGGGGATTTCTTTTTAGATACCCTGGATATAAAGATACGAAGCGTTCATTAAAATCTCTTAAAATAATTGCTTGATACGCTACCAAAAGCAGTACAAGTAAATAATGGTCAGCATTAAGTTGAGTAACGGACGTCAGTTTTCATCTCTTGATTCTCTTGTCCTTTCTTGGTCAGCTACATAAAGTCAGTCAAAAACTACAACAGACTTTCAATAGACCATTCTACCCTTCAAACTTAATTATTTATAAATTTAAAAAGCATTTCCTGCCCTCCTGAATGATTTATAAAATTATAAAATGTTAGTAACTAAAATAGCATTTTGCTGAAATAAGAGTAGTAAGAGACGTGCACAATTAAGTCCCTATAATCAATGGTAAGAAAAATTGAGGAAAATGAGAGAAACTATTAGACGAATGAAGATATGATATTGCATAAATACAAAGGAGTGTCTACCAAAAGTCAGTACGATCTGTTGTTGCAAAATTACTTACTAGGACAACAAACGCACCTGGCAGAATTGTCTTTTTGTTGCATGCAAGGCTTGGAAAAAGTCCGTCATGGAAAGGCCACGTAATTTCCGTCTTTTTGTGTCATCTGTTTGTTAGGACTATAATTTGGCAGTCTGAGTTGAGTTTGGATAACTATTAATTTGTTACTGGGGAAATGCGTGTAGACAAGTTGGTTATTTCAGGTTAATTTAGCAGAGGATTTTTCAAAAGCGCATTCCGGATCCTGGTGTCCACCCACGTTCAAAGTATTACTCCCCCCAACCTCATTACGTTGATTCGAAAATTTGTCAATAGTAATCTAACTATACCTATGCATCTGTACACATTTGATTCAACCTTATTCTAAAGTAATGGGCTTTGAGTTATGTGCTAAACAATTACTTATAAATGAATTCTTCATCTGCGCTGCACCAATAACTAAATTCTCAAACTCTAATTGCCCTTCAAACTTCAAATAAACCTGCTAGTCGTATTATGCCAACTTATAAATGGTTATTTTAGCTGAATTAAGATTAGCGAAATGTGATGGTATATACATCGTGTTAGGTACGTTTCGAAAATTACAAGTCTGAAATGTCTACATTAATGGGAGTTTGTTAGTGTATTATTTCAAAATCTTTTGAAATTTGATTAGACTAACTGTCTAGAGAGTTAGTATGGGATAGACCTAGTAAGTACCTCCAAAATACTCTGATAGCCTTTGATGATAGCTCCTACACTAATTCTGTAAGCTTTGCTGCTTGCCGTAACAATCCGTCCACCAGAATCTACGACTTTCGAGGCTACTTGAGTTGTTGTATTGAAGACAACACCAATATTATCCGTGACCAACCGAGTGCCGCCCTAAATGTGAAATACATCTAACTGTTTATTAATTGTATCTATGGCCATTAATCAAGCCAGGTTAGTCAAGTCAAATTACTGAGTTGTAGTAGCACAAGCTTTTAAAACTAAGTTAATTCGATTCAACCAATAAAAGAGTGTCATTCATGCAATTTCAATTGAATATGTCTCTTTCGATTAGGCTTTGTCCTTTGCAATCAAATAAATAAAAGTAATGCTATATGTACTAAAATGTAAGTAAATGTCGTCAACAGTACAGCATGTCAACTTGGACGGGGTCGGGGTTTTATGTTTACAAATATTTTTATTTATATTATCTCGTCAAGTCAGTAACGCCTCAGTTACAATATTATTGTTTCATATGTACGTTCGGTTAGCAGCATCTTGGTTTTCTGTAGATGCACGTTGAGTTCGGTGCAGTTTGTGCAAGTCAGGATTAGGATTGTAATCCATCATCATCGTCTTCGTCATTGTTGCAAGTAAGATTCAGTATGTAGTACATATATCATTCTTGCTCTCTCGAGTTATCAATTTTATAAAATGACAAACTAATTGTAAGTAGGAAACAGTAATTTGAAAACAAAATCAAAAGCATTTTGCCAAACTTCGATGGAATGTAGTGCAGATAATCAATTCTTCTTTACGGATACACGTTTTCTTTAATATCTAATACAAAGTCATGGTTTGATGCGAAATACAGTCAAGTCTATTATTGTAAATTGTTTTTGTTTGTTTACTTCAATGTTTAACACAATCAAGTCTAAACTGTAAAATTAGGTATACATATACGGTCTCAGTTTTGTATGTTAGTCGAACCTTTTCTCAGTTAGTCCTTAATCCGATTGAATTTCTCGTTACAAAATATTTATTGAATTTTAAAGTCTGGAAGCACGTACTAATTATTAAGTCACATCTCACACCAGCACATATTCGTATCAAGTATTCTTCATCCACTCTTTCACACTTGTCAGTACTTATGCATTAAAGCATGAGCAAATCAATCTTGGATACTTATCAATATAAAAATAAAAATACTTCGTACTGTCTATGTCTACTGTCTATTTGCCACATGTCTAATTAGATAGTGGGTCCCTAACATCATACATAAAAAACTCATCAACAACTAACAACTAATGAACACACTCACTCGTATTCTTTCATACAACATCTATATAAAAAAATCTACACACAAAACAACATTTAAAGCTTGGTAAATATAAAATCATAAAAATGAAAACTGTCATGCCCGCAAAAAAATTGAGCTAGTCAGCATCAACATTCATCCCCTTTTTTCTCATCTTCTCATTCTCAGTTTCATACGAATTGAATTTCATTAATAAAATTCACGTAGCCTATTTCACACGTGTCTGCATAATAGACACAAATCACTCAAACTACAATAGGCCTTTCACAGATTACAAGAATGGAAGAGTTACATAAACTAAAACCCTAAAACACAGACTTTGTCTCAAAAAATTCAAAACGGTCATCATTCAGACATAACTAAATCAAGCAATCCCTGTCGGTAGTCCAATTGTCATTTTTGGTTATCTCTGACTGACTAAGATTTCCATTTCAACCTTTGATCAACTAAATAGTAAACTGTGACTGAGATTTGGTATTATTCTGACCTTCTAGGACTATTCTAAATCTAAATTATTATTTCTCTACACCTCTCTGAGTTTTGTCGTAAGAAATCGGATCACTATTTCCTGAGTCCAGTGAAGTTATTAACGGGCATAACCCCCGGCACCGGAATGTGCATTATTATTTGCAAGGCTGCTTGCGTGGTTCGCAGCGAAACCTCCTATGGAATTTGCTACTGCAGCACCAACCTGAGTTACGGCTCCGAATATTCTAGCTTTAGCGGCCAAGACGTCTCCAGCAGTTCGGGTGACACTGGCTAAAACTGGAGGAGCGGACTGGACAACGGCTCCAACAACTTGACCCTTAGCGTTCAACAAGCTCAGCAAAGTAGACACGGTTCCCTAAAGAGGCAATAATCGTTCATGAAATATTTATCCGTAAGCCAATTAGGGAAAATTAAATCAACAGAAATCAACTTAACATTGGAAAAGGAAAAAGGAATTTACATTATTATTTAAAATAATTTTTAAGTAACACAATTATGCCTTGGCTCAGGCACACTGTACGATTTTTTGAGATGTGGTCGCTAGTAATTTCTATTGAGATTTTTAGGTTGCCCACTATATGTACTAATTTGTATTATTTAATTTTTCCCCTTTAATCATGCCAAACCAAACTGGTTGAAAATTGCAATCCAACATTACGTGACGAAACCTGTCAGCAATCAATCTACATTTGACAGCAGTGTACAGGGAAATACTAAATAAATTAGATTAGAGCTTGTGGTGGACAGAGATATCATGCAGCTTTAATTTGAACGAACATCTCAAAAATGGATCCTTCTGTTTCGTGAAGCGATTAAGATCAATTTCATCTAATAAAAGTAATAAGATAAAGGCAGTTCTATTATAATTAACAACTTACTTGAAGAATGTTGGCGGCAACTCCGACAAGACTGTTTAGTAATTGAGTTCCAAAGTTAACAGTGTTGGCAGCAGCCTGAGAGAAAACGTTGATGAAATTGTTGGGGGTTTCAGCGACGGTGTTTGGTCCCTAGAACAAGGAAGTTCACAATAAGGGATCCGTATATCCACATAAAAAACCTGAGAGAATTCCACAAGCGCGTCTTACATAAGATGAGCTTGGATATCCACTGAATCCACTGGCAGCCGATCCTCTCTCGTTACGCTGGACAGCCTCGTTGGTTGAAGAAGCGTCGGCCTGAAGAGACGATGGGACAGCCCCGGTCAATCCTTTGAGCAAGGTCGTCTTGGTGTCAACAATGGCCTTTGTACCTTGGGTCAAAGTATTAGCAACACCCTGCCCCAAAATGGAAAAAATTAGTTCATCCTTACGATATTTTAAATGAAATCCCACAAATTACCTAAACCCTAAATATTCCTCCCTGACATATACAGAATGAGTATGTTTGAATGAGTACTTGACTCTCTATTAAATACTTCCTTATTAGTTTTCAGCCTTATCTTTCCCTTTCCTCTCGTTACAAGGGATATTAAGGAAGGATACAGAGACGTAAATTCTGCATTGCAAACGTTAGCTAAGATATTTCAAATTGGATGTAAATCAAGGCAGTTATGGTTCTGCTCTGGTTCCGTCTATAAATTATAAACTGCCAGTTGTGTAAACTCTGTTATTAGGGAATTAATTTGCTAAAAGATCCCTTCATGCGGCTAAAACCTTTGTACATAACTTTTATTATTTCATGGTGCCGCACGTCCTGAGCCCTGTAATTTTAAGGTCTATCAAATTGATTTTACCTCTCATGATTATTTAAGCCCTAAAACGAAAGTTTGTCTTCCATTGTCTACCTACGTTTTAGTAATAGTATTGAGTAAACTAATAAAAAATTCCCTTATCATCACGCACCGCCTCTCAAGTCTCAACACCATCTCATTTCATACCCTTGGTAATAGCTATATTGTACCATATAAGACTTATAATTAACTAAATGAACAATTAAATCCAATTATTGCACGATCCGCATACGTCTTTAGTAGTAAATGTAATTAAGTACGAACCGACTGTCCAAAATGTCTCGGGTAGTTAGTTTTCCAGATGAGGCGACAAAATACAATGGCTGAAGCTAACAAATTCGCAAGTCTACTAACAACTACTTCAAAACCTTTACAAAAGTGTGAGGTAGGCTATGTGGATGTGTTTCTACATTTAAAATATTTTTAAAGCGTGCATTGGCAATTGCTACCAGGCTGCATTAACTACGATTCAAATTACGTCTACAGATTTGTCCTACTCGAGTGGAAATGCGGTGCTTTTGATACAGAAAACGTAAGGGTGAAGGGTCAGGGTACTGGCCTTGGAAATATTTCCAGAGACAAGTAGGTAAAATAAATAATTGATAGAGGAAGAAAGTAATTGAAGGGTTAAAGGGAATTGTGCAAGGGGCTCACATTTGCAATACGAATGGCTTTTCTAGCGCCAGTCTCAGCAGTTTCTGCCGCAGTTTCCGCAATTCCAGTGACAATACGGGCACCCGTGCCAAGTGCTTGCTCAGCCGCAACGTCTACTCCTTCCAATATTTGGATGGCAGAGTTCCCCAAGTTTTTAAAGCCGGCTCCCAGTGTATGTGAGACCTCCTTTTGTCACCATATATATACAAACAATATTACTTACCACGAACTTGAGTCACTCAGTTAAATACGTTACCCGTCCGCAGCAAGTCAACCTCAATATTTTATACAAGTTCCCTGACCAAAGTTTTACATAATATTGTTTGCATGTCCATCGTAGCTCATCCTATCCTGTTGTCCGTCTCTAAAACACTGGAACTTTGACCCTCCCTGAACCGAAGTCGACTAGGGGTCCGGAAACTATTTTAGTTGACCTTCACTACTCTTTCAGTTCCATAAACAGCATCTATAGCTTTCTTTTGCCTCTCTCTCTCTCTCATGCATACACACACAGTGGAGGTTAGGTGCTGGATTAATTTGCTCGGAAGCGCATCATGACATTCCAAGTCAATAGGTGGGATTTAAAGGATATTCTCGAATGGAGGGATTTTGCGTAAACTAATTAGAAATTATAAGGATCGGGTACGGGAAAGAACATATTAGTTACGGTGGTAAGTATCTGGTTAAATGCAAGTTGATACAAGGATGAATAGAAAATGATTGACCCCTTGCCAAGTTACTCATGCTAAGACGGCTATAATGTCTCATAAAATATTTAGTACTTGATTATAAATATAAGTATGATATCAAGGTATACTGTCTTTGGAAATTGAATGGATCTCTTACAAAGAAAATAATAATTCTCTTCAAAATTAAAGAAAAAGATTTTAAAGAAAAAGCATGTCTCGGCTTGTGATAGAATTGACTTGCATTGATTCTGACGGAGAGGACAAAGTTTGCTAAATTCCATCTTCACGAGATATTTCGGTACAGGGAAATACCAAGATGTAGATAAGAATGAGGTAGGAAATCTACAATGAAATACATTTTAATTAAGAGGAGGTAAAGCGACAAAGCGAAACTATAAGAATTAAGAGGAATGAAAGCTTGAAGCTGATATAAGCGTGTGTTTCAAAATTCAAGTCATAACGTCATACCGTCACTCAAACCAAAATTATCATCAGTTAACATCAACATTTAAAATTCTTGGGCTCTGAAAATATTCAATCTTTTGAGACAAAGTGTCACATTCTGTATTTTCTAATAAACTAATTTGGACTTTTGGATGATTTGAATGAGAGTCGCAAATGACAGGGAGAACTCAGTTTAACTCAAGTCACAAGCCTTGTGATCACAAAAATAAAAATAAAAGAAGACTCGGAAATTGAATGTGACAACTTTCTCAGAAGACCGTATGGTTTTGTAATAAATGTTTAGGTAAAGTCTAGTCCACTTCTGGTCAGTGTCCGGAAAGTCGGTAATAAATTGGTTTGTGTTTAGGTTTTAAAGACCACCTCGAGGGCTTTGCTAATTCGCTCCATGGGTTGTCCATCGTCCATCCCGTATTTGGTATTGTCGCTGGCATCAGCAATACTCCTCACGCTCTTCACCTGACTCTCCGATCCGTGCATGGCGTCCTCGAAAACCTAGTATCAATACAAGTAGTCCAGTTTTGTCCATAAATAATTGATCAATTTTTTTCGGTTAAATGTTTTTTAAATTCGTATAAAAGTAATTGAATGGTCAAGTAAGATCCGTCTTTGCAATGTCAGTAGCTAGGTTAGCGTTCACATTGTCTTATCAACGTAAATACTTCAAAATGATTAACTTTCATAAAACGGTAAACCTATAGTCTCGTTTGTTTTGCAATGATAGTCCCCCACGGTAGGTATGTCGTTCAGTAAAATTGTCTTTTGCTCTTGGGAAGTGTATATGTATGTATGTATGTAAATATATTTTTGGTAGCAAAGTTTTTGAGTTTCATACAGAAGAACTATTTAATATTCTAGTGCAATATTAAATGATAACTTATGATGATGCATGATGTTCATGGACTGTACAGTCTTTTAAAGATTTTATGTAGCATGGCCTAAGATTTGAAACGGAAAAGATCCAAGTTATTAAAATATCGTTAGCTCTTGAAATTACATCAAGCGTTTGAGCTTCAAAAACGTTGCATAAGAAGGTTTTTTGACACAACTAGACAGCATATAATATTATTATGATTAAATGTACGAGAAGCTTTTGGATACTGAATGTGCCTGCGTGGCGTCTAAAATTGCTACGATTCTTAAGTCTCCATATAATTAATCAAAGCAAAAATCTCTAAAGACTTTCTTGTACAACTGAAGTCAAAAGCAGGGATAATCTGCATTTTTTAAATGGGTTCACCTACTTTAATTCTAATTTAAAATATATTCCCATACACGAGGAAAATCCAAATACTCTATTGCTTAGTTTCAATTATAAGCCATGAAAGATTATCTAGTGCATACAGCTAGGTAGTCGACCTTAAGAAACCTTCATTGCAAGCATGAAATGTTTCATACACCTGACAAATGCTGATTGAGGAATAATTATCTTGAAGAGGATTTACAATCTATGCTAAATAAGTCGCTGATGTCTCGTAATACATTATATTATCTCACAGAGGTATTTGCACATCTATCGCTTCTCTTCTATTCCTCTTCATTATAATTTTAAATTGTTCTATCCTTGAATATATTTAACACCATGGGAAGAATTTCAATATTTCCCAGGTCTGTATAGTGTATGGTTATTATAACTGCTTAGTACCAGAGTTTTTACTTTTTAAAGCTATCTTATAGTTCTATTAGGAATACAACTGGCAGAAAACTGGGGAAGTCTTGATTCTTGGTTAAAATTTCAATATAATTGACGTCTTCTGACAAGTGAGTACAGTGCAGAAATTGCATTGATACAGAAGTAACGGAGGAAATTCGCTAGCACTTTGCATGCAGGTAAAGTTTATAGCGTATTATGAAGGTTCATAATACGTCCTCGTGGGAACTCTGAATTTAATGAGTATCTATATCATGTGAGCCAAGTTGACCTAATAATTTTACTTTTTCTACGAATACATTGTTTTCTATGTAATAAAAACAAACTTCATGGCTGATTACTTTTCGGTTGTGCTCTATTCTAAACGACGAACTAATTCTACGGTCCTTAACTGAGAAAGTATTTGTAAAAAAAAGTTATCCATATTCCTCTAAAAAACGAAAGCGATTGAATGGTGGTAGATGTAATGGAATTTTTATTACTTTTATGAAATACTACAATGAGATTGTTTAAAAAAATCAATTCCATGTGAACATCTATGGATGTAGTGCAAAGCCACTTTTAAAGGTTTGTTTTAGTCCTGGTCTTCAAATATTTCAAAGTTAAGGTAATAATTGAATGTGGTATTGTTAGAAAGGCGTGAAGTGAGAAATTGTACCATGTTTGCACGGGCGTCTTTTGTAATCACATTTACTCATCAAATCAATTCAGTGGTAAGATAGTGGTGTTTTTCATACAATTTATGTTCCAAATGAAGTAAATATGTGAAGAATATAAATTTCATAATTTCTTGCCCTCCCAAGTCGTCTATACTACTAAAAGAAAATGAGTACATTACTAAACTTGAAAAGAATACAACCCAGTTCACAGTAGATTAGAGTAGATTAACTTTTCATCAAGATATCCTTGTTCATCTCCAGTATTTTTTTCCTATTGTTATTCTAGGAAATCTCCAATTTAACCGTTAATCACATAAGGAAAAAAGAAACATTGCTTGTAGAAATGTCTGGACTTCTTCATGGAAATATTCAAGGCCTTGAGTACGTCCCAAAAAATTTATTTCTCATGATCCATGCAACAATTTTCAAATGACATCCCTGAATATTCCTTATGTGGCAATTTACTCTTAGCAAATCACTTCCAATGATCTGTCAGGGTAGTAAGAAAAAACATCCTAATAATTCTGTGTGCATGTGTGGAAATGGAATGCCAGAAGAATACGTGTGACCTACCTTATGAACTACTCTGAGACTTGATCGTTTTGCAATAAATTTATAAGCGAGTTGCCTACATAAATTGTTATTCTGTACAGAATCCTTCTCAGTCTGACAACGAATTCATTAAATAGACTTAATTCATCATACTGTCCATTTCCAGTTTTTTCATAATTGAAAACAGAGCCTCTTGGATAACAATTCAGTTTCTACGCCAGCTTATGAAATCTCCACCTGCAGCGAATCACAATTACAGATTAAATTGTTTCTCTTTAGTGAGTCTTTAGTTCATCACTCAGCTTGTAAACTGTCACTGCCTTTTTGATTGACATCTATATTAAAGGCACAAGGCTCTGGTCTATACACTATCCTTTTCTAATGACATGATAACATTAAATAGTGTTTAAAATTATTATCTACCCCATGTAGAAAATATCTTTCCCTTGGCTTCCTCCATTTAGTAGCAGCATAATTAAGTCTTCGTCTAAAAGTGACTTCAAGGCTGCACAGGTTGTAATAAAGGAATTGGTTCAATTCAAAGAAAAAAAGTATTTCAAGACAGAAAAATACAAATCAGAGGGATTTTAAGGGCTTGGTGTTATTTAGTACGAAACACTAGACCGTTATTTAATAAAATGAATTTTACATTCACCACTGGTGACTGGGGCAAACATTATTAATCATATTCATAGCATATCAAACATACATATCGAGACCAATCTTCATTTCAATCACATCACTTATCAACCTGAACAGCCCTAAGGCACAAACTAATATCATTGCTTATGCACTTCATGCAAAATGCCTTCGAGGATGGGATGTAACAACAGGACTTGCATCCAACGTCCAATGAAAGGGAAAATACTTTAATGAATTGCGCAAGTTAGCTTGTCTATCTCATAATAAAACTTCCCCCACCTGAACATTTCCATCAAATCCAACTGACACTTTTATGTAATCTAAGCATGGAGATATGCACATTTATGCTTCTTATCCCCGTAATCATTCTCCCAGTCACAATCAAGATATCTTTGAGGGAGCTAGGCGTGGTGCGTTTTTTAAATTCTAAATTTACAAATAGGTCCACACTGATCTTAATTAACTTAACTGAATGGAGCAGAAAAAATCTCTGTTTTAACAAAAATGAAATAGGGCTGTGGAATATTGAAGATCGGAAAGTGGCCGTGGCATGTGTGTATGGGACTTGATAAATGATTTGGCAGAAACTTGGAGAAAAAACTGAAGTTTGTACTCTTTACTACTGAGATCTTATTCTTAGTATTCCCACAAAGACATAAGAATTAAGATAATAGTCATCCCCACAGAGTTAAAATAATTGAATAAAATCAATACAAGTTTCTGACTATAAAGGTTGTTAAAGAAAGAGTTTACTCAGTCGTTTCTTTCCAAGTTTTTGATTCCAACTTGAATTTTTTCCTTGAGGTTGCACATGAGGGAAGAAGTTTCATATATTTGGAAAACATTGGCCCGTGGAAAACCTGAAGGTTACCATTGGAGTTATAAAAAAATTCATCAAATCTAACACTTTTCCTATCGTGCAGATTTTCTATACTAAACAAACCATTAATTGCTACTCCATTATTCAAGGTGGTTTTCGGTGGAGAGTTGGAGAAAAAATTGTGCCGAAGTAGTCTGTCTGTCATCAAATAAGAACCATGCCGAGATGAATATGATAAAGGGTTAACTAGCGTGACGTTACAGAACACAATGCAGCATGCCTCCTCGTCAAATTCTTTCATTGCTGGACTGAAATTACTCAAATTATGCCCTTTGTTATAAGCCATCCGAAAATTTCTGTCTGCAAGATGAGATCCACTTTCCATTATTCTTGGAATTCACTTGGAAGTTTAGATATAGAAAAAACTTGATACTAAACAGCTAGCAAGAAGATGCAGATTCCAAATCATGATAAATATTAACTACTGCTGTCTGGAAATTCCATATAAATGTACGATCTGCGTAGTCTTTTGCCTGGGGTTTCTCCACCACAAAAATCCATCTAACTACCGACGTACTTTACTAAAAATTAAATTCCATTCTATTCGATTCTGAAAATTGTTGGTGCATTCAAACCACCTAGTAAGTACTCGTCGTATCCATAATCATTCAATAACTACTTCGTTCCTGTTAAAAAACGAAACCAAGTTGGTTACACAAGACACTTAAGTAAATATGTTTTTTCTCTCCATAGTCAAAGTCAATCTTGGTTAAAGATGCAGTGCCAAAGCACAGGTACGCATTCTAATGGAAACAGCTCGTAAGGAGTTTATACGGTTGAGGTAGATTGTGGCTCCATAATAAATATTATCTAACAACACTAGGCTATTAGGTCGCCTTATTCAATCTCTTGGAGAGCCGTTTATGTCGAAATCAAGCCGTATGTGAACGTCAATACGAAATGCTAAGCATATGGGACTACCTTGCTATGACAAACCTACGATATCCATATAAATTCTTTGCATTAATTGATGCAAGCAGAGGCTCACATTCGCTTACTAGTTAGTATGCGGTAATAATCAGGGGCTGAAGATGACTACGAAGATGAGGTGTGATTATGCAATGGCATAATTACCAAACCATTGCCCTATTGACTGTTCGTGCTGTTTGGGTTTTTTCTTCTAGCAGTACATTATTAAAGATCATCATAAGCTTCCCTATACTGATCTAAGGGCATTGCGAGGTGTAATTTGAGGAACGGTGACAAATCTGTGTTGTGATAGAACCACTTCGTCACAGCTAACCATTTGAATAAATCAGTTTAACAGGTATGGCAAAAAATCTTGTACTTTTCATAAGCTTAAAGTTAATAAGTAAATCCTCCTCAATCTCACACCATTACCTAACAAGCTTTTCATCAATGGCCCATCCACGTTTCCTTTTTTGAACAACTACAAAAAGGCCTCAAGATTTCCGTGAATCCTCTTCTTTTGCAAGATAATTGAATTTCGCAGGTAGACTTAATTACTCAAATAAGAATTTTCAACTTGTTTTTTTAGCCCCAACTCTAAAATTGCAAACCCGTCCTAATGGGGTAGAAATCCAATTTGTGATAAGCTATTCCATCCCCTTATTTTTGTGACCTCTTTGCAATACGCATTATTAAATGTTGCACAAAACTCCCAGTTGAAACGAAATATTCAGGAGAGAACAATGAATATATTTTCTATTTTCTCCTATAAAATTATAATCAGGCAGTTGATAAGAAATGCGATATTGAACTAAATTACTGATGCAACTCGGATGTTTAATTACTCGTGGTCTCTTAACGGTGGAATTAATTCCCTATCACCTGCCAGGTGGAAAAAGGTAATAAACGATTATGAGGAAAATGATTGCCTAACACAGGGATTTACATCCGTACGTCCGCATCCTATACATGCGTTGCTGTAATTATAATCGAGTGCCAAGATTGAATAAGGTTTTTTGAGGAACTTCAAACTCCCAGGAGAACTTGACGTAAGTTTAAAACAAAATTATATTGCTCCGCTGGTATGAACGATCCACGTATCAACCGCAGACAAGCTAAGATGGCTAGCAGTAACAATTGCAAAATGAATTTAACATACTCGGCGTGCTTAGGAGCGAAAGTGTAAAGGCAGAGTCCGATATGTGTGTGCACTCAACTTCTTCTCGATAAAGTTAAGCATGAAGAGCAGTTTAAGACACAAAATAATATTCCACGCTCATAGGTAGGTATGAAAAGTAATTTACAAAAAAAAAAATAATTATCATTATAAATAATATCATGTTATCCTAGATTCAACGTTAACAATCAAACGTTCAGAGTTAGTGATGGTGGTGGTAATATTATTAGATACGGAATAAACTGGGGCTCAGGAAGCAGGAAGTTTCTATAGAATTCTCCTCCACCAATTTAATCAAAATTGACTGTCAAACAATTGTTTGGTTTTTAATGTTGTTGTTATTGCAGTGTTACTGCATCTTAGAACTTGAGGTTACTAGACTAATACGAGTACTTCTTGTGTACATAGACTAAAGTAACTGCTTGGACCGCTTGCCTAAGTCCTCTCTAAGCGATTTCTTTTCCCTATACTTTTGCAGCCAAATTTTGTTTGAGATTGATCCATTAAACTATTGTACAGGAACTTATCTGTCCGTCTAGAGTAAAATGAGGAATTACGGAGGTTTCATTCGATTTCATACTTTATTTCGATGGATACTTCGTGCTTGATGGGACATTAGAACATGTGTTCATTCTGCCTTTTGGAACGTAACGAATTGAGGGATTAGTTAGTCTAAGTGATTTGCTAATCATTTATAATTTGTGGAAAATTTATACCAACTCCTTAGCACCATTTACTTTCATATAAACTTTGTAGAATCTCTAGGACTATTCGACTAGCTGAGACTAATTAGATTTTTCACTTGATCTTGTACAGACTTTTTGTTGTAATACTGACAATATTCAATTTTAAAGAACCCTTCCGTGTGGACTTGCGGTTTTACCTCGGTGCGTATTTCATAACCTGACTAATTTATCATTAGTTGAGTAATGGATTTAAATTATGCAAAGAACTTACGGAAGGAGCTTTTGATTCTTCCGCGGATGACTTAGTGGTGGATGAGGAATCTTCAGGAACTGGAAGTCCATTGCCACAAGCAATGGCAAGGGCAAGGGTGATGGCTAATGTCCAGGTCTTCATTCTGTGAATACAAACAATCAATATGTCACTTTCCAATCTATCATGGGTTTTTTTTCGAAAGAAAGAAGTCTTTATTCTAATGGCCGAAGTGGAATTCGTCAAGGTTTTCAAAAACAAGGGGATTACTTAAACTGAAGGATAGGATGGATATTTCAACACAATTCAATTCAATTCAAAAGTATCTTGAGCAAAAACCGAATCCTGGCTGAGGTTTGTAATTTATGTCTTGGTATTTGACGGAGAGATCGTTACTTGGCTTTAAACCACTTCTCTATTGTTCTTCCGAGTCCAAATTTTTAATTCAGTGCTAAACTACCACTGGTGTTAAAGGGGATTAAAGAACTCTGACTTGCTGTCTAAAGAATAAAGCAATTTTCTGCATGCATATAAATCTATGCTCACTTAAACAGTTTTAAGATAAGAGTGGTTAAGACATTCACACAAACAAATTCAGAAAGACTTGAGTCCTATGTGTGTTTCCGCTAATTACCTAATCCGAGAGTATTATTAAATTGTTACGCTTAAGCTAATCAACTACATGGTCAGTCAGATGGGGGATCAAGACAATGCAAATATTGTTAAGAGAAACACAGGCAAGGGAAAGGAAAGACTTGGCTTCGTGGCTTGGGTTATGAATAGCCAAAGTAAATCAAACTCATAACTTGAGGTAGGTGTCCGTGATGAATGCCATTGTTAATTGAACATGTCGACCGTGTAATAACGGACAGCATTTAATTTTCCATTTCTTTGACTTGACTCTTACTATCTTATAGTTATGATTATACTTCGTGAATATACTTTAGCAAACTTCAAACTTGGATTATATTATACAGAATGGTCTCTTGAATGTTTGCGAGGACTATCAAATACTTGGTAATTTTTCTGGCTCCCAACTA
Organism: Agrenia bidenticulata; assembly: GCA_034694785.1. NCBI lineage: Eukaryota > Metazoa > Arthropoda > Collembola > Entomobryomorpha > Isotomidae > Agrenia > Agrenia bidenticulata. Next base: position 387,966 of record JAQFYM010000001.1, on the reverse strand, counting down.
CGCTGACTATACAAAAACAAAAGCCTTATCTTCGTCTCATCATAGAGGCGAGAGTTTACAAATTTGCAGATTCGACAATATGATAATAAAAAATAAATCACAGCGAAGTAAAAGATTCTTAAGTCATTGGAATCCGCAGAGTTACATAAAAGTAATTAAAGATACCATCAACATCAAGGTTGAGTCGCGGAGAACGAAATCAAAATCAGAGCTTATTATCCAAAAAAAAACCTTTGTGGTAATTAAGTTGTGTTCAGTATATTCATCATCAAAAGAGATGTTCCCACAATCATCCAATTGTACCCAACACCCATAACTGCATCCTTGTAAACCTATTTCAAAAACATGCTAACGAGGGAAACTAATTTGATGCTAGTTAGACGATCTTGTCCCAATATGCCATCTATTCTCTGCTTCTCTGTTCTAGCCCCAAAATAGAATACAAATAAATAGCATAAAGGAACCAATCACTTCCAAGCCTTTTAAAACCGAAAATTCCTTGATCAAACTATAAGAGAAGGATAATAGACTTGGAAACTGCATAATAAAATTGATGAAGAAATAACTACTAAGCGTAGGATTTGTATTGTAAACCTTTGTGTTTGAACATGTGCATTGAAAGTCTTCTGAAAAAAATACACAACGTGGAGGCTGACTACTCCCGTTCCTTCTTGTTGACTCTTCTTTTTTTTGAAAAACCTTTGATGCTGACAAGAGTTGGAAAGGATTCCTTTGATTCCCCCATCGTCATGCAAAGCCCTTATACGATGCAATATTAATTAACTATGGAGAGCATTTAATGTGTAGAGTAACAGGAGGATAACTACCTAACAACCTACTCTTCAGTTCCCCACTCTTGTATAATTTTATTATATTCTAAAGGAGATTGGGGCTGGGTATTCACTGGGGTTTTCTCGTCATAGTTGATTATGCAATTCCGAGTCAATATTTACCAACAATGTGAGCATTCATGAAAGAGACTCCTAGCCTGCGAACTTCACACACATTCCCATCATTGTAAATTGTAAATCTATCCTCGTCATAATAGTAATAATAAAAATAATAATAATAATATTATTATACTGAGAACAATCACTTCTGAAATGCATCGCATGCAAAGTTTTCCTATGCCGTGTGTAAGTGTGTAAGTGTGTAAGAGTATGGACCTACTTAACCTAATAAATGATGCATACGAATTCCATACGAATAATATATTTTTAAGGACTATGAACTCATCTTTTAGAAATAGTTGTGCACGATAATGATGAAGGTTTTTGATTTCTATTGACTTAGAAGAAGCGGTCGTCGAGCTCATGATTTATGCACAGAAGTTCAACTAACCTTTGCTTGAGTGTGGATGGAGTGGCAAAAGTAATTAGCTAACGTAACAAACTGTCATTTCATAACTATAATTGTAGTTGTGTATAATTGGAGTTGCAATCGGGAATAATCTGTATGTACTTATTTTTCGTGTGATGAAAGAACCAATAGTCAGAAGGGATACCAAATTTTACAAAGGTCACAGTCATCTCTCAGTTCGAAGCTGTAAACTTGGAAAATCAATGGACGATGGGGTATAAATTTTTATGAGAATTGCAGGGTTTCCCTGGCAACGTCCTTATCATATTCAGTTTGCAAAATTACACTTGTTGCCAAACAGAAAGGGAAATTCATAGGGGAAAATGAAAGCATCTATTAACATTAAGTGGTATTGATGACCAGTCTTGACTCTTGACTTTGGATGGGCGAAAAACCGGATCACTAGGTCTCATCATCATCATGGCTCTCATCAACAATACTATAAGACCAAGTACTCACAATATAACAATTAATGAGCTAACTGTCTGCCACAAAAATTTTCTCTTGACAAGAAACAAAATGTACAAGTGCTCAACCTGTTCCCTTTTAAGCATGGAGTTGGCTTTGAATATGAAATGGTTAAGTGCACCGTAAAAGATGTATCAAGAAAAATACACCTCAACGATGGATTGTAATGTTTTCCTCTTGTACAATGTGATAAAATCTTTTAATGAATTTTTACATGAACAAAAAGAAATTAGAGTGTGATTTGATCTGTAAAGGCCTTGCGTCTACGATCCCGAATCCTCTGAGAGATAAAGTGTACATTTATTTAAATTAAACGAAATTGGGGAAAAAATCTTGAAAAATCGAAAAGAATCTTTTAAGCCTTACTAAAATACTTTAAACCCTTGAAATTGTACATTTATCAATTCCGTTTAAAAAAATCATGATGATGAACACGTAAGCCCGTACATTTGACTTCCACACGTAATAATCCATTAGACTTGCTCTAATAAATTAAAAACCAAAATTGCCGTTGAATGTTGGACTATGGTACTACAGAGAATATATTTTTATGCATAGCTGTGTGCAAGCACTCATAGATAAGGCATAAGTAAAAGGCATGGCGAAGTGGATAATCAAGTTTTCAGGCTCATTTAAACTAACCATATGACGGTTATTGTTATTGGACTATTGGTTAATCATAACAAAAAAAAATAAGAACAGCATAAAAAATCAACCTGAAAGAAAAGATTGTGAAATCTTACTTGAAAGAACTACCGGCCCTCCCTTACTATTATAGTCTTATTAAATATCATAACACCATAAGCCAATGACCAACTGAGGCCAAAATTTGTTCCAATTCATCTCTTAGCAGTTTTTATGAAGAGTTTTTAAATCTTAATAATTTTATTAGCTAAATTTATTTTCGTCTAATTAGTTGGAAAGGATTTATTTCACTAATTAAGGATTTGATCTAAACGTATGTGAAAAAGAGATTGATTGCTTGGAGTTAAAATGTTTTGCTGCTTTCACAAAGTGTTGTATTTTGTGGCAGGATGGTTTAGCTTGGGTGGCTAGCCTTATTTTCCATTTCAAAGGAATTGACTTTGAAAAGCTGAAACTATTAAATCTAATAAAATACCCCACTTGAGATTTGATTCTCTTTCTTTTAGACTGAAGCTTCCCAAGTAGCTTTAGCAATGATATACTAATCGCTTAATTTCACACGATCTCTTTCCATCAAATACCAAAAATAAAAGATATCACAATTTCCCCTCCAATTAGATTCTCCAATTCTTAGAAACTTATCGAATCACCCGGAATGGACACTCGGAACAATGTTGTATCTTATTCAAACACTTATTCGGGTAATACTAAGTTGTAGTATTGTAGAAGGAGAGAGGTCCTTACCTGATTGAGTTTTGATGAGGTTTTTTATTAATAAAAACACAAGAAGTTATCGGGTATGTCCAAGTAAATTCTCACTGAAAAAGATCCAAATCACTTTAATACAAAGCGGAGGAACAATTGCAATAAAAAATCTTTCCTGCCCAACAAATCACACAGACTTGACCAACAATAATCCAACTCGAGGGTGTAAAATGAACTGAAGGAAAGGGTAGCTAGTGTTACAGAAGAAAACTCAGGTACGAGAAGGTGCAAAAGTAAAAGTTTTCTTACAAAAGGGTGCCTATGTTGTGGGTCTCTATACGTGTTTACTCTAGACGTAATAATCATATCATGATATGTATGATGATGATGATGAGTGAATCACAGAGTACAGGTAGGTTACTAGGTATCTAGTTATCTAGCTTACTAAAGCTGTGATAACATTCTCTGCAACTTGTATCATATTATTCTTACTAAAAATCCACTCTGAGATTTTTCCCAAATAAGCTTCGATCTGCTCTATAGCTGCCTACTATATACCCAAGTGTAAATAACCCACATATATTAGTGGTTGAACATGCAGAGTTTGACTTACATAGTTTTCTGCCTACCTATTTCATGTGTATCTGTTGGTCTGCCAAAAATTAGCCAACTGTGTACAAGAAATGAGAAAAGGTGAGAAGGATTGTGTACAGGTTATGGCTAGCCCTGCATGTTAAAGGCCTATGCTAGGATACCATAGTGGGATCTTAATTAAAAAAGTATTATCTTGTGTTTTATACAAAATATAAATGCTTTGGATGATGTTAGCATCAAGCTCCACATGAGGAGTAGATGGACTTAAATGCCTTTGCAATTTGGATTATAAAAAAAGTGGACTTGGTCTGATGGTAAGTTGGTAGGTAAAGGGTTTCTATTTCACAGCCCTTGGCTTTACTCACAGTTGTAGTCCTTTTCGTATTTTTCCTTTCCGTCTTGTAGTTACTAACGTGTTTAAGTAGTTAATCCAAAACTTGTATCCTCAGTTTAACTTTTGATTGAAAACTGTATTCCTTCGCAAGCACTTTTAAAGTGTAATAAAAAGGGTTTTTTAAAAACAAGAATTTTCAATGCTAAAACAATAGGAAGGGAGCGGTAGATCTATTGACTTCTTGACACTGTCACTCTTTCGTGAAAAATAAGACCCTAACTTTGGCCGCAACTGTATTTAAGCCCTTAAAGATCCCACGTGATGTGATGATTAGATTCCCTACCCCTAACTATAATGGCTTGAAGACCACAGATCTTTAGAAGGAAAAGTTATCCCCAGTACTGTAAAGCATCAGCAGAATGAATACAACCCCTTTTGTGCACTGCATTATTCAGAGGGTTTTCTTGAATGATTTTTTCGACTTTATTGTTAAGGGTTATTAGCTTGCATTACGTTTGATAAACCAAGCCATGGCAGCAAAAATATATCCTGTTTAACAGGATAGCTTCCAATAATTTCCATTTCTTACCATCTGAAATTATGAATCATCCTATACTCGTGTAGATATTTTATTGTAAACATTTGGGAAACACTCACACCTTGCTCAAATCCTGAAAGGCCTCATTCGAGAAATTTCTAACTATCAGAATCTCAACTAATTTGGATTCAAAAATACACAAGCCTTTATTGTTATTGGCTGTCGAGTTGGACGGATGTTTGAGTAGAGATGGAAGGAACGCGAATAAGATTAAAAGCTGTTAGTTGAAACAGAAAATGCATACGGTCAATCGTTCCAAGAACTAGAGGGATGGAAGATGGAAATATTAAGACTATGACAAAAGCAAAGGCAGCGCTTTGGGAATCAATACTCGTAGTAGCTAGTCATTACTGTGATTGATAAATGGTACTCAATATTACACTGTATTTGTATGGAAGATGGAAATATTAAGACTATGACAAAAGCAAAGGCAGCGCTTTGGGAATCAATACTCGTAGTAGCTAGTCATTACTGTGATTGATAAATGGTACTCAATATTACACATAATTATTGTGTCATTTGATTTTTGAATTAATGCAAGAGGTCTAGTGCCTACTAAAAGGCTTGGATTACGAAAGATGAGAGTGAGAGGGAGAGACGAAAAACGGTGGAAAAAATTCAGATCTGTCACGTATCTAGATCATAAGATCAAATCGATGGCTATTTATTCTTTCGGTACGATGTAATTATTTTCTTCCAAGCAAATTGGTAATTCATGTCATTAATCCATTTCCATCTTAATATTTGGAATTAAGACCAATCGACGAAATAGGCCGAGCTCGCATGACAAGTGCTATGTGCTCAATGCTCAGCTTTGGAATTGGTATCGTAGCCTAAAAAATAAAACCCATATGGACATCAATTAGTAGTAGAGACACGCGATTTTATGAATTTAAGTACATAAACCATAAACCCAGACTAAGTTCTTATTGTTACTTGTCCCTTATTAGCTAATCCCGTTCTCATTTTCCCACACATTTTTGGTTTTTTAAGGTTTGTAGGAAACCGTGGCAAGGTAAAATATGATGATGATCGATTATGTTAAAGGTTGCTTCATCAATTGAATTATAGCCAGCTAGAATTTTAAGGCAAGTTAGGTACGTACTTTGGCTTCCCCCTGCATTAGTCCCGGTTTCTTTTTCATTAACTCACGCCATTTTGAAGAAATTCAAGAGTAACAATTCTAAAACTTGAAACGTTCTTTTGATTACTTGTATTTACTATCCAAATCATCAATGGCACAAATACTCCCAGAGTATCTTGACTTTGGATTCTAGTGACTAGGGTTAGTGCGAAGTAATACATATCACACAAGCCATTATGCACAAATTCAACTTCCACTTTTTACTCCACACGAATTCAACGTCATCACCATCATCATCATTATCATTCATCATTATTAGCTCAGAAGAGATCTAAAAAAAATCATTGCATAACAGTAGAATTTTATAGCCAACTTTAATATGCTGATCACCTGTGAACCTAGCCACTAGTTGAGTTGGTATGTCGAAGTCCTAGCCCTTCAAGGGCTGGAACTTCGTTCACTTTTGCCCACTGTGATTCATATCAATCTTAATGTAACACATTATTGTACACTTAGTGCGTTCATGTCCCAAAGTCTGTTTATTCTCGCAGTTTTTAATCAATAGAAATCTTTATTAATTCCATTCAAAAGTTTAAAGAGCCAGAAAAAACGTATGAGAGCTTAATGCCCTAATTACTGATAGTATTCCGTATTGAACCAGATTTTTAGATTTGATTTATGACTGTTACTATAACTGAGTGATTATTATCATATGCTCCATGTATTTTATAGTTATGGTCAGTTTCTAGTCATAATGCTCATAATATATTTGCTATTAATACTATATAGATGAATCGTATTTAAAAATAACGACATAGAAATACGATAACATGTTTGAGGTTGGGTGTTAAGACCAATTAGCTTTGCTCAATAGTATTCATTACATCAGAAAAGTGCAGTACTCAAAATAAGACTTGCATGCAAGTATAGAGGAGGGATAATTACCAGTTTTTAACGGAAAGATTAGTTAGTCAGTTCGTTTGTGTAACTGGCATCGATTGTTGTAGGTGAAGTTTTGAGGTGAAATTCTTTTATACGAAGGGATTGCGTGGATTAGATTTGGCAGCGTACTAAAACACACTTAAAATTAGAGTATTTAGTCGGAAGGCTTGAATCTTGAATAACGAAATGCATGAGTCATTTCTGTGAACTATGGGTGCAACTTATAGGAAGGAAGTCTAGAGGCTTGGAAGCCGATGTTTGCCTGTTCCGTTTTTGTGAACAATAAGGTTAATTTGACTAAAGTACAGACCTTTAGCTTACTGCATGATTCCACTGTTTAACGGCGACCATCTAACTAATTGTTTTTTAATGATTTGATTTTTTACACAATTTCCATACTAGGCCATAGGTCATAGAGTAGGATCAGAATTTCAGAATTTCAAGTACTAGATGCAAATGTTGATTCGGAGCATATAAGAATATGCTTACCATTCACCAATGACCGTAAGGATGACTAACTAATACAAAACAGAAATCTGATGTTAGCAATTATTTTGAATTCAATTTTATTTAATGCAGTCTAGTGAGAAAGATTAAATAAGAATAAAATAATTGGCTAAGCTGTATGTTAGAAAAATAGATAAGCATTCAATGAATTGGAACATGAACACAAATAATCATCCAAGCTTATGCTTTAGAATTTAGAAATAGCCTAGTAATAATCTGGTACAAATATAAATCAATTAAAAATATTAATAGTTACAGGGTTGTGCAATTTTCAAATTAAGATATTCAAGGCCATACATAAATCAATTTTCAAAATTACAAATAAAACAAAAATATGGTTGAAAATATCGTGCATTACGTTTATTATTATCAGAAAGCACTGCATCAGGATTACCGACTGATCGTCATCGTCATCAGAAATCTGTTTTGTTCATATTTCTACGTTTTCTGAAATAAATCACCTTTTACTTTTTAGAGACTCTCCAAAAAGCTTAGGTTTTTATTAAATAATTGGTGTGAAATAATAGAGTTTAAAAAAGAACATTCAATCAATCAAAAAATCTCTGACTAGTCATCTTTAAAATCCTAGAACGGAAAATTACGCAAAGCAAAATCAAATCAAATTCCGTATGCCAATCTCAAAAATATTTTGAATTTAGAAAAAGTAAAGCCTCTCACATGTTTTCTAAGTGTATATTATATCTTCAAGTTGCTGACAGTTATGACAGGGTCAATTAGAAGAAAAAGAAAAAAACTATAAAGAATCAAAATATTTTCTCAATGAAATGCACATTATTAGTCATTACAAGTCTGCTCATCTTACATCGTTACAATAACCAAAGACTCTCGGCTACCTTGGATTATTAAATCCTGAGTAGTAAAGCTATTGCTATTAGTCAAGATAGTAGAATCAAGAATCAAGAAAACCAGATTTTGGTTTAAAAAATGTAGGTAACAATTCCATTGCTTTGTTGATTGATCTTCTTTCTGCAAAGGTTTTCCCTTTCACCTTTACCTAGTCTAGCATTTTACCCCCTCTCATCTTATCAACTTCTAAAGGTGATTGCCAAAGTTAATGTTTTAGTAGGAATGACCAGCTTTTTTTACCCTACGAAAGTTATGAATTACGAAGACACAGTGGAATTATATGATTCTGAATTGAAAGCAATAACAACAACATCTTATGGCCGGAATTTTCTACATGCGGTTAGAATTTGTTGTTGGGTTACGTCTACCCCAAAAAGACCTACATAGGGTCGCAAGGTTAATTGTTGAGTGCAATCTCCTATTTTCCACAGTTTCGGCATGGGACTCAATGGCTAATGGTAATTTACTTGTTTTTGTCGAGGATGAGAAACTTTCTTGAGAAACTATGAAAAGTTAGCTTTTAAATCTCAATGAGACAGATTTAAATTATCTAACAAATGACCTAGTGACATTTCTAACCAGAAATAAAATCCAAGTGGCAAAATATTGCTTTCCTTGCTCTGATCACCTATATATGCCCTAGATGAGTTTTCTAAATTCAAATGAATCCGGAACCCTTAGCATTCTTATGGCTAAGACAAACAGGATTTTATACTTGAAAAATGGACATACTAATGAATTGCAATTCTGAAATGTCATCCCAATTAATGTTTTCACTTTTTTTCCATCATGGCACGTAGGATAGGGTGGTTCTCTAAAGGGGGTTATAGAGAGCGAGTTTTATTAATTTTATTGTTCAATGCATTGATATTTATGTATTTTAGTATATGGTGAACTTGGGAAAAATTTGAATCATTTTTCTTCTTCTGACTCGCAACTCATAGAATCTAGTAATATAAGGAGTTTAGAGAAACTGTTGTAACTGCAGTTACGGAATTCACAAGAGCAGAAATGGAGAAGGTAGATATCTCAAGACTCGTATCTCGTATGTCACGAAATGAGCCAGTCGGACCGGAAAAACCACTTTCACGTTCGAATAGATGCATTTTGAATTAATTATTTGAGGGAGAACGATGAACTTGAGATAATTCAAAGCCTAATACGTACGCAGTGTGGAATAAACGTTGGTCAGTCATATTATCTCATATTATCAAATGGTAGTCAATATCTCTTTGTAGGTGACTAGATATTTAAGTGAATGACTAACAAGGTTCTTGTCTTACTGAACTAGTGACAATGATCCCTTCGTGCATGCAACTGCCTCTTAATTTATTCCTCAAAGTTAACATCAAAGCAGTCTGCCCAGGTAATTGCAGACGGATACTTAGAAACTGGTAGCTTCATCTACTCAGATTTCTTACCTTTCTCCACTCGCTTTTCATTTCATTTGCATTATCATATTATTTTTATATCGTGGGAGTGTAGGACTTTGGGCGGTCTAGGTGTTGGAAATTGGGAAAATTTTGCATTACATATGCGTGTATTAAGTTAAGAAGGCAGGAATGTGGACGACTCATTTGTTGTTCGTAATAATAATCGATGGAAGGAAATCTTGGTCTTGATCACCTTTCATTGGAAAGTCGTGCATTGTGGTCATCATCCTGTGTAGGAATTCTACTCAGGGATTCAGGATTTCCCTTTTGCAGACGTTTTGCTCAGCAATGTCAAAGTAGTTCTTGAGGTGTTATCATATGTCTGAGAATCTGAAGAAGCATTTCAGCTGTCCACTTAGCATTGAACTTTTTAAACTTTTTGCTATCAAAACCATCAAATGTTTTTTTTTTAGTTCTTTGATAGATATTGAAATATAGAGTAAGGTGGTCGGTTTATTGACCAGTGGTGTTTTTGTTTTTCAAATGTCTGAGTAAAGTTTCAATCGAATGAACAAGTTTATTCTTTTTGACGTTTCAACATAAATTATAATGCCATTACTTTACAGAGGTTAAAGAGCCAAAATGGAACTCAAATCTTTGACAAGCGTTACTTTTTAAAGATGTAGCCTAATGGCATCATACAAAAGCCTTTTGTTACCGTAAAGAAATATGGTATGGTTCAACGAGCTTTGAACCAATCAACTTTTTTTTAACTTCCAGTTTAAAGTTGCATATTGTAAATGGTTTCAACATTTAGTTTAGTAGAAGAGATTAAAACTTTCAATCTTGAATGGCAAGGTCCGATAGTATGATTGGTATGTTGAACTGCAATTGAATGTTAGTCAGCCACTATTTAAATGAATTCGATTTTTAAACTAGAATGTCAAGGATGTGAGTTTCGATGCAAAAATAAGACTTAATTATATGTCCTTGCACCAAAAGTTAGAAATACTATGCACAGTATAAGATTTCATCCCTGTGGTACATGACCGTGACAATCTCAAAATCGCTTACTTTAAAATTAACTTGTAGTTTTCGTACACAGTAGCTTGTTTCGGTATTTTACACAAAGCTATAAATGCTAATCCAAATATGACATTTTCTTAAACTTGTGCATACACTGCGTATTTAATCTTATTCTGCCTGTGGTTTTACTATAATTTCCCTATTCTCAAAGATTTGTGCATTATTTCATGCCTTAAATCCTACTTAACTTTGAACAAGTGCATAAACCTTAATCGGCAGGAACCGTTAATTAAAAAATTGAAAAACGCCAATTGAAACTATGACATGAGGCGGTTTGTTTTTGCATAAAAAAAATTCAAAAGACAAGTTCCGAACAATAAAAAAACATGCATGCAATTTAATATATCATGTAGAATATATGCAAGTACGTTCAATTTACCTAGTGCTCAAAATACCGTGTTTTCAAATTACCTAGAATCATGAATAAACTCTAGAACATCCTACAAAAGTTCGTAAAATTTTACGAAAACTACAAGTTAATTTTTTTAAATCCACTTTAAAAAAATCTTAGTAATCGTACTCAGGAAGAGCCGCAATATTCTTCCTCCTAGCTTTGCAGAAATTAGCAACATAAATTCACTAATGGTCAAATTAAAATGATTACAAATCAATTCTTAAGAGTGACTTGTATTACATCTTTCCCAGGGAATATTAAGTCCTTTTTGCCAAGAATTGGACACACTATTGGGAAATATAAATCCTTCGTTGAGCCTAAAACGAAAGAAAGCGGAAGATGAGGAATGAGATCAAGTTAGCATGGTGCATAAAAAAATTAATACATTACTACTAATCTAAACCAAGTAGTATGTACCTTATCTTACTTACACACTCAACACAGCCAAGTAAGATATTTCCTTACATGAAAAACTGAAATAATAACTATCGCAAATTGCAGCGGAGTTTGATCGTTTGATGGAAGTGCAGGCAGGCGAGCGATGCACGTGAAAGAACATAATAAAATTAAAGGGTAGTACACTACTGTGTGGTGGATTCCTAAATAAAGTGCACAACTTGCAGCGCATAAAAAATTGATATGATGAATGATTGAATGAAATGATTACTATGATTTGTATTAGTTTAGCAATCAAAAACGTGACGAATGCAGTCCACACACACGTCTCAAAACAGAGGATTAATTGAATGCATTTTGATTTGTTTTTTGAAGAAAAGCTGGAAGAATTGAGATGCAACTTTTTTCCTTGCATTATTACGCTCAGCTTCTCATACTCTCATTTTGGGGTAGTGAAGTGGGCCATGAGGGAAGCTCAGAATTAGCTATTACAGGCGTTAATCGTCTCTGTGTATGGGAATGATTATGATAATAGCGATGACTGATGTGATGTAATGATCTTAATCCTATTTTATTTACGACAGAATCAGACGTAGGCTCTTCTGCTTGATATTCTCTTACGCTTTCGGCTTCCACGTAATGGAGATTTTTGTTTGCAATATGGACATATTACTTACACAATGTACTTGGTATAATAACAATGTAAATGGCAAACTTTGGGATGTCCAAAAGCGTTGAAGATGAAATGGCAGAATATTTGATAGCTTGATGATGCTTAGTGACTGCCATATGTAAAGTTACCTTACTTGAAGGAGTACATTTTTTTGCGACCAGTAATACACAATTTATCAAATTGTCTTCCTCAAATTGTAAATCGTCACTTTTACCACTTACAGCACCATCAAGCAATTTAAATCGCAGTAAAGACGGACATCATTAAGTCATACTTGAGAGGACCAGGAAGGAAGGAATTTGCATGATGACGAGCACAACAAAATTTCTGCACTACTTTCAAGATGAATTATCATTTTGTCCCCAATCATTCGAAATGATGGAGCTATTAATACAAACTAATAAGCTTTATGTATTTACCTTTATGTGGGTAGGCTTAGACTAACTGTACCACCGTGGCTAAGCAATTAATAAATAGAAAAGATCCACGAGCCTCGAAAAGATGTCAAATTGTACGTATGAAGAGACCTGTGGGACAGTCGGAAAGTCAATGAATTTATTTCTTCCATTTTCTGCATGATTAGGCATTTCCCTCAACCTAATTCAATAACAATTTACAAATTAGTAGGAAATTTTAGGAGCCGATGAGTTCATGCTTTGTAGTAGTGGCCCCACGACAACTCGAAAACAAACGGTTTCCCTTTTTATTCAACAATTCATAGAGGACATAGAAAGTTTGTTATCGTCACTGAAAAATAACTCACGAACTGCATCTGCTTGTTTACTCACTTAATAGCCATCAATTGTTCTGAGAAGTCCATTTGATTCATTCCTCAATTATTTATTCCAAAGTCCCATGTCTTTCCCTTATTTAATCTGAGTTCAAACCTGAACTGTAGAATCTGTCTCCCTAGAACCCTAAGTAAACTTTATCTCCACTTTTAATTATGGCTGATTTTTTAAGTTACTATCCACTTTTAAATTTTTGTGCTCTCCGATACATAGCCGAAATAACACCTAACCTAACCTACGAAATTTTGTGTGTATGTCCTTGTGCGTGTGACATAAAACAAAGTAGACGTCAACTTACTATGAGCTCTTTTTAAAATTAGATAATGCTGGTTTAAAAAAAAAATTATGTTAAAATTGATTTCGTATTCTACTGTTGACTGTGTTGCATTGATCTTGAGTTTTATTGATGAATATGTAGAATTTATTACTGGGTATGAGATGATGTGTATTGATTGAACCGTTTGTAAACTTTTTGAATTTTTTTATTCTCTTTCGATTAGTTGTGGTTAACAAAAGGTTATACATATGTTCATATATATTCAATAGACAAAAACCAGGAGACCAAAATTCAGATCTTAATGTTTAATCTTTCGATTATAAAGCTGGAATGAGTGGACATTTATAAGTGTTTAATATCTGTGCTAACTTTTCTAAATAGTAATTAGCAAAAGTAATGCTGAGAAAAAGTAGTTTAACGAGTTAAAGACTATAAAGTCAACACCTAGATATTTCGTTGTGAGATTTTGGTGGCCTCACAAATACTTGAAGTAGAATAATTAATGTAGTATCACACTTGAAAGCCTTCATAAAATATTAATTGATTTGTAAATCCGGTAACAAGCAGTAAATCTAGTGTGACGAAAACTTTTATTTAATGGCAAAACGTAACAAAGTATATCTAATATATCCTCTACAGATTTTAAAGCGGTTCTATTAATTGATAACATACTGTCAATTGCATGAATTTTCATGAAACCATCAAGAATAAAGCTGTGACTGCTGTGACACTATGACATTCTATAAAACTTAAGATTCTTTAGGTTACTTTATAACATCTAATAAGCTCAATGAATGTATCAATCTGATCAATCAAAACTTTGAAAGTCACAAGTAACGCCGCAAAGAAAAATCCTAAACTCTTAAAGTCTATCATAATTAATTTTCAATCAATAGTTTAATAAGTACCTACTTCATTGGTCTTAAGTAACTGCAGGAAAATTGTACACCCAATCTCAAAAGTCAAAAAGTTACTTTGATAAATAATTGATGAAGGCAAAGGCGACATATATAAAATTCCAAGTACCTAGTACAGCAAAGCTGCATTACGTCAGATTGTGTCTTACGTGACGGACAAGGAATACGAACGATGTACAGTAAAACTATTGTAGAAGACTTAACAAAATGGCACAGAGATTATAGAGATTACAGTAATGAAGATGCAACCAATCCACCTTATTCACGCCCAAGTTTGGCACGTTCGTATGAATAAGTTTTGAAATTTGCCGAGTGCTTAGGATCCTTGATATGGTAGAAGAGTAGGGTTGAGGCGATTATTCCGTAAAGCTATATGGAATTGACACAAAAAGTTTTTTGTCCATTAAATGCTAATAGGAATTCCAATATTATGGGCAGATTATGCATTGAGTTAGTATTTGTGGATAATAGAACGCATTTGTTAGGGTTTGGCAATGACTATAATTTAATACAACATGCAAGATGCAAAACGACACAAACGCTTACCTGAAGGAATACCAGAGTGATAATTGCACTTGCGAGGTAATGCAATTTTTCTAAGACGGCAAACTGAATACTTGCAAGGCACCCGTTCTTGTACCATAAATTGGGATTGAGAATTTGGCCACAATCTAATTCAGTGAATCAGTTTACTAACTAATTCAAAATCAATTACTTTTTATACTAACAAAGGAAACGAATTACTTACCCGTACTATTTACCGTGTTCATACAGCAGCTATCAGGAACATATTGCTGACCTGGCCAAGCATCAATTCCAAACCAATCTGTATACCCATCCACTCCACAGCACATGAACTTTAAAATAAAAGAAGGAATCGCTATTTTCATACAGGGACTCCAAAGCAAGCGTTGCTGCTAATACTGCTAATATAATAGGACATAGGACCAACCGATTGGTGAATATTTGTCCAAGTTGCAGCCTCCGGTATATCAGACCTGTACTGATGCTTCATATGGAATAAGAATTGATCCCTCAGACGTACGCTCATAGGCTGGCGATAAATTATAGCAAAAACTGACACCAGGAACTGGAGACTCAAAATAACCCCAACCGATACCAAATACTAAAACATTAATGGGATGAAAATAAATTTAAAATACCAAAATAAATAACTAGCTTCTCCAAATTTGACTTACGCATATGAGAAGGCACCGAGAGTTTATGCATGCCCCAAAGCATCCCATAAAGCTCACGATTCCCACCAAAGCTCCCAAGGAAATCAGAACAATACTGAATCCCTTGAACTCTCCTTGATTCGGTAAAAAAGTTTCTTGACGGGCGACGTCATCCAAAAGCTCCATACTCGAGTCCCCATTACGACTGGAGAAAAAGAGTAAAAGTCCAATGGCAAGTGTGGCCACCCCCGCTAGCTGCAAATTAAAAGAAATTTACTTAACTACTTTATTCTCAACTTACTACAAACAATCTTTTTATTCTTCTTCATTCATTAAGCTATTTTCCTTCATTCATTAAGCTATTTTAATTGTTTTTATTTTACGCAAAGGGAACTATAGAATGTACTTTACATACAACAAATCGTCAAATTACCTACGGCTTTGGCCTCAAGACTAAAAATTGCTTACAGACATTCAGCTCAGCCCAGTTAAAGGTCATTCAAAGAGGTGATTCCTCATATTGGCCAATATGCGTAACCTTTGCACAATTTCTTTCCAGCATAAAAACTCGTTCTATCACTTTGCAATATTATTTTAGAGTTTGTTTTTATATGATAATATGCTGTGCACATTCACGGATAGATTTCCCTTTTGTTTTCTCATTTTTGTAAAAAATCAATTTGCAAAAAGTGCAACTGGGATGATGAAAAAGTGGTTGATGTGAAAGAGGATGCGATACATAATTTTTTGAAATTCCTCTCATCAGTATCCGTCATCAAAAGTGATGCTACCAAGGGCATCATTCTATACAGCTATTCTGTCTGTGTATTTAGAATCTCTCTCTCACTGTCAACTATTGTATTCTAGTATCTAATTCTATGCTCCCACTGCAATGTCGCTGCAATACGGCATGCATGATCATACAGCTTCAAATACCGTCATCGTAGTATTACTACTACTCTAGTAAAAACAGCAAAGGTTTCACGTAAGCTTGCTTAATTTTTTGGCACGGTAATTTTTTTAATATTTAACAACTCGTCCACCCTCTCGGACACCCCGTTGTCAAACTTATCTTCATCTTCACGGTGCATAGGGTTTAATTACTTTAATTATATTATTTTTATGTTTACTATTTCTCTACGAGAATGAGACGAACTATTACAGATAAAAGGCCCTACCTGTGAACAAGAAATTCACATTGCTCAATAAGAAGTTTAAGATCATCAACAGCAGTCATGTTAGATCTGTAGGATAATAAATCTCGAGATACAGCGTGCAAGATGTAAATAAACAGGAAGTATGAAGGGGAAAAATAGAACACTTGAACATTATTAGGGCTTTATCAAAGGGAAGGTGACGATGTGACCTACCTAAGGAGCAGATACATGGCGTAGTAATAAAGTATATACATAAAGTAAGGAGGTGCCGTTGTTTTGGATGCTTTATTTACATCGTGTTGTGGAGACAGTAAATGGGTAGATAAACGAAATTCGTGTTCCTGTTACAGCCCATTAATTTACGCCGATACTCCTTAAGATACGAACTTGTAAGAGGATATATCGACGCATTTATCCCATATTTGGAAGAGCTAATAATTGCTTAGAGGGCTAGTAAACATTTTCCCTTAAATTCGTGTCAATTAAAAAAAATTTGAAGTGTAGAGATGTAAAAATTATGTCAATATATCTGTGTATAAAATGTATTAAAATTGAAATTGTAATTGAAACTATTATAGTCAACTTTTCAACGCTTTGATTTCATAAAGCGTATTTTCATAATTCTTTACTCTGGAATTTATTAGTTTTCTATTGACTGCTTATAAATTTATTTTTGAATTTAAAAACCAGGATTATGACAACAAATTTCTAGAAGTCACCTCACCAGATTGAATAAGTTTTTTACGATCGACAATTGATAATGATTTAGATACGAAATATTATTACTGCACATGGATACTACGATGGATCCATACTACGGATGGAATTTCAGTGGTCTATACATTAATTAATACAACGAGTACGCCTGCTTCTGTTTAGAACTACAATGCACACATTTACTGGAAATCATCATCAATTCAATTATCGATCTATTTTTAGCTGATAAAACTAGAAAACAACAAGCCTCTGTTTTGAGCGAGCTAAAAAGAGACAAAAATAGTCGGTTAATTAATTATTCAAGTGGTTTCCCCGCACGCTTTTCCCCAAGCTACTAAATGTTAAATTCAGCCTATAATTTATTCGCATTACAGTTTATCATTTTGTCAGTACAAATTTGATGTTTCGTTTTTAATGAAAAATGTTAAATTGAGTGAAATAATACGATATTTTGGTATTTTTATTCCACAGAAATATTAACCACTGAATGCATGTAATTATGAAAAAATTCGAATTCTGTGAACAACAGAGGAATAAAATTGAAGCAAAGATTGTCCACTGTTTTTTTCTTGATCATCTTTGCATCACATTGCAATTGGTTACGGAGAGAATAATCAAATTTGTGAGCGTGATTATTTTTTGATTGTTTACAAGTAGGTAATGAAGATACCTTCTCACTTATTGTTAGTGGCTTCAGTCAGAAATTCCCATGTTAGTTTCAACAAGAGAAACTAAATTGAGATTATATGATGAGTTTGCAAAACATTATTCACAGGATTCGCCATCTATTTCGTAAGGATAAGGAATATGGTCACAAAGGTTTTGTTTGCCTATTAAAATACCCCTCTGCTAACTTTCTCGGCTTACATACAAACATTGGACAGAGTTAGGTAAGACTTTGAGCTCAACTCTTAAGTTCGGTCTGAATAAAGAAAGATATTGCCATCAATCTCTCAAGATCTGTATGATTTCCAAGAACCAATAAATAATACTTAGATATTTTTTGCTGGCAAAATAGTTGAAATTACTATACATGGAAATAAGCGTTATTGGAAACTTGGAATAGTTATTGCTAATTGAACATTAGACCAAAAAATGTATGCAAGGAGAGAGAACAGGATTGGAATCGAATATTTGTTTCAGCTTTAGGCTTCTAAATTGTAATAGAAGTGGAAATGGGTCCTCATTAATCGATTAAATGAGTCTGGAGGAGCATAAGGGCAATTAACTTGTTCTCATCCAACTCAATCCCACTGGTAATTGTACCATGAAGCCTCATGAAGGTTTAGGAAGCCAGAATTGCAGTTCATATTTCTGGAACTGTGTAATGGCATGATAAAAAGCATCCAATTCAACACGACATGACTACCCTTGCCAGAATTCCATGGCCAAACTGAATATTTATCAGAGAAAATTAACTTCATAATTATTAGGAGCTCAGCAAGTCAGTTGGAACCGTTAACAGGTAATGCTGTTGTCTTGAATATGTGTGATAGAGATCCATCAAAAAGTACATATGTGTAATTTGGATGCAATTAAATAATCTATGAAGGAGTTTCGTAATTTTGTTTTTAATTTGTCGGAGTGTGAAGACTGCAAAACTGATGATTTTAATTGGGCGAAGACGTATTTGGTAAAACCACTTGACTTGATAATTAACGACGAATTGGATTTTGTAATCCGTCACACAAATAAATGACCATCACCATGAAGAGTTTGTATTAATTATCGGCAAAAAATGACCTCAAGACTATACTCTTGGATTTGATTAGAACGAAAATTCACTTGTACAAGAATTTTTAATTTAATATTGTCATGACCTTCAAGATCTCACAACTTTTACAAACTTATTTCCCTGTGTGCATAACAAAATCTCGTTTTCATGAAAAACTTTGATTGATTTTCCACTGCATTTTTTTTATACCGGACAAGTCACACGGAGACCACGCACCAGAAATCCTTGATACATTTACACTACTTGATGAATGCATTTAAAAAAAATGATTTTGCTTAGATATTATAAGATACTTTTTTAAACAACAAGGCTTTATAGGATACTCGTGTAAATGAAATAAATTACTTACCAGCGTCAGAAGATTTAATGCAATCAATGTCCCCCGGACGCAAGCCATTCCTCCAGAGGAGCTTGTGGACTCAGGCATTCCCTTCTTAACTATTCGAGATATAGGATTTAATCTGATGGGAAACTTTGACCAATTGTAACCCAAAGTACAACAGAGCAAATAAAATGTGATGCTAAATTGCTGTCTTGGATAAAGATTGGGAGATTTTTTCTTAAACTTATTCTCCAAGTTTGGAGAGATGGTCCTCCAGCAAAGTTGAACTAAGACTGTGAGGTTAATCTTCAATTAAAAGATTTGCAATCCCATTGTCAGAAAACAGTTTTACATAAGGCTAAGACTAACATGGAAAACTCTACCTTATCTATTGAGGCAAATAAGGGATAGTTATGACTCTAGTCGAATCGTCTGGACAGCTATAAAATCCTAGTTCAAAGCTTCGAAATTATTACACAGCTAGTATGTTTGATATTCAACAAGATGCTCTCTACTTGTCTCCATGAACTATCAGCAATAAAACAGGGATCTTGTGAGTTAAGAAATTAAATGCATATGAAGCAACTGCTCTCATTTGCTTATCAACCAACCCACAAGGGTTTTAAATGCATTTTATTAAATAAAGAATGAGAATCGAGGCTAGAAAAGTGATTCCAGTTCATTCATTCTTATTTTTTTTGTCCATTTGGCAATTCTCCTTTGACTTTCCAAGTCGTTTGCAATTTTGAAATTGCATATCATAGTAAACCCCGTACTGATTTAAGGATATGAAAAAACCGAATACATGTACTAAATAAACTAAAATTGTAAATTGTATTAACTTGTGAATTTCAGAGGTTCTGAGATTTTAAAAAAAATGCTGAGTCAATCTAACTGGACATTTAAAATGTAGATTTGTTTAGATTAGCAGAAAAACTGAGACGGACGAAGCTACGGAGAGACTTTTTGAAGCTAAAATAACTAGTATCCACTTATCATTGGCAGCGGTGGCTAATTTAATAATATTTGAGTCTGCAGTTTTGAAGGAAGACACTTTTCTAAGGCACTGAGAATTTATGACCTGGCGTGAATTTTAGTTTAGGGTGTAATGCAACAATTTCGGATGTTTTAAAACAGCTTGTCCATATTTTTATTCTGAGACACGAATACACATGATCTTTATTTCGCGGCTCTGGAAGGTAGGAAATAGTAGAAATATCTTCCGGGATGTGTTGGATTCGGATCAGAAGGGACTGGATTATGGACAGATTACATACAATCTTTCAACATTGGATTTGTATATCCGAGCTTTCAAGATTACATTGCATTACCTTTAGATGTTGGAACGGAGACTCGACTAGAGCAAATAGTGTAGAAGAACATCTCGTGCCATCATACTTTTGCGAGGAACACTAAGCTTTCGACAATAATTTTATGATTATCCTCCTTTTGATAATGATAAAATCTATATCATTTATATGTAGGTGGTAGTGCGTGTTTGGGTTTTCGCTGACAAATACATAGATCTATTGAGGATGATAATATGTTAACTTGGGTCGAGTTTATATTTTTATGTACAAGCAGCAAATCCCTAGCTATGAAAGTGTGGTAACACGGTAACAGTAGGACAAAACAAACGAATGTTTACCAGCTTTCTCTTAAACACTGGATTAATTATAGTTTCCAGATATTATTTGTCATCATGAATATTGCAGTGGTGTTATTTATTGTCCGCGCAAGACGTCTCATTCCAATTCACTCATATACGAATCTGTTTCAAAAATAAGGCCAGTGTGCACTCTCCGAATAAGTGTACTTTTGGCTTTTTAGGCTCTGATAAGTGATAAGCTTGTCCAGCACTTTCATATCCCTTGAAATCCCTTTTAGATGGACTTGTGGATTTGATTGAAAAGTGTGTTGGCGGAAGAGAGACTAAATGATGACTAATTGGTTGAGGAGCCGGTAAATTAGAAAATTTGAAGATGTATGCCAAGCAGATTGAGTGAGCCCACTGGTTCGCAGACACAGACAATTCAACTCCATGTAACATGGGATAATATTATTGTAATAATAAAGGGATTGTTGATAAATTGTCTCAAGTGGCTGGAGAGTGTGAGAGAGAGAGGTGGATTTCTCTTATAGTGTGTAGAGGATCCCAAGGATCTTATTTGTTTATCAATTGGTCGCAATTAATCCCGAGCCCGAGGTGGTAGAACAAGGTGAGAAAGCAAGGTGAATTTGATTAAGGCGGAGAGATAGCGCTGAAGAGGATTGGACTCATCCAAAGGGAATCTCAAGTAAGGTCTCTCCTCATCATCATCATTCTAATCATCATGGGTCTCGAATCCCTCATGATAGTCATGATCTGATGTGATAATCCTCCTCCTCTCTTTTTACGTGGCGGTACTGGAGTTCCCCTTGAACTTTCCAAATAATACGAGACACACTAAATAGTGGACAGAAATCAAAATCTCGTCACACTTTTATAGTATTCCTCACATGCTGTTTCCTTCCCGTCATCCATTGCCCCCCTCTCCACTTGTATTTGTGGAGAGTAACAAGTAGTCAAGATCATAGTTTGTTATAGTGCAAGTACGTTGTTATTCCGCCCGTGTGGGTGACCTGTGGTAGTGAGAGGGATTGAAGAGATTGTAACCTTTGACTTTGTAGGAGAATAAGATGCACGTCCCGAGCGTCGTGGGAGAGAGAAAGCTGCTCACCGAATCACAGCTGAAGAGACTTAAGGACCATCGGTATTCGGCCACCAGCTCAAGCCTTCTTGATCCAATACTTCAGCATTGGTGGAATTGGCTGGTGACTCTTGTCCCTATATGGCTGGCCCCAAACCTAATCACAACTCTGGGACTATTGGTCAATATCCTTACCAGCCTTATTCTCATCTATTATAGTCCAGGATGCAGAGAGCCGGTAATTTTAATGTTATATGTAGCACCTCGAAAAATAGGTCAGAGGTATGTCAGGCAGATGTAATGCATGTGGATAGTAGGAATAACATCTTGGAAAGGCAGTGGCCGTCGGTCGAGTGTGTCCAGAGCTTAGTGTCAGGGGTGAGACTGATATTTGGCGGTGGCAGTATGACCAAGTCTACAGTTTACATGTGACAAGTGACATGTTGATTGAGTTTGAATTGGTAGTTTAAAACGGTTAAACTGTTGTTTCAGGTTCCGGCCTGGGCTTGTTACCTCTGTGCTCTTGGTCTGTTCGTGTACCAAAGCTTAGATGCGATAGACGGGAAGCAGGCTCGTAGAACAAACTCGTCCTCGCCTTTGGGGGAGCTGTTCGACCATGGGTGTGATTCTATTTCGACAGGTTTGAAGCATCAGAAAATTATTCTTGTTTTCATTCGGTTGTGGTTATGTTCAAGGTTTTCAATCTACTTTCAGAGTTAACTTGGGTGTTCATTTGGTTTTTTGGTTTGGTTTTTTTAGTGTTCGTATCCCTCGCTGTATGTGTATCTTGTCAACTGGGCACAGCTCCAAATCTGATGTTCCTTCAGTGCTTCAGTGCCATCACTTTATTCTACTGTGCACATTGGCAAACTTATGTGTCTGGTAAGTCTTTGACAGATACTTTGAAATATGTTCATGTCAGATGGACAGTTGGTTTGGAGGCCGTAATACTGAATTCGAATTTTAGGTACCTTGCGGTTCGGGTATATTGATGTCACAGAAGCCCAATTGGGAATCATATTCGTCCACATAATATCTGGCTACTATGGATGTGATTTTTGGACCAAGTCGGTAAGAAAATTGATTTGATTTAGCTGTGTTCAATATTAATTAATAATATTGTTATAGTTGGTACTTTGGGATGTATAATGTAATTCAGAAGGATATTTACGGTGATTGTGAACTTTAAAATTAGTTTAGGCTACATTTTTAAATCATGTATTTAAAATGTTAAGAAAAGTTGGTAGATTCATGGATTAAAGTTTTTTGGCTACGTATTGTAAATAGGAACTCTTTAGCTATCCGTTGGGTGCAATTCCGACTCTGATGGCCCTTCCCATGGCAATATGGTCCTTGATCAAGACACTCGAGATAATATTTACAGGCGGTGTTGGCAAAAACGGTTCTACTGTTGCAGTGAGTATACTGTCTATGAATCCATTAAGCCGACTTTTCGTTTGTTTCTCTTCATGGTGGTGGTCGCCGATAAGTCTTATGTTTCTTGCGTGTAGATCTAAACAATCTCGATTGATTTTACAGTGTACGAATTAACTTCTGCTGTTGCTCTTTTCATTTGCGCTAATGATGAAGTTCAGTAATAAGCGTTTATGTATGTATTTATTATTTATGCTATGTTTTGACGTAGCCGTACTAAGACAACTAATAATGTTATTGGCCAATTTTTTGTGTGTGTTAGTTTAATTAGAGTCAAAGCACATGTGGTGTCGTACCTATATAAATAAGGTAAACTTAGATCATTCTGAAGTGAAAAAGTCATAATTTTTCATCTATGGACAGAATATCGACAGTAAGCTGTAGAAGAAACTTCCACAACGGATTTGCGGATATCATAAATTATTTCATTGTCAAAAGTTAATCGAAAATATTGTAGAGTTTATGTTCCAAGGTTCTCGTAAAATAGGGAGTTCATCATACTTATGTATTGGACAGTTCGACGATTTTATTTTTTACTAATTTTGTTCACTACAGCTCATCTCTAACGTAGAGCTTCCTCGATACTACATTTACGTAGCAATATTTATATCCGGAGGCCTTCGTGCTCTCGTTTGGGATTTTAAAACGATTTTATATGGAGGTGCTGGAAAAAATGGCTCTTCCGTAGCTGTAAGTTTGTGGGTCATTTTTGATATGTGGGAGTGTGGGACAGCCAATTTAAGTTTGGGTTTATGTGGCTAGCAGTTGAATTATGTAGCTGGATATATGCTGGGTGTTGTGTGGGAGTCTTGAGTCCAACTGTTGTATTAACAGCTGCTATTGCTAGCAAACGGAATGCGTTGTGTACTCGTAAATGTCATACAGGTCAAAACAAACGTATTCGTAACTAAGTTAAAATCCACAAAAATGTGCTTGACTGAAATAGCTTTGCTTGTTTTTTGTTTTCTAAATGCTTCACAACTTTTGCTGATTTTTTTGTATGTGTTTCAAGGTTATCCTTTTAGTATGTAGACCTATTTTAATAGTTTTTTGTTCGCATTAGGGAACTAGTGTCCTGTCCCCTGTAATTCCGTTCAGTTTGGTCCTAATTCCGGCCATAATGATTGCGGGGAATAGTAAAGAAGACATTTATGGACAGTATCCTGCTATGTACATTCTGACGTTTGGTTTGGTTGCTGCGAAAGTCACTAATCGCCTCGTTGTAAGTAAAATCATCAAATTTATTTTATTTGTTCTTGAAACTGTTAATTTGATGTTCATATGATCTCACAGGTTGCTCACATGACTAAAAGTGAGATGGACTATCTAGACACCGCACTCATCGGGCCTTTTGTTCTGTTCATGAATCAATATTTCAACTATATTGTCGGGGAAAAGCAATTACTGTACTTCAGCTTGGTAAGAATTTGATCGAGAACAATTATTTATTTTGTGGGAAGGAATTGATCATTGTATTCTGTATTGCAGTTGTGGTCAACGTTAGACTTGTTGCGGTATTGTAGTAAAGTATGCGTTGAAATTTGTGAATCCTTGGATATCTACCTGTTTCGAATTCCGAGCGTTGCGGCGGCAGGGGTGTCAACTCAGAAAGGGAACGTAAAGAATTTAGCAACGCCGTTATTGAATACATATCCGAGTAGAGGTAGTCGGCCCTCTGCAAAAAAATAACTACGGTAGCGTTGTAAATGTTTTGAGATTTCTTAAAATAATAAGGGTATAAATGTAGCATTTAGTTTTTCATTTTTGTTTGAAATATGTCAAACATGTTACAATCTGGTGACAAAACTTCTGAGGAGTAGTTAAATAATTCGATTTTTGCCAATTGATATCGGCTCGGTGCTTATACACTACGGTTGTAACCAAGTGTCGGCTTATGAATTTTCGATCATGTTGATTTCATTAGGACTTGGTCCGTTGTTCTGATGAAAAAGTGTGAGCACAAATAGCCTAATGTTCAGATGCTATGACAGAACTATTTTTATGAATATGTTAGTATTACTTACACCTCTTGGTGTTTTTTGTTGGTGTTCCACCGTTGAAACAGAAATGTAAAACTGATGAGAAAGTTTATTTTGAGTTATATGAATTGTGTGGGAAGCTATATCTGTAGCTAGACTAATTATGATTTTACTAAATGAGTGTAAAAAAATTGACCTCTTTCAAGATATTAACAAGATGAGTTAATTTGTCAGCAGCAAAATTGGTTTGTGCCCGGTGCTTCTAGCATAAGAGCATTCGTGCTAACTACTGTAGAACTTGTATTTTTAGTTAGTTCTTCACAGTAAAAAGTCATTTTGTGAAGTCGCTGTGTTGATGAGTTTATTACTTAGATGTCTTAAGTTTTGTACCAGTCGTTGTTATCGTATCGAGGCATCAAATAGCGTATTTTTAATTGTTTAATTTAGAAGGACTCTGAGAAGAGCGTAAAGTAATGTATTTCTCGTTTGAATTTGTGATTTGTTACCCAGTGGTTACTTATCTTTGGGTTCTCGTGGAATATTAAAGCTTAAAATAGAAAGGGTATTGAAAAAGAGTACTTTAGGCGAACAAATCAGAGTTAGTTTAGCAAGATACGGTGATAGTAGTCCATTGTTGTCTTATAATTCTTGAATCGGGTGTCCATCGTATCGTAGATAGCTTAACATGTCGTGTTTGGTTTGTATGTGGTGCATTCCTATTCCTATATATGATACTTACAAATACATAGTGATCTTGCAAAACCCCTTACTGATATTTTGCGATCAGTAACTCTTAGTTGTTAAGGTGCATTTGTGTGCTTAACAATTGTTTTAACACAAATGGTTGTGATACGTGCATAGCTTGCATGTCATGATTATTGTCGGCGGTTGATGTAAAATGAAAAGAAATGAAATCAATGCAGATATTTTTGTTGACTAAAATACCAGGAATTTCATGCAATTTTTTTGCGACGACATATCGTTCCTACAGCATAACTCCTAAAACTGCTTGCATAACAGGGCAAGGTGAAATCACGAGTAAGTGCACTTCTCCTATTCAATTAATATCATTTCATAACGTTCAAAGAAGTCAGAAAGGCTTTCATAATGCTTCTACACTAGATTAATCCCAGTAACAAGTAATTTCTTCTCAACCTGTCCTCCCCCCGAATTGCATTTCAACATTTTCAACCTAAGCTATCAACTGCGATTAACTAGAATATTCAGCCATTTAGGCAAACGCAGCATCATGCACTACTTACTAGTTTCATAACTCCATTTGCATTTCCCGTTAATCAAATCCATTAAAGCCCAGCCACCTGTTGACCCTATTTGTCTAATTCTGCTGGTGCATACAGGCTGGATTGATGTCTTTCTGTTTATACTCGTGAATTTTCACCTTTGCTCGTACTTTGTAGGTGTATAGTCTATAAAAGCCATAAATGTATGCAATTTGTCAGCAAATAAAGATGCACAAGATTTATCCGAAATTTAAAACAGGCGTACGGAAAAGAAAGGGACATATGAGATGAGACTAGAGGTGAAAGTAAATAGAATGGATCCTACGCTACTTTTATCCACAGGAAGTACGTCCCACCAGTCTAGTATTATTTTTCTTATGATTTCATTTGTGGTAGGGGCTAGGAATTCTGCCTTGAATGGACCGAACTCGTTACAACATGACATGTCATGCTTGAAAATATCCTCTCGGGGCATTATAAAGGATCGCATCATTCGCATCTACATTCCTTTTAATGCTTTGTGTCATTACATACCCTAATCCTTATTACTAGAGCTAGTTACTCTGGATTCAGAATCCAGTAGTCCAGACCCGGAAGAATCGATGTAAATTATGGGATGATAAACCTACATTGTCTCATCATTCCATTTAATCCTTCTAGAACATCCAATTGAGTCACTCTGGCCGAGGACAAGAACTACGGGACACAGAAGCACTCCAAACGAGCTGTGACAAAGGAGTTAGATGAAACAACTGAATCCTTTTATGAGGTAAAACGAACTGGAGGAAATGAACAGGTGCAGTAAAAATTTAATGTCGATACCAAAACTCATTGCAACTGTTATATGTGCCGTTTCTAATAGTTTCTACGTTTTAAAACCTTGGGACGTAGGGGGCTTAACCTCGGGAACCAATTTCAGTTATCTCCTCTCTCTCTCCGGCGGCTGTAGACAGTTGACGTAAAAAGGCTTTGCTCCTCTCTCATTTGCTCCCCAAGTAATTAAATTACTGCTCATTTTTTCTTATGCATTCGCACATCCTCGAAAGCGGAAATCAATACATCCCTTGTTCTACTTGATGGCATGGTACAGATTAAGTCAAGGAGAAGCAAACAGCCCCCCCCTCGTCTCTATACAAAGAATAAGCCATAAAATAAACTTCAGCTTTAGACAACATAAATCCCTCATTTATTATTATATGTGATGAGAGAATGAATGGATAAAAACGTGCAAATGTAAACCGCTTCCTCCACACAGTTAGGTCCAAAGCTTATTTACAATATCCACTTTGGGCTGGTGCGGTTTCGTGGTGAGCTGGTTACATCCTTGGTGTGTCTATCTCTCCGCTCTCCAAGCTATTGGTTTGGGAACGGAACCCATAAGCGCATAGACAGTCACGTTAAATACCATGGGGGCTGAAACGCTAACCATGGCAGTGTGAGCAAGTACTATTTATTTGTGAGATAAGTTGGGAAATGGAAAAAACCTTGTATTAAATTGGCTGCAAATAAATGTTTTACTTTAGCCTGGAGGGACCCCTAAGTAATAAAAAGAGAATGGAATTCTACATTTGGGTGGAACATGTAACTAGTAGGTATAATGTATATTTTACTTGGTATGATTAGTTGTACATGTTGATGAGACGGTTTATAATACCGTTCCTACTTGTTCGTATAAGTCGAAACTGTTGTAACCAATTGTATAATATATATAACTCAGTCCTAACCATACACTCTACCTAGCATTATCCTCCTCCTGATCTCTGCGGTGAGCGAGTAGCTGGAGTCGAAAGAGTTGAAGTAAAAGCAATACTACAGGAAACGAGAACATCATATGCAGTGAGAGTTCTGTACATGTGGACTAAGTGATGGGTGGAGGCAGGGCTGGAACTGTAACCTCTTCTGCTCTGCTTCGGCTGGAGCAACGCAGCAGCAAACGCTCTGTTCTACTTTTCAAGTATCGATTTGCAGGACAACCTTGGATTTGATGTAGAACAGCATAGAACGTAGAAGCTGATATGGACATGGCATCATCCTCGTAGAGAGAAAGGGTTGACTGAGAACTGCAGAGCTTTGCTATTAGCTTGGTCGTTTTTAGCAGGCAGTACTGATTGCTGAACTGAACCAAGCTACTACCACAAATTTTTACTATATACGAAGCTTTGAGAATACTTAGTACGTAACAGGGAACACAGGTCTACTAGTTCTTGGATTCTTTCTCCCCCGGTTCTCCTCTAGCTTTGGCTTTGAGTAGTGAAGTTTAGATTGGTTTTGTCTTCTTCGTACATAGTATGGTAGACTGGGTACAGACTAGGTAGCGAGTCCTCCTACTACTTCATGCATGAGGAATGAAATAGAGGCCTGGCTCGGGAAATCTCGCAAGTGAAACCTCCTTTCTCCAATAGCCAACCGAGAGGGGCATGTGAGCGAGGATGAGTCTCTTGGACGCTTTCCCCCTGTTTAGAGCCGAGCAGAAAGATTCTGGAGCCCGAAGAACTGACATCGAGTTCTCTTCATACGCTCGAGCCATGCATTGACAAAGACTTCAATCGATTTTGTATGCCAAAGTTTTTTTTGGCAGGGATGAGAGTCATGAAAGACTCGTGGTGAAAGTACTCACTCTCCTGCTACCTTCACTTCCTTGTAATAATAATATTTATTAAAGGAGTTGAGTAAAAAGTTTTGCCAAGTCGAGTGAGAAAATAATATAGTAATAATATATTTGATACTCACTCCCTTTATTTAGTCAAAGTGTGATAATACTTGTAAAGAAATTCCCAGCCCTTCTAACCTTGGAAAAGTCTTTATCTAATGGCCGACTTGAAGTTAAAGTTCTCTTGTGGTTGCTGTTCTCAATCATCGGAATCATCTAATCAGCTTCACCACTTTCCACTACTTTCAATGAGAGCATGTAAGTCTGAATTTGATTATGTTTTTACTTTAACTAGTCATTGGTAATGCGGCATGAAAGGAAGAGTCACAAGTAAAGGATAATTTAGGAGTAAAAGCTCTTACAACTTCTTTGTGGTTGTCTTTAAATCCTTGCCATAATTAATCCTATTAAAATTATAAAGAGGTTCTGTGGCAAGATAATGATTAAGTAGGACAAGGGAGTATATTTATTTTCATTATTGAGGTGATCCCTAAGTCTATTTATCATGAAAGGAATTAAAGTAAAAGGTCAAGTTTAGCAAGCTTAAACGGATCGCTGAGAGGTTGAAGAAAAACCCACAACAGCACTACACAGAATAACCTTTGAGTTATTACTTAGTGAATGGTGACAGAACCTTTGATTGCCACAGTGAAGTACAATCCCCCATATCAGTCTCCAGACTTTTATTGGGAGTGAGTCCTTTTAAATTAATATAAGTATATACATAAGCGGGTTAAAAAGCCAAGATCAAAGGACAAGGACAAGGTAATATACTTTGAAGCTTAGGAAGTAAGTTTCTCAGTACAGTCGTGTGTATATGAAATGAAGCCTTTATGATTTTGAACCGTCTCGGTCTTTTATTTCAGTTAATGTTCCTACAAGTTACAATAAAGGTCTTTCTTTACAAGTAATTTCTATTTCGGGGAAATAAAATTCACCTACAGGTTAAAAGAGCCGAATTCTTTGTCATAGCTTTGTCCATAGTAACATTAGGAAAGGCTAGATATACATTGTAGACATTGTAGTGGATGGGTTATAAAAAGCTGAAATTTCAGGATCAACTATTTCACAGAGCCAATCGAGTAGTTGGGTATAAGATTTCATGAAATGGGATTGGGTGCTTATGACAAAAGATAGAAGAGATCGTATTCCTGGCACATGAGACAGAGAAATAAATCGCATATGAATACATAGGACTTTCTATACATAGACAAATCCACAGATTGTCGATTGACTCAGCAGGGAAAGCCCCGAAGCTCATTATTGATCTGGTGCGCGAAAGGCCATGAAATGGTCTATATAGTAGTTTAGGTTAGTATACGTATTCTCTAAAACTTTACTCACACCCTTCTAGTGTGGAAGAATGTGGGAAAAATAGGCATGGAAAAAAAAAGAAGTTATTTGGCATCTAAATGAACGACTTAGCAAGAATTATCCAACTATGCCTGAGAATGTAAATCCATTTAGGTTGAAGCAGGTGGAAGTTTGGTGAGCTTTATGGTAATTTAATAATTTGAAATTACAGTGTGGGACGCTCGGGGATGGTCAAATTAAAAGGAGAAAGTAATGAGTGAAAAGTTTCTGTGTCCCCGGTTAGCGGACTACCTGGTGATTGTCGGCTCCAGGAGCCCGCATCACTCAGCAATCCAACCACCTGAGCTACTACGACGCTACCCACTTGAGGATCACAAGGTACAGTTTCTTGTTTATTACATTATATTATGGCTTTTAGGCTTGGTGATTCGATTCCTTGGAAGAAGGTCGGGGAAGAATTTTCATAGCCGTCCTATATTGATTTGTGAACTTCTAGGACTTCCCATTGCCACTGGATGTAGTCTACTTCTGCCAACCTGAGGGGTGTGTTTCAGCAGGTCCTAAAAGACCCGCATTGAGAGACGCCGTCTCCTTCGTGTTCACCTTAACGGACAAAGATTCAGGTCAGTAGATTAGAACTAGGAGTATCTCATTTTAATATCGCCACGGTCTACTAGCATGGACTTATTTAATTATGCCAAACCTTCTGGACTCCATCTCAGAGTTATCTCAGGTGGAAAGAGAGTTTCTTCTGAGTTAAGTGATGCTGAAGTGGAGGATGGGATATCTTTTGTGTTAGATCTCATGCATGGTGGTATGGAGGAGAAAGTTGTTTTAGTTTAAAACAAATTCTCCCTTTTTATTTGCATACAGGAAAAACGAGGTATGGACTTTGTCTCAATTTCTATCGAAGAACTGAAAGAGGCTCACCACCAGCTACGGGTCGAAGGAAAGATTCTGAAGGGAACCCTAACATCAGGAGGCAGTCCTGGAGGAAGTCGTTGGAAAAAAGTTCAGACTCTGCTTTCTCCAGGTGAGAAGGAAGCACAATTTGTGTTTTAGGGCCAGGGAGACACACGATGGTTGGCTAATAAGATGAATAATTAATGAATTGCTGTGTAGTGATCATAGAAGTGGAGTCGCTCCAAGTGATTCGGAAAGGGAGGGTCCCAGTAGGAGGGATTCGGATACTACGAATTTCCATCCAACTAATCCATTCCTAACGGAGCCCTTGACAGCCTCCCGACTTGGAGTCATTCCCGTTTGCAATGAATCCGAAAGTGGGGGCTCTAAATCCCCGTCGCCTTCACCAAGAACCACAAGACGACGTCAGGTTGGCAGTTTGAGTTTGGAAAAAAGGATTTGACCCATTTTTTGAGGAAGAAACTTTTTATCATATGAAGTTATTTTTACAGCATTTCATTATTAAATTTACAGAGAAGCAAGAATCACAGTTTAACCTCGTTATGCATTATATCGCACCACCCATTTTTCTCCTCGCTTCGTCAGTGCCTAACTCTACTGAAAAGATTAATAGATGCATGTAATGACAATACTTCACCTCGTCGGGTCGGGGCTTCGAAACTAACTCCACGGTAGGGCTATTGTAGTTTAAATATATAAATACAAGTAGAATGAATGCAACCTCTTTCCTGAGTAGTCTCTAATGAAGTAATAAACAACAGAAATTGGGTTATTATAACTTTCCAGTGACAGCTTATGGAGCGTTCTTACGGGAAGAAACACTGATATTGGCTCCTCTATTGTTGCTCATGACGTAAGAGAGATCGAGACCTGGATACTGCGTCTTTTAAGCTGTCCTGTTCCAGTTCCCGGGAGTACTAGGGTTGAGGTAAACGAGGGCTTAAAAGACTTAAAATTTCTGCACAAATTTCCTTGAAACTTTATATTTGCAAATAAAGTCGCGATGAAGGTTCTGAAAATACAATAACCTTTGCCTTTTGGAAATCATAGCTGGAAGTACTACCTCCTGATCTACACCCACCCTTAGTGTTCGCCCTTCCAGACAAAACTCGCTTCAGTCTGACAGATTTTCCATTACATTTACCTTTGGAGCTACTTGGAGTAGAATCCTGTCTACAAGTTCTAACTTTAATATTCCTCGAATGCAAAGTAAAAAGTTTAGATCAAACTTTTTCATCGTTGAGAGGATGTTTTGTCATCAAAGCATAATTGCTCGTTTCAGGTTGTGATACAATCCCGTGACTACAGCGCTCTGTCGATGTCAGTTTTGGCTATGGTGACAATGCTATATCCGCTGGAGTACATGTTTCCTGTTATTCCGCTGTTGCCCACTTGTATGAGTTGTGCGGAACAGCTTTTGTTGGCTCCGACCCCCTTCATCATCGGAATCCCAGCAAGCTTTTTGCCTTACAAAAAACACTTCAGGTAAACAATTTTCTTTAACTCTCTAAAAAGATGCTAACTTTTTCTTAATTGATTTGATGTTTAACCATCAGGCTTCCTGACGATATTTGGCTGGTAGACCTGGACGCTAATCGTATATCTGGACCAAATTGTGTTGAACGAGATAGCTGTGATTTTATCCCACCTCTGCCTGAACACGAGGCATCTGTTCTCAGAAATCATCTAAAACAGGTAAAAGTGTAAAGGTTTTATTCACACATAAAACGCTCCCCTCAAAACTTGCGACACTGACTGTGTCCAAGCCTTTCAGTCACTTGTGTTACGTCACCGAATGATAACAATCAATCCAATGCACTTTACGTTGCCCCACCTTCACAATTCATTGCATTCAGGAATAGGGTTGGAAAAAATATATGTACTTCCATTCATTTCAAGTAATTTACAAAAAATACTTAAAACCTTACCACATCAAACCTTCGTATTTACGATGAGTGGAAATTCTAGTTCCCTACTAGAAAGAGTAAGAGTATTTCCGAGAGTATAGTCACCAAGAATGGAGTTGTTAAGATGTGACTGAATGAGCGTAGTGTTTAATGTTTCAATGTCTTCTTCCAATTTTCTGTCTTCCTATAAAACTCACATGCAAATGGCTGCATATTACCCCTGGTCCTTGGACGGTTTGATGAGTTGAGTTGGTTGGAACTATTAATTGATCCTGACTGTATGATGTTTTTTCTACCCGAAATCTCACACCTAAACCTAACTGTTTCTTGTTTTCTTGTTCTTCTGCAATGTGCAGGCCATGGGTCGCATGGACCTGCAGGTCAGTTTCATGTCGCCTACTAAGGGTCAGGATCTCGATGTTAGCGAAAATGTTGGTGTCTCTCTTACGTATAGACTTAATTGCAGTAGTACAAGGCAATAGGCATTCTTTATAGCATAAGCCATTGCATTGCATGAGCATCAAAATATGTTTATCTTTTGACTGAATAGCATGCTTTATTTTTTTAAACTAATCCTGTAAGTCTAATTAATCGAGTTCGAAGTTACTTAGAAGCTGTCAACTATTCCATTATTATAACGCTTACATTGGGTTAATCTAGCATGAAAAATCGCTCAATTAAAATAATAGCGTTTTCCTTATTGTGTGACTTCAATTGATTTCTACTTCTACTCGGTACTTTCGATCTCTGACATTATTTTCAATTTCTACCATGAGGCAAAAAAATTTAAGTTTTGTATGTATTTGCTTGTCTGCAAACTTAATATGCTTTGTGCTTCATCTTTTATCAAAGTAAATGGGTGAGCAATCGTCAAAACATATACTTTTCTGTGGGGGTGTTCCAACAGGCCTTGACAAGCATGTCATCGGCACCATTTCCAGAACTCACGTCCCATCAGTCATCAGACACTAATATCGATCACAGCACTCAGAGTCAATCCAAATTGGTCACAAATAGCTCTTCGCCAGTAACTTTTCCTTCAACTTCTTCCATTCCTCCTAAGGCACAGCAAATAAGGGAATCCCCATCAGTTATACCTTCACAAGGCTCGGGGCAGTTCTTACCTTCACCAGGAGGACCTTCACCAAGTTCAGCTGGACCGCTGCAACTTACCCCTGGGGCTCCAGGACAACCTGGCCGCCTTCCGAGTTCAACATTTAACCCCCTCATTTATGGAAATGACGTGGACTCTGTTGATGTAGCTACTCGGATTGCTATGGTTGGTTTTCAGAAATAGAATGAAAAGGAGACCAATGGGAGATTTTAGTCAGTAAATTGTTTGTCTGTTGCAGGTTCGATTCTATAATTCCGCAAACATGCTTGCTAACTTTAGCGAACATACCAGAACTCTTCGCCTGTACCCAAGACCAGTTGTGGCATTCCAGATTTCAAGTTTCCTTCGATCTCGTTCTCATACACCATCACCATTCTTATGTAGATTTGCACGGACTCAGGTACTTTGTTTGATAAATGTGGACAAGTATTTCGTCGGAGGCAATAAGACAGTATTATTACTTTAGGCTGTGGAGTACTTGGCAGAATGGAGTCTAGCACCTACAAACTTGGCGTTTCTCCGAGTACAAACGGGTGTATATGATCCTACAATTATTGGAGACAAGTCAAAGTGGTTCGCTCATATCCTACAGCCTATCAAGTTCAATATTTATAATGACGTACCAGGATTGTGTTCAGTTCTTTGTAGCTCACATCAAGTATCTGCTGCACCCACAGGTTTGTCACTGTTTCCATTATCATCTGACATGGGGAAAGTATTTGTGTATAGAAAATCTCATCGTATCCTTTCTTTTATTGTCTAGATGAAAGTGGATCTGATTCGGATGGAGGTGGAAGTGGTAATAGTACATCAAGCTATTCTTCGTTGTCAGATTTTGTGTCCGAACTTGCCTCCTCGGACCTCTCGCCTAGTGGAGGTATATCAATAGCTCAACGGAGAAAGTCTCAAAGACAACATAATCAAGGAGAGTTTCATTACGATGAAGATTTTCATCATGAAGAAGTATTCGATAGAAATATTACTCAGCTTTGCAGCAGTTTGGACTTGTCTTCTGTTTACCATCCACCTTCAGCTTTACTCCTCCCGGGTGATACATCAAAACAGCGACAGCCATCCATTTCAGGGTCAGGGAGTGGATCCGACTCAGAATCCACTGCGAGTTCAGAGGGCGACGATACGGTCTCCAAGAGTCGGCGGGAGTCCAAGACAAGTAGAAAAAGCTCAGGGGGAACTCAAGCTGTGGAAATATCAGACTCTTCAGGGACCGAGTTAGTTTCACATTCATCAGGGAAAGCCCTTGGGCCTGTAAGGCAAGGGAGTTTTGGCTCTGGTTCTATTCTAGGCCAAATCGCAACACAAGCTAAGGAACTTGTAAAGGAGACAAAGCGGCAAAGTAGTCAGGAGGGATTACTTTCCCATGTTGACAAGGTGACTATCCTTCTACACATTTTGTCATATGATCAGATAGGGTCTTTCTTAATAACATCAAGCTTGATGTCTAATAAATATCCTTAAATGACACAATGGTATTTTCTATAGTTGAAAACGAAAACGAAGGAGAAGCTAACGGAAGTTAGACAAGGATCCTTGGGATCCACAGGGGACGAATCCGGGTTTCTATCTCCATTAGAACAAGTAAGTTTTTGTCGAGTTGAAATTCATCTCTGCTCTCGCACAAATATCCTCTTTCTTTCTGACGAATAGACTCCCAAGTCCAGAGGCTCTCTTTCAGTTTATTATGATTTAACTTTCATGCAGCTCACGAGCCAGGCTAAGAGAAAGGCCGGAGAGGCTGGAAAATCTGTCCAAGCGTCTTTAAGTAAAACAGCTTTGGATGAGTTCACGACAGCAGGAAAAAGCACTTGGGAAGATATTACTAAGTCAGCGAAAAAAGGATTGCTTAAGGTATGAGCACATAGCATCCATTTTATTACGGCTATGTTTATGTCCCAATGGATAACTCGCCTTGGGTACTTTTTATTAACATGTCGGGTATTATTTTTACAGTCTTTGGGCGAATCGCTGGAAGCTAAAGAGACAGCAGCAGTGGCATTAGGGGATGGAAGCAGACGACAATCTCTAGAACGACGAGAATCCTCCTCTTCAATATCATCAGCACGTGTGGTAGTCCCTCAAATAAAAGGCGATGTTAATCGGAACTCTGGTCGGGATTTTTTCTCTAATATGAGCTCAGAAATTAATGGCTTGGCCACACAAACAACGTCAATGTTCTCAGACTTCTTTGGAGGTAAATCATCTTATGACCTCTGCCAACTCGTGCTCTGAATAGTTTATTACGTACTTACTTACTGACGGTACGGTATGTACCATTAACGAGGCTATGTATGTATGATTTTAAGCGGGTGGAAACAGAAGCAGCATTTCAGCATGTCCAAGTCCTATTCGAGCTGGAAGTCCTGCTCCATCTCTTACGGGAAGTACGGGTAGCCTTCCTACCGCCGTATTAAGCTCAAGTCATAAGGAAAATGCTTCTAGTCAACATCATAGCCCTTTTCCAACCGGAAGAAAAGGATTAGTGGAGAGATCTTCACTAATACGGCATACAACATCACACCTACATCCTCAAAAGCCAAAGACTGATTTCAAAATGATCCAGAAGCTTTCTGGTAGTCAAGCAGCAACAAACAGTACTAGCGCTGAAAACCAAGCATTTTTATCAGAGGTTACCAACAATTTCCTACCTAAAATAGAAAAGGAGTTAGCCAAGACATAGCAATCAATTTCATAATCTGTTTCTTCCAAAATTAGGTTTCGAATCAGGTACTGAGTGGGGAAGGCGTTGGTTGGCTGCGTATTGGCAGACTGAAGAAGCTTTTCGAAGACGAAAGCTACCGTGTGATGATGGTAGCTAAAATTAATAAGACTTTAGACAGAAAAATAGGACCTGATGACCATATCGATGACGTGGTACTTTTAATTTAATTCTTGTTTCCAAAAAATTTCCTTACGGAATAAGCTCGTCCTAGTAATCCCTACGAAGTCATACTGATGTAATCTTTCGATTTCAGTGTATATCTAAAGCTGTGTGGAAGGGAATGTTGAAAATACTCCAATTGTTGGTTGGCGGACTTGAGCATAGTTACGCTAATAGAGGACTTGGAGGAATGGCATCGGGCTTTCAGGTATGCGGTAATGGGGGCTGTGATGCATATTAATTCCCACACCCTAATCTCTCTCACATGAGAGGGATTCGTACTGTAAAATAGAGTTGTAGTTCCATAGCAATTTCACTCACAGAATTTCCTCCGTTTCGTAGGTCTTGGAAATAGCTCATACTCATTATTGGACCAAGGACATTGCCGACCTTGCTGCAGAGGCTGGTTCCCATTACTCTCAGTTTCTCGATCCAAACGTTCTAAGTCCAGGGGTGCTATCTATGCAAGGCTCTCCTATTTCATCAGAGCAGGCCTCTCCTGAACCTTCCCGGAGACCTTCTGCCCAGTCTACTGAGCCGCCCTCAGGTTGGCAATCGACATCGTGTTATTTTATGAAATATTTTCAATGATTTCAGTGAAAAATAATAATTTATTGCTTTCAGCAGTTGAATCAGGGGACCAGCATATGAATCCAAATACGTCCGACATTTTCAGGGATCTTCTCCAAAATAAAAAGCACTCTATAATGGCGCGTTTAAGCTCATCAGAATGTCATGTAATAATCTAAAAATCGGAGCAGACATTTTTTGAGTGAATTAGGAGCTAATGGATATTTGTCCTTCCTTTTAGATTGAAGGAGCCACAGATACGAGTTCTGGAGGATCTACATCCCAAGCCGGAAGTATCGTTGTAAATCCTGTGATGAATCCGGCATGGTCTCAAATTCCAGGTGCTGGAAGCCTGAATAAGCCAAGACTACAGAGCCGACTTTCACAAATGTCGTTGAGATCTACTGTATCAGACACTGAACTGGAGCAGGTATAGAGCTTTGGACTGCTTTCGATACGTTCGTTTTTGCCAAGTCTTCTATATGTTAAATATAAACTATTGATATTAAAGGGATCTGGAAGAGGGAAGCGAAGCCCAAGTGTATGGTCGAGCAAATCAGCTTTGGCAGCTGGATTAAGGTATCATGCTGGATCATTGATACCTACCGGAAGTTCCCCCTCGAGTCCTGAGAATGGAAGGATGTATCTTTTCGAAGGACTTGTTAGGGAACGATCAAATCTATGGGATCAAATGCAAATGTGGGAAGACGCATTCCTCGATGCTGTTGCTCAAGAACGTGAACTAGTCGGTATGGATCAAGGACCTCGGGAGATGATGGAAAGATATCAGACGCTCAGTGACAGCGAGAAAAAGCGACTGGAACACGAAGAAGATCGTCTTCTAGCAACTCAGCTGTATAATCTTGTATCATTCATGCTGATGATGGATGTCGTTAGAGTAGAATTAAAGCAAAAAGTCCGACGTCTACTAGGGAAAAGTCACATGGGCCTTGTATACAGTCAAGAAATCAACCAGTTGTTAGAACAAGTCAATCACTTGGTAATTATATTCCCCACATTGGGTACTCAGTTTTAGTTAAAAAAAATAATTCAAAGGAAACCTGTCAATTGTTACAGAGAGGAAATGCTGTTGACTTAAAACCAGCTGGCT
This sequence comes from Agrenia bidenticulata, assembly GCA_034694785.1. Classification (NCBI taxonomy): domain Eukaryota; kingdom Metazoa; phylum Arthropoda; class Collembola; order Entomobryomorpha; family Isotomidae; genus Agrenia; species Agrenia bidenticulata. The sequence continues at coordinate 349,017 of JAQFYM010000001.1, read as the reverse complement.
CAAGATTGGCACATCGACAAACTTTTGCAGTTCATGCCGGTTCAGAGCCTATTGGGGATTTACTTTTTATGGAAGTCCGCGATGATGGATTAGTTTTGAGAAATGTCGCGGGTGCGATTGTGGAACGGTGAGTTTGCCAACAAAAACTATTTACACTTTTTTAAACTTTAATATTGTATGAAGTCAATGATATTGTTTTGTAGGTGGTGGTGGGAAAGACTTGTGAATATGACTTACAGTCCTAAAACGAAAGTTTTGTGCCTGTGGAGAAAAAATGGAGGTCAAACTCAACTGCACAAATATCACTCTCGTAAATGTCGACAACTTTATCAAGCAATAAAAGAAGCAATGGAACGAGCTGCAGCCCGTGGGTCAACTCCTCTACCTGGAACTGACCTTGGAGGCGAATTCCCTGTCGAAGATATGAAAACAGGGCAAGGTGGACTTCTTCAAGTCTGTATGGAAGGAGTTGGCCTATTATTTGCCAACAGCAAGGTCAGCTAGTTTCATGATTTTGCATTTTCTCCATTTCTATTGGTGTGAAATCTCATCTCATTGTAATTTCTTTCATCCAACACGGATTCATTCAAACAAATACAGTTGCATAGAAAACCCTACGACATCACAGAAAATATCTCTTCGTCAACTGCTTCTCATAATAATATTAACAAATTTACGCACAATTGATTCAACCATGCTATTTAAAGACAACGAGCTGAATTAGTCCACCAGGAATACCATTTCCTCTTTTCGTACATACTCTAAAAATTTTGCATACAAATCCATTCACAAGTCAGGCACCTGTCCAATTCCAACTTTTATTCCCAACAGACTGGAACTTAGAAACTAAAAAGCTTATATGTTGAAGACCAACATAAAAATGAAATCAAGCTCCAATTTAGTTTCTGAGAATTTTCTGAATTTTCAACAAATGGGACTGCAATTATAAATTAAAAATACCCACCCAAACATTGTTATTCTTTGAAGGACCTTCTCTTGGCTAGTTTTTATAGCTTAGGAATTTAGAAACATGAATTGAATCAGTGTGCACACAACACATCTCTCCTACAAAGTTTAGGTATACGACAAGAAAGAAACGAATAGTTGTACATTTAATTAATTTTGTTTTACTTTAAAAAACCGTTCTGAACTCTTTGCTCGTTGCCTTTAATTGGTGATGATTGTGTGGTTGGTTCCAATTGATTTCTCTCTTAATCTTGAAATGAAGGACCTATCTCAAACTTTCCTATTGCTGTCATTTTCTTATCCTATTATTGTCTTCTATCTTCGCAATTTACTTCTTTTTGATCAGTCAACGAATGCCATGCTTCCTGTTCTCTTACAATTTCCACTCATTTACTCTGCATTCTATGTTTCTGCAATCATAATTTATTTATTATAATCAGTCCGTAAATCTAAACTACTTGATTATACTTAGCAATCAACCATCTCTCATCATGCTGAAGCAGTTAGACGATAATATATTACTCCCTTCGATACTCTCCTGGGTTGAACCCTGATCAGAGCCCTGTCATCTCTCATTTTATTTCCCAAAAGCATTCCGTTTTAGACACAGACTTGCTATGAATTTTTACAATCTTTGGAAAGGTGAATTAAATATATTTTAATGGTATAAACCATGTATGAACTTATGAAGAGCGTATATTAATGATTGGCAAGTATTTTTACACAATTTAAAGATGATGACAATTATAGAGGATTAAGTTGTGGCGAGTACGTGTGAGATTATGGGAGATGATGCACTTTTACAAGGGAATTATTTCTTGATACCAGATCTGGGTTGAATTTAAGTATTCCCGAGTTGGGATGAGGTGACGATATAATATTTAGCCGGAAGTTGAAGGTGCATTATATAAATGAGAAGACTTTGAGAAAAGCCACAGCAGTAGGGTTGATGAGCGCAATGATCTAGCCTAATTAACACTCTTGGGGTATTTGCATGAACGACTTAAATTAACTCCAACTCTTTCATTCACCTTCTACCTTTCTTGGTGTTTTTTACTGAAATGTGTTTCTTCGTGTTTGTGGTTCAAAAGTTTTATTTTGTGTCTTATTTCTATGTATTGCCTGTTATCTCGCTTGTTTTTGTCTCTGAGTATTAAACTCTACTGTACCCAGTCTTCCGTATTTTCGTATTTATGAAATATATTGTCTGTCAGCAGTGAGAGGAATTTATTATATTGGCAAATGTCAAGTGCCTGTCTTTTCTGCTAGGTAGAAGAATACCAGAGGGTGTGTTGCGGTCATATCTTTGTAGAAAAAGTCGTGCCGTGCATACGGTGAGCATAGCTTGTGAGTGACGGCGGAGTGCCCGGTCTTCCTTTGTTCCTCCATATTATTCGAGATAATAATTTATGATTTCTCCAAGGAGTTTTATGATGGCTGGAAATAGTAAATGCAGATGAGGAGTAAATGGAATTGGAATGTCATGATGAGAACTTGAGACTTGATAATAATATTATTGACAGCACGAGATACGCATACACTTCCAGAGACCCCTTCTAGGATATTTATTACCACACTATTCAAAGTGTGGAACTACACCTAAAAACATTTAGACATTCCGGTGTTTCCCTAAACTTCAGCTCCTCTTCTATCTATCGCTATAAAATTTGTATATATGTGACGTTTTGACTATGACGTACAGTTGCATTTTTTATCCAAGCATCTTTATTCAATGTGATTATTATTATCATTATTGTTCTCACTATTATTACTATCATTATTCTCCCTTGTTTGAGAGTACTTTGGGCTCTCAACTTTTTTCTAACCCTTTCTACTCCGTGTCTTTTTCAAAGAAAGATCCTATCCATTATTTTCATCTCATTTCAATTTTTTGTCCATCATTCCCCCATGGATTATTTTTAGGCTCTTTACACTTTCATTTCGTTGAGAATCCAATTTATTAGTCCACAATCTCTTCTATTTACTCTGGATTTCACCTTGAATTTCTTGAACCAACTTGTACCTGTCCACATTGCTGTTCTCTGTCTCAGTCTAACTAGTCTGAATTTTTATTTCTATTTAGAATTTATAAACCTTTCCAATATTATAACATATTTATGTACTTACCTCTTCTTATGTGTTTGTGTGGTTTTCCTTCCATGTATACGTAATATATAATCAATAATCTTAGAGCTTAGGAAACCCTCTTTTCTAAACATAAAAATGTGAGTCTTCTGGTCTCAATATAGTGCAGGGCAGAGAGCTATCTTCTTTACGTAGAGATGAGTATATAGGTTTATTTTTTTATAGGTAGAGTCAAGTTTCTGGTAATGTAATTTAGTGTCTTAGTTCAGTTTTGGAAATGAGAGCGAGGCTGGTTGCTGGTTTGATTGACTTGAGTTTTTGTTTTTGTCAGTCGAAAGTCTTGAGTCCACTAATGATTGATTTTATTTATTCCAAGACGCAAATGTTCATTTATTTTATTATTATTACTATTATTATTATATTATTATTATTATTATTATTATTATGATTATTATTATTACTATTATTATTATCTTATGTTCCTAGTTTTATTTTTTCAGTCGTAAGAAAGGAAGAGAACGGAGGAATTTTAAGTTTTTAAAAGGAATTTTTGAGATGGTCCTTCTGCATGAATTCTGAAATGTTTTATCTTTTACAAATAAAAAAAACCAACAAACCGTTCATTATGACTGGAGGTAAAAGAAAATGTCTATAACTTTCGAAAACATTATGTAATTAGTTGTAATGACTGGATTCGGACAAGGAATAATTATAACTTTCACACCTGACTTAATAAAAGGTTAGTTGTTTAGGGCTGGCAATTAAAATCCAATGGAATTAGAAAATCTTGACAGAAATGAACCCAGAACGAAGTGCCTTATACTATATTCGTTGTATTCTAGAATCTAGGGAGAGTAATCATGACAATCTATTTAAAAGATGACTAGATTAATATTATTTATAAGCGGATGAATCTGTACCTTTTACATGAAAGTATAGAAATAATCCAAGAAACAAAAACTTGATAATATTTCCATCCATCATGATGATGGAAGAGGGTAAGAGGAAATGAGAAAAAAGAAAAAAAAACATAACGAAATAGATGATTTTTTTGTCTAAAAATTTGAAAAAGCAACCTAACCTAACGAAGGGCCTTTCTCTGTTTGGTTTTTGTTTTTGATTCATGCGGCTTTTCCACATCGTGTTCCAATCCAATCTTCCAATCTCTCCGATCGGTGGATGGCTGGTGTACCGATTACAGGATTTCGAGGTATTGACACCTCTCAACTCACCACATTTTATACTATAACACATTCTTTTATACTTAACAAGTAATGTCATAGCTATGTAGTTACTTGTAGTCATAAGTAGGTAATGGTATTTTAGAACTTTCTAGTCTTGTAGAATAGGATGTAGAGGTAGACGATTGAGCTGTCACGTGTCACTCTCACACACACAACCACCTATTTATGTATATATCTCTACACACAGAGCCACAATCGATAGTTTCGAGTATCGTCTCCATTGATAGGATGCAGGGAGGGATGTGGAGGAAATGTCGTCAAAATACTAATTAATTGATCATCACACTTTCCATTATAAATCACAAGGAGTCACAAGCACCTCACTCAATCAGATTACTTTCTCTCTCTCTCTCGCTCGCTCTTTTAGTTCCGTGTTAATTAATAGTCGTGTTGTCATTGTCTCTTCAGAAGTAGTTGTAGTCAGCGTATAAAGTAGTCAGTCTCTCTCCTTAAGTAGTCTTTGAATTAATAAATATATATGCACATATATATTTATCTATCTATAGATATATATCTGTATAGGTCGTATTATGTATTGTTATTATGAATTCATCCTCGTCCCATGCACAAAAGCTGAGATCCTCATCATCCTCCAAATTGTAATTATCATCATCAATTAATTACCTCAGTATGTCACCACCATCACCACTTTTAACTTTCACTCCCAGTCAACCCATCATTTTTTAGATCTCAAGTGCTTCTTCTCCTTTTCCATCAAGCCCATGCCACATACAATCATTTTTCATTTCTATAAACACCCAAATCAAAGTTTTCTTTTCTTTTTAATTGAGAAAAGTAAAATGGAAGAGATCTTTACAAATTGGCTTCCCTTAATTTTTACCTGAGGTTCCCTGAAAATTTCAGAACTTTGTCGCCCAATCTGTTCTCTGTGATTCTTTCTCTGTGATTAAGTGTTCCCTTGAAGTTGTTTCAAATATTTCTCGATGGGATGGATTCATATAAAGTATTAGTATGATTGAAAAAGAAATTGATCGTCAGTAGTAATTTTGTATGATTTTATTTTATTTTTGGTTTCCCTTACTAGAGCTTGCCGTACACCCTTAAACCGTTGAACGAAATGAATTTATGTTCCGAATTAATGTCTGTATGTATACGTACATTGCTTAGATTCTTGATGAACTTGTAGTAGTAGTACCCGTTGGTAGTGAAGCTAGTAGGTGTTGATTCCCTTTGACGAAGTTCTCCCAAAGTGTAATCATTTTTACTGAGAAAAAGGCTGACTTTTTGTTAACTAGAAATGTCGGCATGTTTTCTGATGTCGGCATGGACTGTGATATGATATTTATTCTTAACAAAATCTTATAAGTTAGACCATTTTGTTAATGATAGTCAAAAACCAGCAAGTGAGCCTTAATCCTGTGATGACATTATTGGAAATCTGTCACTGCCTGTGTTTTTGCACTTTGTCACACAACATTTAGCAGGGAGACCCGGGTGTGAGAACGATAATCTAAAAATGTATTCCTGGCATCCCCAGTTGTTTTTTACATGAATTGTCATCAAACTTGATTGGTTTACTTGGAGATTGCGAGATGATCAGTGAGAAGGAGCACATGACAAAAAAGCAAGGCTAAAAAAACTTGAGCGTATTCATCATTACCCAAAAACCTTCTCGTAGTATATGAAATTGTACTCAATGTACAATTTTGGCATACAAAAATTTAAAAACAAAAACTAGGAATAATGTTGACAGCTTAACGTATGGCGATAAAATGTAGAACATAGAACTGCTAAACGTAAATAAGGAAGGAGCTATTTTTACTATTATATAAGCAATGTATGTATATAAGGACATAATGCCAAACTTAATAATGACCCTTATTAGTGCAGCAGCAGCTAGCCGTGACCTAATGTCTGTTATGTTGTCTAGAAATTAGAAACTGATTTTTAGTGGCAGAGCCAATTGTAGATTATATGTACTGGTCCTAGTTTCTCTTATAATATCCGTCCTAGTTATTTAATTACTTACATGACAGACCTTGACCTATACCGTCATAAAATAATAAGCAGTATCTACTATGTAGTACCTCCATACCTCCACCCTACATAATATTATTTAAACTTACTAGCTAACTCAACCATAGACCGCTTTTCCATCCTCGACAGATCACCCATATACTTCAAACGTCCAAGGTGATATATAGCAGTAACTAAACTTATTTTTAATACTCGTATCTATATTTTGTCGCCGCTAGCCTGTCACAGATACATCTCGTTTTTTTAAATTTTCATCATCCTAATTTAACTACTGACTGAGAAAGACTAGAGATTAGAGCTTCCTATAGATTTACTTTGAACATTTTTGGGCAAAAAGGCTTGCCTTATATTAGAATTGGGTGTCTAGTCATTTCCACTGAAAAAGTAAAAGCTCCGACAGCCAAATGTATTTTTACTGCATTTTTTTGTCCCATGCTCAAACTAGAACAAGGAAATAAATTTGAGTTTTGTTGACACCCATTTGTCAATCGTAGTAATGTTAAGCCATTAATAATCGTAATATCGTACCGAGTTGAGAAAGAAGTTGAAGGGCCATTCGTATTATTCCACTTATTAGTGACAGAAATTTGAAAACATTTCAAATTATCAAAATACATTCACACGACTGTAGGTAGTCAAATATTTTTTCCCACTCCTGACAACCATCAGCCATAACGTATTAGAAGAGACAGACTAATAAAATTGTATGAATGGTTCAAGCAAGGTTTTGAAGCTTGAATGATGAGTATCCTAACATAATTATTTCAGAGTTACTAAAACTAACTTACAGATGCTTTCCCAACATCAGAATTTATGCTGATGGCCATCTCTCCGAAAAAGCAGTGATGAATTAATGATTAATATTACTAGCAAAAATAATCGATCTCCTCAATTCTTACAATCATTTTGAAGAAAATCAAATCATATCTTATAAGTTTTTTGCTCCTTTTCTATATTTTTTCTGTATAATTAATACATGAGTTTTTTTTCCTCCTAGTTCTCTTAGAATCTTAACCAGCCATTAGACCAGAGATTAGAGAATTTAGAATGAATAAATAAGCTAAAAACAGAAATCCATAGCTAGTTTATCAAGCTCCGTTTGCTAGTCCGTAGCAATATTGTTCCCTATTTTTCCCCAAAATAGTCTAAAACTCACTGGAATATTAGTAAAGCATGCCTGCTCTTGCATCTCTTCTCTTATAGATAACTAAGTATATATTTCCCTGTGGTCATTTCGGCACAACCTCTGTATATTTAAAATATTATCTCCAGACTTCATTACCAAGAGTGAAATACGCTTCAAGCCCTCTAGATCATAATAGCTTCAATTAGAGTTTTAACATTGGAACCGCAAATCGTTTGCAAGTTTGCCTGTCGTGCTTGCTTCCAGTAAAAAACACGGGCATGACATGACTAGCAAGTAATATGTGTGATCTCTATGTGTACGTATGGAGTATCGTTAGTTCCGAATTAAGTTCTGCTTGACAGCTTTTGTAGCATTGAGCATTTGAAATTGATTGACCGATTTCTCCCGCCTGTTGCTGTACAAGTCGATATAATACTGCATTATCTTCTTCTCCCTGCTTATGTATTATATCTTTGGCAAACTTTCCGCAAATATTATTGCAATGTACTCAAGGATGAGAACTAGTCGGCCACTTCATGTGTAGTGTAGTGTAGTTAACTGTAGATCGATGTACTTTTTTAGGAAATGAGTTCGAGGCTCATAGCCTTTACTAGTAGAGCGTGCTCTTTATCTACATAGTTCAAGCTCACCCGCAACCCTAGATTTCTAAATTGTTTAATTATCCGAACCGTAGTTAGAAAGTAGTGGTGTTCGTTAAGTTGAGAAAATACTCGTGTGTATCTTCCAATTTTCGATTGCTAATCTAGTTAGTAGATGCCATTTACCGATAGTTAATTCTATGACACGCCTTTCATATATCTATTGATTCACGTAGATTACAACACTTGTAGCCCTTGTACTTCCAAGTTAGCTTGTCGATAGAATACAAGAGTTTGTAGAGATATATCAATATTCTATGGGTTTCTTAAAAGCTACTGATATGAAAATACACAATCTCAAAAAGCAATATGCAATAGAATAATTTTGAAGATGCCATTTATATAGGAGTGTGTATAATACAAAGCTATGATATCATATCATCACAACCTTGACAGAGCGTATAAAATACTTTGTAGATTTAGTAGAAGACACATGTTACTAATATATACTATACGATAGCTAGATTAAATGTATTGAAGTTTAAGTTGAGAAATGGCAGTTGACTGATTGTTTTATGATGATGTGTACAGTTCTTCGTTCGACTTGACCACATCCGGAAATGCTTCACGCAGAAGGGTGGTATCTTTGTCCTGGAAGAATTCAGTATGTGGTTGCTCAGTTTTTTTTCATATTTATTTTACAGATGTGCTTAAATTCAGAATCCCCTGCGTTTTTGGTCTATGAAATTGAGCTTGGATTATTTTTGTTTAATATTCATAGATCCCAAGACGAGGCAGGTGATACAGCGAAAGTACAAGTCATCTCTGGTAAGTGCATTATAGTAGTTTCGACTAATTGGGACTTTGGGTGTTTGAACTTGGGTGTTTGAGCAGTTTAAACGTTAAAAAAATTAACAAGTTTATCACGTGTATTTATGCTGAGTTTTTTGGTATAATAATGCATTTGCATGCTTTTTTTCTTCGTGATTTTTTCAAGAGGGATTTGGGTATCTTGTAGTATGGTTTTGCTTTTATGTTTGGGAATCAGTTTTATTAACAATCAAATTTTGGTTTAGGCGTCAGAAGCCATCGCTTTGCACATTCATCGTATGTTTTCTATCTATATGACGCTTAGCATGATTGAAGATGGACGAGAGAACAGATCATCTACTGCTGCATGAATATCTATTTTGTGTACCACCGATCTACGATTTTGTAATCGGATCATATTTCTCAACGCAGTACCGTACTTCTGTTCTTGCATGAGAATCAATTGTTAAATGTGAGCAGTGTTATAAAAAAACAGGAAATATTTGGTAGTTCTCTGATTATTGATTTGCTTGTTTTAATATTTAGTTTTAATATTTATTATTTTGTACACTTGTGTTAATGTGATTGGGTTAGATATACGGTTTATTTTTTATTTGCTGAATGTATATAACTTTTTTATGTTATCCTCGTTGTTACTAATAATACTGAGTAGTAAATGTAGTCAACCTATATACACGTACGTACATCTCCAATATAGATTTATTAATCGGTTGAATTATGTTTGAAAATGATTTTTTCCACTTATTTCCATAGGCGGAGAATATTTGTTATTCCGTACTGTGCGTATTCTCGTACGTTGCTGCGGGTCATGAACAAAAGAAGGCGATATCGTCTAAAGGAGCTGTAACACCGACTTCAACCGTCTCAGCACCAGCAATGACAATGTCTCCTGAGGCTCTCCACCAAATGTTAGAGAAACCTTAGAACTGGACCTTCATTTGGCAAATAATCATTCAAGTCTTCCTCGTCATTTAATTTATCCAATATCTACTTACTTGATCCACTTCATTGACAAATACAATAGGGCGTATAGTCAATCAATCAAGAAATTCAAAGTTCACCAGAACCCAGTCAACAATTGAACGCTATCACCAAACTACCCTATAAAACCTTCGACGTTCAGATAAGCGCAACCTCCTTGTCACTATCATGTATGCAGAACCACTGACTGTGCCCAAAGGCTAATTATGATAATTTAATAGATCTATTAGATTTAAAATAAAATAAAACTATTGCCAACTCCTGTTCACAATCTTGAAAAGAAACCGCACAGTATCTATAGATAGTTTTGTAATAGTTTAGTAAAGTGTGTACATAGCTAGTGGAATTGAATTACTTGTTTTTTTTGTTTGATGCAAACCGGATTGTTATAATAATATCGATCGAGCGGGAATAGATCCGAAACTTGTACTAGTCGTAATTTAAAAAAACTATGAAGGCTATTGCCGAACCGATTGATGAATATATTGTCTTAACACGGAATTCAAGAAAAGCCTGTACTTCAAACCTTATTAAGTTCAATTGTCCAGCCGGTTCTATTATTGTCCGCAAGTACTGATCGCTGTATAGCCTTATTATTTACCAAGTTGATGTAGCCACTTATATGATGGACAGCAATGAGTTGATAGTTTAATTTAGCAAATCAGACTGGAAGCACTTACTATCCAATGCATATATAGTTGCCTAGAAGGATATGAAGTGTTCCAAAATAGTATTAGTAAGGTATCTAGTACAGTACAATCATTGTCAAGTACAAACACGGACTGGCAATTGCCTCAGACACCTAATCAACATAAATGTCAGCCACAGACGTGGAAGTACGTAGGAGAATCGGGAAATAAATTCAGAGCCATTTCATCCACCCACATTCATACACCCTACATCCTCCATGATGATGATGTTGATCATCACGTATTTTTAGCCAATCAGGTCAAATAGGCCGTTAATTTTTTCGCTAAATTAACCAAACCGGTTAGAATCTAAGTAACTCACAGGGATTGTTACTTACACATACACACACAGACAGTATTCATTCCCAATCTCTCTACTACTGTCATTACCTAACCTAATTTAGCCAAACCACTCGTAGTATGGCTTCAGCTTGGTATCTAAAGCACTACCTGATCATCATTGATGATAATGTTAAATTCTGACATTTATAATTATTATAATGTGTTGAACACTACTTGAGACAGAGATGTGTGGATATTTGTACGGAAATTCGACAAAAAGGATCACTTATCTAAAACAAAATCCCTCTGCAACCTCCGAGACCTTTCTTTATATTCCGATACATAAATATGACTTAATTGTTATTATTCTTACCAGATTATTGCAACTAAGCACATAAAATTATCCACAGTCTGCAGCATATCTGTTTAAGGTTCCATTTAGAAGTTATAACTCCTAATGGAATGAAACGTGGATGATAAATCTAGTCCTACTTTGGATGCCAGGCACATATACCTACAATCTAGAAAAGAAAGACCTATTTACTTACTTAGAAGAAAAAATGAGTGTTTAAAAACAATAAAGTGATAGCAATATACGAAAATACGAAACTACATATAAGTGTAATGAAGGTTAATGACAAAAACACTAGAGACCCTATATAGTTTAGCCCGTGGAGTTTAGAATTAATCAAAGTTACCTCAAGGGAAAGTGGGTGTTTTTTGAGCCAGTTCTTTTGCAGAATCTATAGACACACACATACATAGATACTCGAGTATGTATTATAATATCCTAAGTCTCATTTGAATAAAACTATATGGAAAGATAAAAATGGGTAAAAGATGAGAGATGCTCCGAGTGTTTCACTCTCCCATATTTATTTATTATTATTGCACTCCTCCTCATGCATAAAAATGGCCAAGCCAAGTGTCTCATTTGGAGTAGGGAAAAAAAAGAAATCCTCTCCTTCTCTAGTTAGTGAAAGTATCTTGAGATACAAATTGAATTTATTCCTATAATACGCATGCTTAAGTGTGTTGGAGATGTATAGTAGGATCTAGGTAGTAAAAATATGTTGGATAGACCCACACAGTGTGAACTTTCACCAGACTTTCCCTCCATGGCCTTTACAGAGCTCTTGTGTCTTTTGAGTTCATTAGCTCATGAAGGGATCATAGGCTTCTACTCGTGTCCGCCTACATTTCACTAATTGAAAAATATTGCAGAGCCAGTGTATTAGATTACATCTGCTGTGTCTGTGTTGGCCGTGTAGATGGTGGAAGTGCTGGCACGCCTTTATTACTAAGAAAGAACAGCTTTCACCTCCCAAGAAAGTACAGAGTTCAAAATATAATTCTTCTCAAGTAGTTTCATCCATTTAAATTAAAATTGTACACTGTCACATTCAATGCAATAACCTAAAGTGTGTTCTCCATTAAAAACAGCCAGGGGTTTCTACGTACGCCTTCAAGAGTCTGAACAAAATACCTTTTTCTACTTTTCGGGCTTCACGAGCTCATAAATAAATGTTGGAAGGGACTACTCATAAAAACACTAGCCTCTCACAAGGAAGGACAACAAGCCAGGGGAATCTGGAACCAACGAATCCATCAATATTAAATTAATTCTTTTAACGCATATTCGAAATCAAATTCCTCTCCGTCTTTCTTCCCCTTGCATAATCTCCTTACACGGTCATGTATAGATATTGTCATTTGTATTATTACATTTTCCTCTAGCATTCTACCTCTCTTGACTTTATTCCTTCGAATGTAATTCGATGGAGCTTGTGAAAAACCCAGCAGCCTTGGTTTCTTCTCATGGATTCCAGTCCTTCGTGCAAAAGAGCCCGAATACCCGCAACACATCCTACCGATGAGAATGGAGAGAAAGTTGAATCCGTAAAGTAAAAGCAAACCACAGGACCAGACCACGCAAGAACTCAATGCACACAACAAGCCATCCTATCCTCCCCAAACCAGAAGACTATATGTAATATGTAGTAGTTAGGAATCCTTGGAAACTTGGGAAGTGAACCCCCCATACAAAAGCCTCAGTCTCTTTTAGTTAGAACAAAATAATATAATGGATGGAATACTCGGATCGGATCTAGTAGGTTATAAGTAGCTGGTTCCTGGGACGACTGGAGCTGCTTTAGCTGATGGTGGTAATGCTGGTAATATGTTGGCCTGCCTCTGGGATATCTATAGGCCTAAGTATATTATATATCCATGCTCTTGCTCTCTCTCTCTCTCTTTCTGTGTGTGATTCAAAATCCTTTGGAAATATACGGGCTCCATAACTCATAAGAGGATGGCAGACAAATGAAATAAGACTAGGGAGTATTATTACTGTCGAGCTGTGCCGCCAAGGAGAGAGTAATTGTTAGGAGCTTTCACAAGCTAATTATTTACTTTCCTTCAGCATTTTTCAATCTAAACTCAAACGGATTTGGCCTTTTAACCTGAACAACTCTCGTAATTGAACCTGTCCGCTTAAACAATTGAATCAGAGGGCTAAGGATCATCAGATTTCTTCCCTATACTTACAGATCCATTTCTAAGCTCTATATGGGCATTGCAAAGTATGGGACTTTCTTAAAGTGGATCACGTATCTTTCCAGGCATGGCTATTAAAGTTTTCCAGCCGCATTTGTATTTTAGTTTTCTTAGATGGGGTGACTAATGATTTATTTTAATTCGTTAGATATAGCCGATGGATGTGTTATCACCGTCAACCGCTGTACAAATATTTCTGTCTGTGTACAAGGTTTAGGCTGAGAGGTTTTTTTATAAATTAATTAACATAAAACTAGAAAAAAAACCCAGATAGGTTCAACAAGTAAACAAAGCGATAGAAAAATCCTTTTTTTGAGGTCCGGTGGTGTTACTCATAGCTATTCACAAGGGAGTAACTTATTTATATAGAGGAGCATGCATTTTGTTTTAAAATACAAGTGGACTGTCACAACGAATGAGTCTATACCGTGGTGGCTTGGAGTAAGTTTTTTTCAGAGTAGAATTGTAAAAGAAAGTCCCGCTGTTACCACAACATCTTGTGTCACGTATCATAAGGGTACATTAAAAATTTGTAGCCTACCATTCGATTAATCCTTGTTTTGAAATGAGAAAATTAAACTTTCATGATGTTTTAAAATCGAGCTTTAACCGTTTATATATTCATTATTCCCTGCCCTATTTCCAGCATTAATATTTGTACAATACTAATTTAATCGAGGCTCTACGTGGCAAACGAACCTTTATACAACCTCTAGTCTTGGTTCAGAGTTGAACTTCAACTGTAAAAACAAGAATATATTCCCTCATCACATTTACAAGTACAACACATCCGTTTGTGATTATCATAATTCATGAGTAATTCAAGGGCCTCTTGTTTACAAGAATTGTCTTGGCATTTCCCTGGAAGAGTAACTCGGGTTATGATAATATTAGTGTGTTGCATCGACTCGATTTCGTTTCATCCTGTTCAAATCCTTTGGAGAGGGAGGGATGAAAAGTTTAAAATGATGCATAATTCATAAGGTTAAATGCAAGTCGGAGGTTGCGGTGGTCATTGTTTCAAAAAGGAAATATGAAATAGCATGAGTAAACAAGAGAGAGAGGGGGTAGAGACTATGAGGATTGGACATCATGATCCTCTTAAAAGGTCCAAGAGATGATGGAGGGTCAACTGAATCTCGTTAATGGATTAGCTGAAATACCTCCGAGGGTCTAATGACTCTGAGGGTAACAAATGAAGATATTAACGGAAGGAGAGGGGTAGAAGAGTAATAATAAATCCTTAAGTATTTTGAAAGGCTAGACTAATTTGTAGTTCCCAGTGGAAGTGTAGAGACCACAGAAACTTCCCAGTTTTGGAATTATTCTCTTCCAACTGAACTACATGTACAACCACCCTTGCTCCAAACTTGCTTCATAGAAGCTCATGTAATATCTATAACAACATGGTCCCCACGTATGTAGTATTATTGGTGAATATGAACACACCACCGCACCACGTTCTCTCTCCTTCACAACACAAAATCTACACTCGCTCTCTCTCCAAAGCCTTTTCTCGGAAAGGATTGTAGATGATGGGATGTAATAATTTTCTCCGAAATATAATTTAGTGACTATGAGACATGGCCAAAAATTGTCAAGAATCCCTTTGATCTGATCATTAAAATGTGTGCTGTCAGCCCAGTCGACCCCGACAAGGACGTGTACGAGGAAAGAATCTATACAAAGCCAAGGGAAAATGTGGAAGGACGTATTAATCTGAGTACGAGTGAATAATTCAAGTCAAGATTTCTAAGGGTCCCCCTTTATATTTGCTCACAAGGTTGAAGATGATCTGTCAAGATTTTCATATCTGATGTGATGATGATGATCCTCATCATCATTGCATTCCCATGATGATCATGTGAGAGGAGCATATGTAAGAGTTTTAGAATATTATGTAGAGCACAGAGAAGGAGGACTCCAAAACGACGCGTTTCATTCATTTTACATCTCACTCATCGTCTGTTCAAACTCAGACTTGTCAACTCCTCCACTGCTCAAATCACAGATTACAATTCAGACTTGTGAGGTGGCAATTTTTCTTCGAATCCCTAGGAAAATCATCATGATTTCAACACAAATCCAACTTTTTTTATTATTCAATGCCCACACCACATTACTACAGTAATTTTCCAGAAGTAAATGATAAAAACTGAGCCTAGTTTATGAACTACCGAATCGGATGCCCGCATAAACCTTAAAGTTTACATGTATCATCATTTGTAGGGAAAGCACACATCACACATGGATTTCTCTCCCTCTCTCCCTTTATCTGTACTCAGACAAATTTTAGACTGATGATGCGACCACTATCTAAAATTACTATTGTATGATCTATCAGGAAGTTCGGAGGCATATCTGTGAAATGTGTGCTGTTTGATGTGAGACTATCTCCTTTGCCTCTCGTCTGTAGTGGAAAGAGAACTAGTCGTAGTAAAATCTTCTTCTCTTGTGATTGTGAGTAATAATATCACATGTGTGTGTGTGAGCTGTCTGACTGACTAGTTTAATCTAGATTAATTGATTTCCATTGTGAATACCATGGGGCTTGGATTGTGAGTGAATGGATAGCGGGTGACTGAGTGAGTGGTAATCTGCTTAACAGGTATAAGGTCTCCGCCTTCCTCGTGCCTCCTATCTGAATTATAATCTTTGAACACAAGACGCCCAAATCTGTTCGCCTCTTTTGGGGTAGTTTTTTAGATTTTTATATTCCTATTCCCCTTCACACACAGGAATGATGATCCGTGGAGAGTAGTAGAGAGAAGTGTATTATCATATCATAAGCTAAAGCTCTTGGCCTTTTTTATAAATTATTTCATCATTCATGAGGCTACTTCCCTACTCAACAAGGCAGGCTGTAATATACAACAGGGACTCTCCTCGCAGTCAATCAACCTCGTTAAAGCTGGGATACTCGAGAGCCTCTTTTGAACTGATTATCCCAGGATTTCCGCTACACTACAATAAGGATGGAGTTTTATATTCAATGAGATTCGGCATGAATGAGGGGCCCGTATAAATACACGCGGACTCTATCCCACTTTTAAGACATAATCCATAAAGACACCCACCAGTCCTTCCCTCATGACTCTGTCTCTGAGATCATAAATAAGGGTGCACCCTCATCCCTCCTTCATCTTACTCTTTTGATTTGATGGCTGGTGGAGTTTCCATCTACTTTGAGACTATGCATATTCCCATCTCCTCTTCCAACTTTATAAGCCTTGTAACATGATTAAAGACATTTTCTGCTCAATTAGCGTTATTTGACTCGTTCTTCTGCGAGTCTCAATATATCTTCCTCATACTGCTACTCAATTCTGAATGAATGAACACAGAGCAATTAATCCTATCTCTCAATCTATTACAGTCATCCTCGATTCTGTTCCGAGCCGTATGTCCATTCAATTATACATTCAACATTCCACCCCGTTGTTTAAAAAACTCACATATGCATACGTTCCCTACCAATGCTCTGAAACGATAGTGTGATAAGTGTAAGAAAAATTTTGAAAATGCCTTATGTGAATTTAACGCAGTCTTCCTCCCTCCATCAGCCCCATCCATCCGTCCGTCCAAATCTAACACTTTTGACTGTAATACTCATCGTAGTTAAGTTACCCCCTCTCTCCCTGAGCTTCTTCCAAACTCCTCCTGGACATAATAAGATTGAATAGTATTTTTGAGAAATAGTAGAGCCATTAGGAGGGTAATCAAGTCAGTGTTTTTGGTGATGGGTATTTTGTATCGGAATGGATGGATGGATGGGAAGGGGCAATAATGTAATTGAATATCCTGTTTTTCTCCTTTCCTCCCAAAGTCGATATCACTAGGGTCTCTGCTGCCACTGCCAATCCAATGGAACACTATCAACTATTCCTCTTTTCCAGGGCTCCTCTTCCTTACGGAGGAACGATCCTCTGAGCTTTGGAGAGAGATAGTTCTGGAGAACTGGGCATTCCGTATTCTATTCTTCTTCTCAAGAAGCTCATGGATTCTTAAAGCATAATGCCTACATACATTAGACTAATAGAAGTACTTCATAGCCACACCGGTCTCTCTCTGTAGCTTCGTCTTGCCTGTCAGGCTATTAGCCTAAACTCTCTCTATACTTGTCCTACTCACATAAGAAGAAATATAATAACATATATACTGCTGAGGCTCTCTAAGCCTATGCTGAGATGGAATGAGCATATGTAGTAGGTATGCCTACACACATAATATAATATGAAAGCCTTTTTGGCTGGGTCTTATGCATCTTTATTCAGCTGAAAATAAGGGATATCCTATTCAATTAGAATCATTATTCAAAGTCACATCTATTCAATGTAATCTTCCACCGTCGTCTCCCGTCTCTCACTCTATCTTTCATAACACGAGAAGACGGGTGCCCGGCTCTTTGGTTGGGAATATATATTTCATACGAGGTGAATCTCTCCTCGCTGCCTTGGTAGTTCCAAAGTTGCTACTACTGTACTAGTCTCAAGTATTTTGAAATGGTGGAGTGGAAGTGCGTTAGATTCCATCCAGTTGAAAATCTAAAGCCCCATCCGATGATGTAGGATGTGGAGCTACGTACTGACGAAGGACGGGAAGATAGATACTGACAAAGGGATCTGGATCTCGTATAATATAAGTACTCTTCATCCCGTGTGCATTCTTAGAAAAATCTTGTGCCTCCGTCTTAGATCTTCCTTCTAGTTCCTACCCAACTCAATCCAGTCATCATCCATCCATCCATCCATCTCTCACTTTCTTATTATATACGGACTCTCTCTCTCCCTGATAGTTGTTCAGTTATAAACTTTAGCCAGCTATGCATTACAGATATATAATGATACACACATACACACAGGGAATACCAGAGGAAGATCCACTCTTCTCCAGGATTTGTTATGTGATGTAACTACATTTATGATAAAACTCTCTCTCTCTCCTATCTCTCCCCAAAAGCAATGGATTTTCTCCACTCGGTATCATCTGCTTCTGTTGTACTCTGTCTATCTGAATCACACTGATCCTCTTCCCTATATATTTTATATTTCGGACAGCTCTTGTTCATCTATTCTACAAGGCTCTAGGTCTATTGTATGAGACTATGGGTTTGTATGTGTGTGTGCATTATCATAAAAAAGAGTGGAATAGGAAATGTCGGATGGATAGCTCTTTTCCGTAATCATTCTTCATGCTGATATTCTCTAGTATTATATATTGGAGAAAGCTCGCTCTCCTCTTCTCCTCGTCGGCTCTGTTGTGGCATAGGAGAGATGGGAAGACGAACTACGGACACAACGCACAATACGAGAATAAGATGACGATAATAAGTATCCATAGCTTTTCTCTGTATACATGCTAGATGAAAGGCGAAGACTAAACTGCCTTCATAATACACCCGTCTCACTCATCTTAAGAGATCCGACGTCTCTGTGAAGAAATCTTTATTCCCCTTATCATCAACTCTCAGTCAGACGAGGAGAGTGGAGACGAAGGCTGTAGCGAATTTTATAGCAGAACATATGAAATAAGAACATCATAACTTGATAGAGGAGAGAGAGCCTTCAAAAACTGAAGGAATGAGATGAGTGAGTGTCCCAGGGAATCTCACTCTGAAATGAACTTGGTCTCTAGGACTTCCACTCTATATTACATAAAAATAATATCATACTTAAGCCTCGCGTTTTGTCTCTACTAGGTTAGACAGGAAGTACCGCTGGCTTCCTTGCTAATATTAGTACAGAGTATGGAGGACACATAAGCCCAAGTCATCGACAAATAGATACTAGCAAGAGCTCGGCGGATGGTGTAGCAACCCTCCATTTCTGTCAACTTACCAGCTGCATCACCATAATTCCACATCTCAACACTTAGCTCATCTTTCACTACCTGGAGAAGAGGGCGAGACGGGGAGAGAGATGACTTAAGAAGAGAGACTCGGTATTCTGGAATAGCCAACCTCTCTTATTATGTAATTGATGAAATGAAACCAGTCAGCTCAAGCCAAATCTTCCTACGGCTGAACCCTACACCAGAGATTCTAAACACTAACCCAAAGGATTCATCCATCCTCAACTCGTCTCCTCTTTCTTGTATCAACATTAACAACACAAACTGCATAATTTTGATAACCCCTTCGTCCTCTTATGAGCTCGCTCCTTCGTGGTTGACGGAATGGCATAGAAGACATATAAGAAGGCAGAGAGCAGAGGCTTCTCCATTCATCCGAACCAAACCCTCATGTTGTTATGACTCTTTCTCTCAACTCATTTATTATTATGAGTTCTCCGTCAGCAAGGGTTTACATCTTAGTCCTGTACCCGGTATTATATTTATACACAACACCATGGAGCACCACCGGGGAGCTAGGGCTTCATATTTTCAGTAACTAATTTCCCATTTACATATAATGCTCTCACATTACATCCCATGGTCCCATCTATTCATTTCACAACAGTCAAATCCAAGCCTGGTGTTGGTGTCGTCGGGGTGATGGTCGTGGTTGATGCTAATAGTTCTGTGTAGTACTAAGCCTTAAATGCATATATTTTCTCCATATGCTTTCCCCCCACGTATAAAATCCATAGAAATCGCTTTACATAGTGACTACTAGAGCTGAAAGGGTTAGATATCACTGAGATTCATCCTACTGAGAATTTATGTGTCTCATCTGTTGTCAATTTTTAACATTTCATTACCTCTTCAAATATTATGTCAATTTGTACAAGACCTTATGTCATGATAGGGAGAGTTTCAAACAAAAAGGGAGTCATTTCTATCTCTCTTGTAGTACCAGTCGGAAAAGTCACTCTACTCCAACTACATGTAGAACATCTCCACCTGTCTCCTGTCCTGTCTCTCTCCTCCACCCTTTAAACAAGGAGGAAATAATACCTTCTCCAAGAGATCTCAAAGGTTCTCAATTTCTGGGAAAGTTGGTGGAAGAGACGGCTCTCATACATAATACGGAGGAAAGGGCACCACTCCCATTGCCCTTAGTTCAAGTTACCTAGTATGTATAGAGGTGAGAGAAATTTTGATACTCACAAGCTACCGTCGAGTGCATAGGTATGTCTATAGGTAACATTACATCCCAAGCTTCGGCCAGCCAACTCTTCGTGTATAATAGAGAAGTGAGGGAATGTTAGAATTTTCCATTCCTAGCCGAAAATGATTGGAAGAGAGGTTCGGAGGTGATTGTGAATTGGACAGGATACGATTAGAAAGAGGGAATAAATATTTTTTTCTATTATCATGAAACTAGTCCTCCTGAGCCGAGCCAGTTAATAGAAGAAAGTGTGGACAGGTTGTATAGAGACGGTCTCTGTGACTTCCGTCATACATTGAGATTTTTTTTATATTCCTCCACCGTTTTATTACACCGGTCGGGCTGACTGAAGTAAGTGGAGCAAGCTGAAAGTTGTTTTATGTTTGTCTAGAGAAAGTTGAAGTCTGACAAGTACTGTATGCTATATGTGCTATGATAGGAGGTATGATGTGTAGGTGGGTGTAATATCTCTGCGCTTTCGGCTCCTGTGGTACACACAAGAAAGACTATCGCCTCCTTTCTCTCTTCTCAAGAAAATCAAAGTTGTAAAAGGAAGTGTAGGAGAGAAGAAAGCGAGAGAGAACATTCAAAGATAAGTTTTACCAACCAGTACCAAGTAGGAAGAAGGAGTCAAGCTTCCTCGCCTTCGGTCCAGGAGTTGGTGTGTGGTGGTAATATTATTATATCTTGTGTAGACATGGAACCATGTATAATAGAGCTTCGATGAGGTAGTCACATTCAACATTTCTCCATTCAATATTACATAGGTAGATTAGGTACTTTGTTAAATGGCACTATCGATGCCTTTCCCTTCCCGTCCTCTCTTAACTTCTACCGTTCTGTTGTCATTTCACGTGGCATAATAATATCTCTCTCAACTCAGAGAATCCAGAGAGAGACTACCTTATGATCCATACTATTCCTGGCTAGGAGACCGCACTAGTTTCACTGGTACAGTACTGGAGCCTGGCCTTTTCAGAGGGTCTCCCTGGTTGGCTCGAGCTCTCTTTCTCTGATGGTTCATGCATACGGGCTTTCACTTTCTCATAGACTCTTCTTAATAGCCCTAGTAACCTTTTGTTTCCATCCAAAGAATAAAAATAATTTTACCCATTTCAACTTTTTGTGATTCAACTACGTAAAGTCCTCTTGGGAGTTGGAACTCGGAAGTGGCAGAGTTTTTTTTCGGGAATCAAAGGAGAAAAGTTTTCTCCTCAAGCTAGACTCACCACTCGGTTCTAATGTGTATGACATGGCAGATTCAGCATGGAGGGAGAAAGTTGAAAGAAAGGCTTGTATGGATGGCTTGATGAAGAAATGACGAACGAGTGTACATGATTACGTTAGGTGTTGAATATCTAATAACAAGCTGGAATTCTTGGGCTTGTACGATAGCAACGTGGAAGGCCATGGATTTTCTTGCCTAATGGCCCTGGAGTAAGTATATAGGTACACAGAGCGGTGTGTATGGACAATGTATGTATGAGGGGGTGATTACATTACGGAGTGGTTAACGCTCGCTAATTAAAACTCTGTAGATATTTAGATGCCGTCGAGGGGAGGGGTAATTTTGTAATATGATAATGTAGAGGATTATAGAGGCTCCATTTTATTCTGCAGGACTAGTTCTAACTAGGGAGAAAAGGCAGATTGAGTCAAATCATTAATTTGACACTGGGTAGTCACCCGATTATAAATTAGCTACATATATTACAATTAGACTGTTGCTGATCCGCTCCATGGACTGGGGACTTGGGAGAGAGGGAAGCTTGGGCTAGGGTTTAGAGCTAGTCTAGGTACAGTATATTCATACTATAATTAAGATAGGAAACCACCAACACGAGAAATACCAGGATGGATGATAAAGGTTGGATCACGACCCGGCCAAGACAAAAGGCTCTCTGTATACATTACACAGGCATATCCCTGCCTTTCTCCACAGTAAAATGTTCATGGTTACCTCGAACCTACCCGGTTTGGTTTCAGTATTGAGTATACTCTAGAAGTTAGTAAGTAGCCAAGTAGATCCTTAGAAAGAGAAGCCCTGTGTGGCCATAACAATAGAATTGAATATTTACTGCAGTACCGCAGTAGAAGGAGGATATAATAATATGTAGCTCCTCTAGTCCACGGACTAGTCGACAGGAGCGTAAGTGCGGAAATCCCAATAATATCCTAAAAGAGAGTTGTCCCTTGAATCATAAGTGAAATTTGGAACCTATGAGGATGATATGCTCAGCTCTGAGCCCAAATTATTTCAGCCCATGTATTCAAAGCTCCTTGAGTTGGTTCAGGTTGATACTCAGGAGGAATGGTATTTGTACAATAGCTATTACATGAATTGAGGTTTATTTTCAGTACTCAAAACTGATGCAGTTAGCACTTTCCTTGTTGTTTGCAGTGGTGGTGGGGTAGGTGGTTGCACAATGTGTACTCTCAACTGCTGTTGTGTGCAAGCAGGGATGGTGATATGAGATTTGAGATTTTATTACACTGAGAATTCGCAGTTTGGGATTTGAAAAGGGAAAGTCCTCTCTGTTCTAGAATGCTCCGTCATTAATGTCGCGTGCTCATGAGTTCGGAATTCACTCCTTTGCACAATAATCGGCGTTGTATGTGGAGGAGAGAAATGTAACGACAGAGTACGATTTAGATTTAGATTACAAGTTAATACGGGTCAGTGTCAAAGGATACTTGGGATCTACCCCCCTCTATAAAGAGATGATTCTCAGGCTTGCACTTTCTCCCCCAACGTTCAAAGGGTTAGGTGTGTCGGTAGGAGAGAATAAGTAAATAAGTACTAGGTCTTTCTACTCTCCTACTATCAAGCAGATTGACACCTACAAGAAGAGGCAACATGATACACTAACTCTGCCCGACTACTCTCTACTCTTTGTCTAACTGAGTCAGTGTTGATGCTGAGGACTAGAGGAAGATTAAAATTCCGAGGAGAGAAAGCATTATTGGTGTTTATCCTCATGTTGGATCCAGTCAATTGAGCCTCTCGTGCTCATTACTTCTATTTACACTAAATGAATATCTCGCCCATCTGACTATGATAAAGTTGCGGAAAGTGTGAGTGTAATTACAGAGAGAGGGAACTCTTGTCTTTGTGTGAATCTGTAAATTAGCCAAGTCTGAGCCTTGAACCTTCTTCCTATACTCACTCCTCGTATTTAGTACTGCACAGCAGAGTTGTGTACTTTCACTTGTATCCAGGGGTCTGAAGTTTATCAGGACTTTGTTTCTGCCCTACTAAACATATTATTATAGCCTCTTATCCTCCACAGATAGAATGAGATAATATTCTCAGTAAACATATATTTATATATTGTGAATATGTGTGTTTGTATTTGTATGTGTGTTTTGGCTGGACAAATGTATCGAAAATATAGTTTATACTGAGGGGAACCAAAGCCTCAAACCTCATTGACTCTGAATCTTTGCTTTCTCTCTCTCTCTCGTCTCATTCCTCTACTTCCATCCAGCAAACTTCACTTGTAACTTACTTATTAGCCCGAACTTACTTCCTAACTTCCATACATCTCTTCCCACAAGAGAAGAGAAAACAAAAGGGAATAAAACACTCTGATGTACAACTCTAGTATTTACTTACTCACCAGCTCCGTCCACCACCACTCTCAGTCATCCAGGAGTACTTTCACCTCAGCAATGCTGAGTTAAGCATTCTGTCCCAAATTCCAAGAATCTCAACCCCAGGCTAAGTCTTTGAAGTGAAGGGAAAGTTCATGAATCCTTCGAGTTGATTTAACATGAGGTCACTTATTTTTTACGCTCAATACTACTGGATAAAGCCGCCTTCTCTCTCCTTCCTTTGAAGGCAAGGATGGGGGAATCAGCTCCTTCTTGATTAATATTCGGTCTGGAATTACAAATTGGGAACCATTGCTTTAACACCAATCCCAGCCGTTGTGGTCGGGTGTGACAGGAGCGGAATAAAGGGAAAAAGTGATATAGTATCTCCACCAGCAATCTTTGACTCCGCGTATCATCTCTCGTAACATTTAATTCGACAATATATGAGCCGAGTCGGTGAAGTGAAGTCAGAGGAAATAATAGTAAAAACGTAGTGGGGTATGATTATACTCATTTGGAAGGTTGTAGGTTGTACAGAGGTTGCGGAGAGTTAGAAGGTTAGGCACTTGTATAAACGATAGTATTCTCAGCAAAGTTAGGATATGACAGTAAGGATAAAAGGGGGTGTATAGTACATAATACAAACTAAAAGGCCTTTTGGGCCTGATGGGTATGAGACGATGGAGTATTGGATGTGGACGATGACGATTCCCGGCGTTGACATAAGGAACATTTCATTCCGGGTTATAAAAGGGAAGAAAGATATGTGAGACATGTGTGAAAAATTGTCACTAGCAAAACCGAGCCTTCTCCACCCTTGCCTATATAAAAGCACATAATATATATATATATTTATATATGATCTCAGGCCAAAAAATGGTGAGCAGGGTTTCAAATGAAAAACGATTATGACGGTTAATGTAGCGTGGATAGTTTATAAAAATGTGTCCTTCGTTTTGTATCTCCGCCGTGTGTATCTTAAGTGAAGGTTTTTAGTGTGAGGGAAAAGGATCGTGGAAGTGGATGCCTTGGTCCTAGTCTTCATCCATACGGTCATAGTCACCACATTTTCTTCTACCTACCCTCTCTCTATGTCTGTATAATGTACTTCTTTAAAGCTCTCTAGATACACTTCAGTACTAGGAAAGTAGCTAAATCTCTCACCGGGCCTACTTATTTCCCCAACTCGTGCTGGAATTTTTGTGAAACGGATCTAAAAGGAAAACAAGGGAAATTCTTTTATTTCGCCCTTTCCCCTCTCCAAATGATATAGGAGGATGGATAGAGGTGATAGAATATAGAATAACTTTGAGAGACTTGCTTTTTATATTATGTACAAGTAGGAGTAGGAACTACCTACTGTTACTTACTCCTACTTCATCTCAATAGATCTCTGTACCTTTCGCTGTAGGTGTTTGGTTGTCGGTAGTAAAAGTTCCACCACCATCGGTTAGCTTGTCCTTCCTCTGAGAGAGGTTAGGAAAAGGAATAGGAGACCGTTTCTATCTTTAGCCTTTTGTAAACCTCCTCTGGCATGTCAGCAGGTATTTTGTCTCCTTTGACTGTATCATCTTGTTTAAGTGTTAAGCCTCTCTTATGTCACTCAAAGGAGTTTATTCTCTCGTGAAACTGACGCATGGAGCCCTTCCAAATTGACACCAGATCATGTAAATAGAGACAAAAAATATAAGAGAGTTGATGGCACATTATTATAGTTTAGTTGGCGGTGTGGAAGGCGGTGGTAGGTTGGCCAAGTGATGAAAGTAGTACTTTAAGTGCAAGTATTAACAGAGAAGCCGAACATTCACGATATTCATTCTCCCATAACGGACTGACAGATCTTTACATCTTCTAGCTGATGCACACACAAGTAAACTACTTGAGACACGTTAATCGTCTACCCACCTCCTTTTCCGACTCATAAACGCAGTCCTGATTTCATTCTTGGATATTTCCTCTCCCTTTTCAATGCGAACTTCAAAACACGCTCTGGAATTCTGTCTATTGATCTTCTCATCTAGGTAGACAAAAAACGGTGACAGACTCCAGAAAATATCTTGTGCATGAACTTCATCCTTCATGATGAATCTTTAGTCACACTCAGAAAAAGAGTTCTTCCTGGTGAAGAAGTAAAATACACGAAATTCTGATACTAATTTCCTTCAGATGTTTTAAATTCTCTTATAATCCCTCGAATACTTTTCGCTTGTTGATGAGGGCTTATTTAGGATTAGAATTTTTGCCAAAATTGCACACTAACACTTTAATGCTCTTTCTACCATGGGTAGGTAGTAGGTAGCAGGTAGAATTATACACAGGAAGGATACTAAGAATATACTAATAGGCATTCAAAGAACATAAAGAAATCTTACGGATTCTACAGGGTCCTGAAAATAAAAATCCCTATTCAAAATATTAGAAATCTAGAAAACTCTGCACCAATTTCCAACATCCTTGGGATGAAGAGTTCTACAGATTACGGATCCTTAATCGGATTGCAGCTTTAATCTTTCTGCTGCATTTCCATCAGCATCGTCAGTTTTTTTTTAAAAATAATGGGTGTCATATTGGTTAAGTTAAATGCTAAGTTCAAATGTAACCTGGAAATTGGAGAATTAATTTGAGAAGCAAGTTGAGAGCTTGGCTAGGCTTTTCTATCAAAAAAATATATTGTAGATCCTGTATAGACAGGTTTATCCTGATGCCACAGAATGTTGAAGTCGGAATAGGCATTAACGTTAACTGCAATGACGTTAATTAATGCAAACGAATGCCTTTCCACGAAAGAATCTTAATGCTTCTCCTAAACTTTAGCTCTTAATGCTTTTTATTAGGAGGCATCGAATCCAATTTGGTGGAAAGAGCTTTAAAGTTGTTCGGGGGAAGATGCAATTTTAATCAGCTTTTTCTGAGGTTGGTTAAAACCTTAAGGAGGAAAATGGATTTAGGAGATAAGGGGCTTATAATATATCCTCCCTGGGTTTGGTGCATAGAGATTGGGAGCTCATAATATTATCCTTAACTTATGTATGCATGGAAAGTGGAGATTTATCTTGAAACATTGTGATTATTTAGTCTAGTCTCATTTGTCATATAATTTAACTTGATACAATGGCTTTTATGTAGTTTATCTGAGGAAGATAGGACACCATTTATTCTCACTCTTTGGTACAGTTTCACTGACTTTTCCGAAGCGAAAGAAAAATAAACCCTCATGCAGTCTAGCTGTAGCCATCTCCCTGGACTCCAATCCTCGTATCTTAAACAAAGGATCTGGAAGACCCAAACAGGCTGAAATCTGGGGAAAATTCTAAATTGTGATGGGAACAAAACATCCCAGAAATGGCAAGATGAAGAAGTCAATTTACATTTTAAAGGGGAGAGACCAGCACCACCAGAACCAGCAGTAGTACAAGTCCCTTCCTCTTTTCTGACGACATACTCCATAATCATATGCATTACTGTATTCATACTTTTAAGAGAATGTCTGGGATGAACATTCACATCATAATAATATGCATGTTACAGTATAACAACAAAACCAAGTTTGATATTTTCTCGGAAATTTGAAATTGGACTAGAATATAAGAGAAAAATCGTTTAGCAACTTTTAAGGCAGGGATATTAAAGTCACGCCAAACTTCCTTAGTTCATTTGGAAATTGAAATGCAGGGGTGGTTAACAACGAGTAATCAGGTCTGGTTCCGGTTTACATGCATGCGTGATTTAGTTAACGTGTTAACAGGTTCACATATCCACGGAGTTGGCCAACTTGAATGAGTTTAAGAACCCTGCAGTAGTAATTGGCATCAACTAAGAACCTCTAAAGACATTCTAAGGGAAAGTATTATAAGTTTTTCCAGACTATCCCTAACCTGTAACACATGGTCCACACATAAAGGCGTCCAAATAGTGAGATAAGTCAAGACTTTGCCATGCATGCCACCAGAAACTTATTATGCACTATGCAACCAAGGCTGCACGCATCTGGATGGAATAAAACGGAGTGATTGTTGTTTAAAGAGATACGTCTGTTAATGTATTCCTATATTTTACCCCTTGATACATCCCCACACATTAAGGAGAATTGTGAACCACTGAACCCAAGACGGCTACCTTCAGGCCTCATCTATATATGTAGATTGTAGCTGAAGAGGGAAATGCATTTCTAATGGAAAGCTGTCAGGGCTGCTGACATGAGAAGAATTATTGCGGATTTTAAGTGGTTGATGATGACATCAGTGAATGGGTAAGAAAGAAAAACAAAACCAGAGACGGCTAACAAGTAAGAACAATACTAAGAAAAGGCCCACACGATCAACATCAACATCACAATAATCATCATCATCACCACCCAACAAACCATCATCCCAGTTCACTCCCTTTTGTACTCCTTGTAAACTGAGATTTAAGGACTTTAGACCCAAACTGGAGATAAGTCAGGCTTCGTCTCTTACTAGAGGGAATGAAAATTGCTTTGTCTCCTTCAATTGTAATTTATATGCCTTTTGTTTGAGTGCTGGAAACCAGAGGGTATATTATTCTATGTATTTTCCTATTGTAGGCTACCACTGGATATTTTTTAGTTACACGACCAGAGTCTGAATACAACTTCCAAAAACTAAAGAGACTAACAGGTCCATTCATCAGGCTAACTCGAATTCATCTGGAAACCACAGTGACATTTTGATAAGTGCCTGAGTAGTGACATAAAATCCTTTTTGTCTCTCATAATGAATGCAGACAGGTGAGTTACACACACACACGGACAACCCTTTGGTCTTTAAATAAAAATCAAAGGAAATCCACTCCCAACCCAGTCGTATCTCATTCTCAAATCTGTCTCTCATCTTGAGTTCAAAAACTGATTGTCGGCGGAAGGAACCCTCTCTTAAAGGGTTAAGTATTTTACTAGGAAAGAGATGGATAACAAGGAAGCACCCACCTCTCCCAAATTGATCTTGGCCCATTAGGAGGACTCTTACTGCTATCTCCTCAATTACACTCCAACTTTTACAATTACCTATAATCCTCTACCTGTTCCTATTTTCCTAAGTTAAAGGACTTAAAAGCCGAAAGGAATATTTGTTCCCCTAGCTCACAAACCGTCATGTTCTCAATTTGTCCACAAGGCTTTAGTAATGTGCAGAGGAACGTGTCTTGGGCACATTCCACAGGGTAGAAATTAGAAATCATAACAAGCCCTTGTTAAATTAATTCAATCCACATTTGAGTGAAGTAATTTCTTAAAGGAATACCAACTTGTAATAAGAATCACAAATAATACGGCAGTGTAGGTGAAATGATAAGAATGAAAGCAAGAGGGGTAAAAAACCTCACCCTCTCCACAATTCCGATGAATCATTCTAATAAGAAAGTAAGCAGTTCCTTGGTTTAGCAATTTGGCAGCGTTCCTCATCTTGATGGACGTGCAAAGTGTAAAACCCACGTGAATAAATAAGCATCCCATGGATAAGACGAGAAGGCTGCCCTGATAACACCTGACACAAGTCAGTAGTCTTCTCAACTCTTTGAGTATCTCTTTACAAAATCTGGAAGCAGGAGTGGTACACACTGCAATCTGCATGTATGCATCTTTAAGTCAATCAGACCAAGAAGGAGTACTCAACGTATACCCTTGTATACATATGAAAGGATGGATGGAAAAGAATACGAGTGAACGGGGGGAAGTTGATCGGTCGGGGAATATAAATGTTTCCTGGTTGAGGAGGATTTAGGATTTTCGGAGAGGTTCGGATATTTCGGGGTCTAGGGTAGGACGACCACCGCTACCATCGCCACCACGACACGGACACCCATGGCAATATGCAATGAAATGATGATGGCAAGGGATGCTTCCTCGGTTTGCATGCTTGCTGTTTGGTCTGGGTGTCTGCGTCAATTCACCCGCACTTTCAGGCTTCTGAAAACCTTATACACTCGTGTCTTTTACATACGGACCAACTCCTCTGCAACTTCTTGTTCTTCTCTTGCAATATTATCCATGAACTGGAATTATTGTGTAAAAAAGGAGAGGGAGTGTGTACTGGAGGGGCTTTTATGTTCCCTTCTTCCACTTCCTCAATTTCAAAGCCCGGTACATGTCTTTCAGCTCTGATTCTCCAGATCCATGCCAGCAGAGAGGAGATTCCAGACGGATTACATATCCATCTTTCCTTCCATCCATCGACTTCAAGCCTTTCTGCTCCCAATGAGATGTTTAAAAAAAATCACCTTCTACTACTGTGTTCTTTACAAGTGTGTGGGAAGATGGAGAAAGCACTTGATCCTGAATTCATCTGCTATGGAAGTGTAAGGCATATACATACGCATTGAGCTAAATTTTAAGATCTGGTCTGGCTGTGTATTTGTGGCTCATGCGTGAGGGAGAATTGTCCGTAGATTGTAGATGTGCCTTTCTCCTGTGCAAACACATATGACGGGCTATCCAAGTCTAGAGGGAGATACAGAGGGCTGACAAAGCGTGTTTGCCTCAGAGAAGCTCGCAGCTCTTCCTAGCCCAAATCTTTATGGATGACTTGGAATACGCAAATACTTAAGATGAGAGAAAGTCAAAGACTCATTGCATTGGATGATGTAATGCATGGGATGGCAGTGGCACTTGTTCCGAAAAGGAAAGCCGACCCACCGACGAACACTTTCTCCGAAGGATGAAAGAGTTGTCTGCTTGTTCAGGCTGAACTGTTTCTTCAAACCACAAATTCCAAAGGGAATTTCGATAAGTTATTTTTCATCCTGACTCTGACCTTCTCTGGCTTCTTTCCTATGCTTCTCTACATAACATGTTGAGAATTCTCGGCAGTTTGTGTCCTCCATTCAACAACCAAGAGAAATCTTACACGTAATTCCTCAAAGGCGGATAACCTTTACTTGTAGAAAAGGACAAGAAGCTAACATGACTTGAAATAAATGTTGAAATTTAAAAAGAAACAAGGTAAATTATTAGATAGATAATGCAGTCTGAGACCATGTAAGTGGCATAGATTCCATATTCCGAGAATATTTAGTTAAGGCTGATACCTACTGCTGAATGGTGCTTAAGTGAGTGCGTAACCTGATACAAGTTACTTAGAAATCATAAGGGCCACAAAAGGCTGATATCTCATCAGTTGAACGAAGTTTTCAAAATAAACAGACGTAACCTCATTAGCAGTAGGGGGGAGATTTGTGAAATCTTAAAGATATCAATTTTCTAGGAGATGGCTCAAGCATAGACGAATAGATCTAATAATATTTTCCCTCTCTCTCTCTGGCTTCGAGGGTGAAGGGAACATCGGGTCGGTGTGTTTCTACTTGTATGTTCCCATTGATTACAATATTTACAGTTGGAACTGTCAATAAGTTCCCTTTGATGTGTTTCCAATATGCGATGGTAAACAATGACCCTCCGTCATAAGACAAACTGACGGGGATGAGTCATAAATACATTAGGCGGAGAAATCCGATTTTGTAGAGCTTCATAAATAACAAAGTAATTTCATTCCATATATTCGACAATATCATGACACATTGTGTATTGGAGGAATCTATATGTTGTATAGGATGGCTAATAAGCAATAAAATAAAACATTGCCTTGTTATTAACTTTGAACAGGGCTGTTGTGCCTTTTATGTGTACACGAGGAGGAGATGATGATGCTCTGTTCTAATTTCATTCCACACGTGATTCTGTCCTCCAAATCTTGTCTAAAACAATCTGGACATCCAAGGGGTAATAAAAGGGATTTGTCACGGAGCACCAGATGATTTAAATACCAATATATTATTACACAGCTATTTTGAAGGAACTTTTTATTTTTTCCATGACGTAACTCTGCTTGGTCTGCTTGCTTGGTATGAAGGAAAGCAAGATACCCCTTGTGAAGAACGGGAGTGGAAGAGGGTAACTCTACCAAGAAAACTTGACTTGCTCAGATTGGACATCTCTCGCTCTTCGCCGAGGATACAAAAACCCACGGTTGTCTCCCTATCGAGTTTTATACTAGGTGCTAGTGTGAATACCAAATCCTCCGGGTTTCCAGTAGTTCAAGTTCCCTACTCCTTCATGGATTCAACTGACTGCAGTCTGAAATTCGGGGTGGAAGTGTTACCATCTCCGTGCTGCACAGCTATTCTCCCATAAAACTCCGAGCCGACTTCAAGCTGAGAAACCACCACGGACCACTCTTTTGGTGCATTGGTTGGATTTAGTTCATAATAGATTATACTATTACCCGAGCATCCCTGAACCTGGATATAAAACGTAGAAATAGGATAAAGGAGAGAGGAAAATCTCAATTTAACCAACATTATATTATAGGAACAAGGAAAGGAACTCGTGCCCAACGTGCTTGGCCTGCTTTGCAAAACCCAGTGGAAGTAGCAAAGGGAGAGCACTTGAAGTTTTGAGTTTGAGATATAATAATCGGAAATCGAAACTTCCACATCGCCCTCGTCCTCGTGATGAAACACTCAGTTATTGTTATTTCGCAAAATCTAATCCACCCAAGACATGCTACGAGGGCAAGAGACTTGCCTCATCATAAGTTCTCCTTATTCGACTATTCCATAGGGTAATAAATATATATCGAGTAAATGCTCCGAAGTTCACGTCCCCTCTCTCGTGTACAAAAACTTAAATTGACTGTTCGTCTCTCTCTTCAAAGTTTGACTAATCATACTCATAATATGTTGAATAGACAATAATACCAAACCAGATACTACAACGTACGGAACCTAGCCTCTACTTACTCGGGCTTCAACTCTTTTAGCATAATTCTACATAATATATTAAACCGTGGCCGAACAAACAGTCTGAAAAGTACGATTGGTATGGTTTATGTGTTTTGTTCAAAGTTGAAAAGAAAGTGAGCTTCCTGCTTTGGCTCCTTTGAGCTTTGAGCTTTCACTGGTTTTTCGGAAACTAATTCCACCATCTAGTACACACCGTCTGGTTTCTCAGCGGTGGTGGAGGTGGCCAACATCAGTGTGTCTTATGTGCTCGAGGGAGTCCATTTATAAAATTAAGGGAAAAATTAATGAGAAGGCGGATACAACTTGACAAGTCCATGACTATCCATCTCTTAGGACAAACGTATCCATGCTAATATTCAACACAAGAACCTCACACTCACTCCTAAACTATTGTAAACAGGAATAGTGGAGTTTTTGGAACCTCTCCACTTGTCTGTAAGTATTTTGAAAACCTTGCGTATATTTATACACACAGAGTCAACTGCTTAATTGAATTACACTTCACCGTCTTCTTACCAAGTCATACTTCATAATCATCATAACATACTCCACGTCTCCACCCCACTGTGTACTCTCACTCCCTCTCTTTCTTAATCTATCGTTATCAAGCTATATTCATAAATAAATGTACAGAAACCCTCCAGCTTCCTTAAGGTACAATAAACCCTGTGGGAGTATTTTTAATGAATCCCGATCCTCCCTGCATAAATCGGAGTAAATTAATATTACA
The DNA here is from genome assembly GCA_034694785.1 of Agrenia bidenticulata. Taxonomy (NCBI): domain Eukaryota; kingdom Metazoa; phylum Arthropoda; class Collembola; order Entomobryomorpha; family Isotomidae; genus Agrenia; species Agrenia bidenticulata. The sequence continues at coordinate 315,531 of JAQFYM010000001.1, read as the reverse complement.
AATGTGAGAAATTCATGGGGTGGCTCGAGTCAAACTTTGTAATTAGGTGAATGGAGCATGGAGACTCGGAATGAAATATAAAAGGAATGACAGAAGAAGGTGGACAATTCCGGGACATTTTTCAATCAATTATTGATCACTTTTTTCACTTCTGGAGCAGGGCTAAGACTCAATTCATTCCTTTATTTAGTAATATCCATTATCTCCAGTTAGTACCGTCACACTCCTTACTCCCTATTATTCTTGTACACTGAACCACTGACATGTACTAACTATTCAAGTGATATTAATAGATTATAATTTGGAGGTGGCCATCCTCGATTCTTCCATGCATGAGCATATATCCCGGATAGAAGGACAACAGTCTCAGCTCGTACCTTTCAATTTCAGCCAGGAGGGTGAAAAAAACTAAACTAAATGAAGTTAAACAATTACTCATATCCCAAGTCCTTAGAGCACTCCGCCTTCTGATTCCTGTCGAGCAGGTAGAACTAATGGCTTTTTTCAATATTCCACCTTCACTCGTTTGTTTCCACTGATCTTGAGATACTCAGCCCTTGCCTGACTCAAGCCTCGAGTGTGAGTGAATGCATGCATTCATCCCATCATGGAAAAAGCAAAGCCTTATTACAACAATAACATCTTGAGGCAGTTTGGATTCTCTCCTGTTGTTACTCATTCACTCCCTTTTGACTTCACAAATAGACCGGTAGCAATGCACACTCTGCACATACACTTTACACATTGTATGCTTTCTCCGCTCTATAAATATTTGTGCTTTTTCAATACACTCCCAAGCACTTTTCTCTAAATTCTGAGGCAATTCCCTATGTTCAGGTAGAGTGTATGATGGAAACGGCGGAGGACAAGGTGGATATTCTAAAACCAGGGAGCAAAGACAGAAAAAAGGGGAACAAATTACGAGTTTACGACTCTCTTGGATTCCATGTAGTGAAATAATAGATAGCACATCGTCTCATAAGTAAGAGTAAGTAATAACAAACATGGAGAGGAAAATAAGCTTCTAAATGATAATTTATTCGGTTCACAAGGAAAGTCGACGATGTGTCCTCAACCGGAAATAGACCAAACTTGCGTTTCGAACTATCTAGGTCATCCTTCTTCCAAGTCTGTATTTCGGAATAATATTACCCTGTTTGGAATTCCTATTAGAATCACGATGAAGCAGCAAGCTAAAGAAGGGACCTAGCTGTCCTAGCTATTATAATACCTAATGCTCACCTTCCTATATAAATTCCTTGCGTCCTTTCCCCAACCAGAATGAGCAAAAAAAAATACATATAAATAATACGCATAAGCTGTGATAGAATTGCTGGTTTTGAAACCAGTAATCTAAACCCTGGCCGTGGGTACGAGGTAGTTTCTTGTTATATTTTGCCATTGCCAAACACGGTTGTTGTTGGTGGTAGGCTCCCTTTAGCTACTTTATACTTATCCCTTGGCTTCACGAACCAACCTCGAGCACGACTACCGAAGAAAGTTATGATTATTGTTTCTACCAGCACACAAACAAGTTCCCGTGTGTCCCAGTCATACCTGATGGTGATGATCGTGGTGATGGGATTGTACAGGGTCGAAGTGAAGGGGATATGTGAGGCGAATCTATGCAGCCTACTATTTAGCTTCTAGAGTACTAGAGTCGAGGTAGGTAGTAGGTCCTCGGTCATGCACTGGAAATTTCAAATATGAAAGAAAATCCGTGAGGGCTATTAGTGCTGTCAGCAAGGAAAGATAATTAAATTTGGATTAATTGGTTTCTACCATGGCAGGAAGTATTATTGAGATTCCGTAATTCATTAAATGAGAGCTGTCCTCAGTCAAGTGAATGAATAATTTCCAGTTTCCCTTCTGTCCCATTCCCCTTCTCCTTTTAAATCTGGAGAACTGGAAACCAATCACACGGGCAGCTTTTAATACTCGTTTAATATAGGTACTTACTTACTCTCTCCGACCGTCTATATTTGCCATCAACAACCATTACACCCATTTCCAACGGTAATAACAAGAAGAGTCAGCTTAAGTCAGCTAGTCACCCTCGGCCGTATGGGAAGCCGTGATTCCAAATTCCAAGTCGATAACTTATTTATGACTTGGAGTAGACTCATCTATCTGTGAAATGGGCCCTTGGAGTCATTAAAGAAATGACATGTCGGATGTAAAGCACAAATTCGTGTGTCGTGTGTTCATTAGAAAAATCCCTTCTTCCGCATCCTCGTTCATCTTAAAGTGGAATGACTTTAGTTAGATCAACTTGAGATAGTTTGATTGGATGCATTTCCTCATCCTGAGTCTACACATTATAGATTCCCATACTTGACTCTCCCCAACTACTATACATAGTCTAAATGTTTCCCTAACTTTGAAATTGTCTAGGATATGGAAGGAGTTTTGGGGCTTCTTCTCAGTGTGTTTTTGTTTCTACTTGTCATCAAGTTGATAGGAAATCTGTTGAAAAAATGGAGATAGACTTTGAAGAAGAAGAGTAAGTGGTTTGGATTAAGGACATATACAGTAGTGTGTGATCACTACACACACTTCACACACAAGATCCACCCATACACTGCAGATCCCAACCACATGAAGGCCTAGCCCAGTTTCCTTCCTCGTGGCTGTCAGTGTTCTTCCTTTCTAATCCAGCTATTTTCACACTCATCTTACTTGGTTGAAGGTGGAAGTGGCAGTAATGGGATCTAATCTATCAAGAGTCAAGCCAGTGCCGATTTCCATCCCGATTTTTCTCCTTTTTCACGGAGCCCTAATTTTTTAACGTACCTGTCTGCCCTCCTTGGCAGACTATGTACTATCTTCAACACATTCTCTCCAGTAGTCTCCAAGAAAAATCCATATAGAGCGCTCTACCTTATATCATCCTTTATTTTTCTCAGCTTTGGCTCTCCTCCCAAGGCTCCACGGTCTTATCGATGAAAGGAAAGAATGTAGAAAGTCTTGTGCGAAATAGACTTCCCCCATAGAAACCAAAAGTGAAGGCAAGAGCCGAGAGGAGCTATGAATAAATACAATCAGGTTCATTGGATGGGAAAATAATATTGAGGAGAAAAGGAGTGACTCTTTATAAATCGGGTTATACATAATATAACACAATATAGAGATAACGCTCATGTCTAGCCCAGGGAAGGTATTTCCACCCTATTTTTCACAATCTTTCCCACTTTGTCTTGATGAGATGTGAAGGAGTGATACATTTTTCATGAAAATTTTAAAGTCTATAAAGTATAGAAGAGAGAGAGAGAGGCTCAGACTAGTTTGTGGTGGGTGATGATGATGATGATCCTGGAACTGAAAGTGATGAAAAAGAGTACGAGTAGTTTATACGACATTATTTTGGAAACATGTAGACAATATAGACTAAGGGGCAAGCTAAACTTGTAGTAAATTGAGACTGGAGATTATGATACTCCGTGGAGCTAAATTGCCCCCTCTGCTTCCCCCTTGAAGAAAGTTGGGGATAATAATTGAACTTTTTGGGAATCCCCGAGAAACGGAGAAGGAATGTGTATCAATATATTTGTAAATTTATGCCGCAGTGAACTAGAATGACCTTTCCCATCTAGAGAGAACTCTTACCCCTTCCTAGCCAGAATAATTTATCATTATTCTGCCCATATATATCTCCAGTGTCTGGTTTAGTGTGTAGAAGAGAAGAAGGATTCAAGTATTGTGGCGTAGAGCAGAAGGAAAGCAACGAGGGAGTAGTATAAAAAAAAACTTCACGTTCTTGAAATATGATTCATCCAGAAAATACCGTAAAAAATTCCCTAGCACTCCTTGTTCAAATTTTATGGCGATTGTGAAATAAAATTCGATAGTTTTAAAGCCTCTCCAGATGCACCGTGCACCGTAGCAAATAACACCTCTGCCAACACCAACGAAACCATCAAACCATCAATAGCTCTCCATGGAAGAAACGAGGCCCAAATTTTTTTTATTCAACACTCAAAGGCTCTCTACACACTTCAAATCCCTCAACTTAAAAAGGGAGATGGCCTTATTAAAGAAAATCAAACTTTGGAAATAATACTATTTGGAAAAAGGGGTAAAAAAATTATACGAGCCCGTACGGAACTCGTATGCATGTACACACATGTACAGATTATTTATGTATGTGTAGACGCATTCAGGTTTTTTATTATCTTCAATCGTATATATAATTCGCTAATTCATGAAACGCAAGAGTATTTATATACCTTTGGGCTTTTTCAGTGGTTCTCCCTTGCATAAGAGCCAGACTTCTTGTATATGTGTAGACATTAATGAACAGTGACACTTACCAAAAAAAACCAGGTATGGACGAAGGTTTGTACAGTCTTTAATATTGTACTGGCTCTGGTTATTATTATGGATTAAGAAGTGTGATTTTAATAGCTACACCAACGAGATTTGCGTGTTTTATTGTAACCCTATTGGGTAGTAAATGTAAAATTACGAGGAACTTGGTCAAGATAATTTCTCAAGTTAGTTGGGCTGCTTTTACTTTATTCGTGTAAAATGCAAGCCATATAATTCTAATCTAGAACACTGGTCACTTACAAGAATAAGTGGTCAAGTAATTTTTCCCAAACCTTATCTTCTGTGTGTCTATGTGCATGTATACGCGGAGCCCATCCCCAACAAATGGTGGATCGACGGTGACAAATGAAGGGGCTAAGGAAGAACAAGCCGTTTAATTAGTGAGATTGTACAAGCTACTACTCTTGTCCTCATAAAACATCCGGAGGAGAAGAAGTCATCAACGCAGTGACTCAGATTTACTTATTCTAGCATCAATTAGAATGGAAGAAATGTCGAGTAATGTTGGACTGGTAGAAGAAGCCAATCTGGCCTAAGAGCTTTGTTGTTTTATTTCAGTTTTATGAATTGGCTTATCTTTTATCATGAGGCGGAAGAAGTTGGACTAGACGGTAGTCCGTGGTACTCATCTTAATTACGAGTCTGTTTATTCGAATGCATAACTATTTATGGATACGTTGCATGAAATTTATTCATTACTTTCTTTATTTCATGTTCTCCCTCTAATTCTCCTCAGGGAAAGAGTTTGACTTTATTTTCCGCAACTATTTCTATACTGGTTGGACACAGAGACTCCTACACCCTCTAAATACTTTGTTAGTTTCATTTTATTTGGGCATGTGAAAATGTGAATCCGAATCCATATCTTCTTTCTCTTCTTCAGATTCCATGTCGGGGAGAAGCGAGGGAGCCAGTTATTACAAAACATGCATGAGGTTATTGTTATGCATGTAATGGCTACTCTCCCATTCTAAAATACATTCTACCCAACGATCTAACCAAGAAAACAAGAGCTAATGCTACACACCCTTACACCGAGTAGGAACAAACAATGCAATCCAAGCTACCGAAACGCAACTCCCTTAATTCTTTTTTGTAGAGTGTGAGAGAGAGAGGGTCTGCTGCAGTAGTTTCTGGGACTGTTATTATTCAATATTATATATACGAGAATGAAATTATTATTACAGAGGCATGGGAGGATAAGTACGCATAATACATGCTCCGAGAATGTAGAACAAGGACTGTTTCCGACTCCAAATGAGAAACAAAATGTAAAGCAGGGAGTGTTTCAAAATGTTTAATTAAACCGGTCCACTTTTAATGGGTAGTTTTTAACAACGGCATAAGATCACTTGGGAGGACTTCTTTTGTATGAATGAGTTGGAACTATTTCCAGCACCAGCCGGCTTTACTCTCTCTCTCTCTCTGCTTTGCCACTAATTTCCAGTGAGTTGATGGAAACTCGAGACATTTCTTCCTTTTGACACACATTAAATATAATTGAAAATGCTAGTAAGGAGAAAAAAAAACATTCTCAGCTCAATCGTAAATAGAGGATGTTGTGGTAATGGTATGGGATAGTAGGTATATATGTTTGTCACATACCATGGCGATAGCAAACGAGTAACCACTACTGCATTTTGGGTACAGATGCTCGTGAGGTTAAGAGGTTCCATGTTCCATATGGGATTGTTTTTCTTTAAGAGCTAGGCGAGTATATGTTTAAGTAAGAGAGGTTAAGCCAAGTGTCAACTCCAAACTCTCTGGCTCTTGAGACTCAAATCTTGAAAAGTTTAGAGATTAGATCATACGGATTTCCGAGCAGTCGCTCAGTACATGGGAAAGGGTGGGACAGCGTTAAGTAGACTCGTAAAAATACTCCTGGCCATATTAATTCTTCCTGTCGTGTTTTCAATGACCCTTAAAATCGTTTGCAATATCGTTACAATTTTAAACTACCCTTTTGATTTAGCTTTGTCAAACTAATTCGCGAAATGGATTTGGTCTCCTTCCAGAAAACAAGGTTGGAAAGGAGATCTGTCTTGTTTGAGTCTTGCGTCTTGTAGCCCCATGCGATTCCTCGAACAATTCTTGCCAAGGAGAAACCTGATTAGATTATCTTGAGAGAAGGATTTCATATAAAGGAGGAATTAAAATAATATGGATTTATTGAAATTCACCCACTCTTGAGGCTTTTCCAACTTTTTCCTAAAGAATTGGAGGCTGAGGCGGCTCTAGTTTGTATACATCCTTAGGGATTTTTCTACAACCCTTGCAAAAGCAATGCAGCCTCGAGTCTTTCCAAGCTTTTCAATTTTCCAAAATCTTCCAAATTTAATCTGACTTTTGTGAGAGAACTTTTGTCTGATCTGCTGACGTTATGGAAACTACTCACTCACTAGTCCAACTAGCCTTTCTCTAGCAGCTGGGATAGCAGCTAGAGATAGTACAATTGTTGTGAGGAAAAGCTAAGATGTAATATACAATAACAAACCTCACCCCGTCAACACTACATTCACAACTTGTGCGTCTATCCTCAGAAATAAGAAAGTCTGAAGGGAGTTAAGAATCTTGGGGATATATGAGGATATTTTACACACAGCTAGTATATGGGTAGAGATCCGAAAAGCCTATTTCCATATGGATCATGGCATGTTTATCCAAATTATTCCTTTGTAAATAAAGATGGGATCAACTTTCGGCACCCTGGGCTGAGGGAAAAATGTAATAAGTAATAACATTGGGAAGGAAAACTTTGGAAAGTTGGGCGAAATTGTGGTTTTCACATGTTTGGTCGGTCTCAAAGCTAATCGCTTTACTTATGGATCCCTTCACAAGGGAAACCTCTTGTGCCTGTCTACCATCTTTTTGGTTTGGACTAAAGAAACTTAGGAAGCCTTTTGAGCTTCCTAGCCTCTTACCCCTCTACACACCCAATACGGACTGGATAGAACCCCCACACTATCATAAGTTAACTCAGTTTTCCATTCGCTTCCTTATACTCTAACCGTTCTTTCGGTTTTATCCAATATTCTATCCATCCATGGAAAGACACTAGGTGAAGGGAAATGACGGTATTTAAAAAAAATATGGCACATTTTATGAGAAAAGGCAGTTGATTGGATTGGATGGGGCCGCCTTCGCTCTCAAGTATTATCTTTATGAGCTGACAAGCAAAGATTGTTTTTCAAAATGAATCTTTATCTCTTTCCATGAAAAGGCCCGAATGGGTTAAAATTCAGTGCCTATCTCGTGCTCGATATTGGCTCTCAGTATACCCTCGGCGAGAGTTTATGTTAGCCTGTACCTTGTACATAAGCTTCAGGAACAACCTCCCGAAGAAAACTCACCCAGCTACTTGTAATAATACCCTGAGATATGAACTCATTTACTGACTTTGGAGATAGTGTCAAATACTCGGTGTGGTTGACTTCACTTAAGCTTTCCCTTTTCCTCCTCTTCCGTCTTTTTAAGTTGTTAGCCTTGGCAGATGGACGAGGAGATAGCTGTGGGTGTGGACACTTCGGACTATGGCATACAGAGGTTATACATATACGAGACATGTCGGTTGACTTTGGTTGAATCTCCTAGAATGCCTTGGTATTGCATGATCGTGGCCGTAGTATAATATTATGTCCGTCTTTCTTCATGTCGGGTATTCTTTTGGGAAATCGGGCGTTTTCTTCTCCCGGAGTTCAATCCTTATATTGATTACTCGCAAAATATGTTCACCATCTGTGACAATTTCCCTTTTGCCTTTTCGTTTCCCCGTCCGTCCCTCCTCTTGAGGTTAGGAAAAATACTCCTGCATGTTTCCAGAGCTTCCTCTCTATTTCCTCCTTTCGATATTGACCCCCAAATCAACACAGCAAAAAAAATCCATCGCTTTAATATTGACTCACCCGTGTGTAGCCCTCTGGGCTTGGAACCATTGTACATTACATGGGCAAGCTTGAAGAGTAAAACCCGGTAGTCAATATATAATAGACACAAGTGAAAGAGGGATATTTGATAGTCCTACTTCATTCCTGGAGCTTCACAAGTATATAAGCTTAGACCGATTCCACTATTACCAAGTACCAACTACCGTTATGTATCAGTCGTGTGTGTGTGTGTGAGTTTCCCTTTTTTGCTTTGCTTCTGCTTTTGCTCCTGCTGCAGGAGAGGACTAAAGCATTGAACATGCCATAGGAGAGCTTAGAGAGATACAACATAACTCTAATATAGTTACATGCATGTTTATCGATCCAATCTTGTAGAGACAAATAGCTATTTGTTTTCTCATGTACTTGAACCATTTAGTCCTCTCCACATGATCATCCTCATCTCCTCCCAAGGAACAAATCCTGATCGCTTCTCTCTTTTTCATTTCTTAAAAGCATTTTTAAATAACCCACAAGATTAGTACTTAAGCCATCCAAATTGCTCATCCTTTTTCTCTCCTTATCTCAAACTACGTTTTCTTCCTCCTAAGATTTTACGAGCTAATTTTAAGTCTTCACCAGCTCTTTCAATAGATATATGTAAGGGACGTTACTTAAGACTCCATATCCATATATACACCCAAGTAAGTTACCCAACCTTGTATAGATTACTACTGGTACTTTACTGCTGGAACAAGATCTGACTTTAACGTTTGAGAGAGTACTTACATTACCCGTGTAATGTAAGTAAAGGCTCGTTAATATTCCTCTGTCGCATTCTAATATATTTTATGCCCCTTCTTAAGTAGTCACAAATTAGGTCCATGGTTCTCCCTATCTCGGACCTCAATCAAAATTAATTTCTCCAACAAGTTGAAAAAGATTCATTATCTTTTCAAATCCCTAACTTTGTTGAACAGTGCAGTCAGTTCACCCCTATTCGATATTTGAACTGGTGGAGAGTGCATCAGCCCTATGCATCAACTAATAATAATATGACGACTTTATTTTTGATACATGCATAAATATATTGTCCTCTACCACCACAACTAGTTATACATATCCAGACTATTCAGAGCTGGAGACATAATCCTGTAACATTTTATTACTGGGTCGGAATATGCTTGTTAGAAGGCCCAGTTCACAGTTAAACCATGTAGATTCGTATAGTAGTCATGTTTAGCAAAGGATCTAGAAAGTATATAGAAGTTAGTGCGAACTAGCTGTATTTATTATCCACGTCCCCAAGTCTCATGTAAGTGGTGGTATGGTAGAGTAATAATAATATAATAGTTAATTTTGAGCCTGACATGCAGCTGTGGGTTAACCCAGGGACAAACTAAAGGGAACAGTGAGAATACGACCACGGTATTATTGTATTTATACTATCAACTATGAGAGAGTTTAGGATTAGTGTCCCACCATGGCCCTGTTTTATATTGTGTATGTGTGGCACTGGTAAATCACCTCGCAGCTATTGATAGATGCATGAAATTGTGGACAAAGTTGCTAATATCATTCTGTGGTATAATTAATGACGACAGAGGCTTCACATATTATCCAACATAAGTTTTAGCAAACGATCCATATGGACATGACAACTACCTAGACTATTACTACTGCCTGCTATTTATTCCTCGGCATAAAATTTTGGGAGAGACCCTAGTCAGTTTTATGTCTAACTGGCTGACTGACATTCTCTTATATTATATTATTGACCACTTTCGCAGGCGTTCGCCAGGATACAGATTAGGTATGTGTTTGTTAGATAGTCGGTATTATTACGAGACTCCTTGCTGGTTTTTGTAGCAGGGTCTTTTCGGCTCATGGAATTTCGAACACGCCATAATTTCGGAGTAGCCTTCTCTCCTAACTCGGTGTATTGTGCATGGAGTTGGGATTTTATATTATTTTGGAGACCCAGACCCTCATTCATTGAGTCCAGGAAATCCCAGAATAAACTCCTAAATGTCACCCGGAGTTATTCCAACAGTATATTAGACAAATACAAACTGACGTACGACCACGCTATGCTCTGCCTTCTCTTTCCACTCGTCTCTAGTGCAAAGGGAGAGGATAAATGGAATTCAAGGCTTTGTTTTTTTAAAGAGAAATTGGATGGCATTGGTTGAGGGGGGATGGAAATTAAAAATAGGCAAAGGTCTTAGTTTGATAATTTTTCTCTTTTTGTTTGGAAATGGATGTGCTGGAAGGTTCAAATAATGGAGGGGGTCAAAGACTTCACATTCACAGCGCGGCAGTTAGGAATAGTACGGGAGTTTTTTTAAGCCTTGGAAAAATAAAATGTGCTCTGGCAATCCGGGCTGTAGAATCTAGAGATGGAATAGAATCTCACATTTATAAGATAGCTCTATAATAGGAGATAGAAAAGTCTCCTCGTCGGTTTCCTACAGTAAACATAATAGCATTGCCCTTTGCCTCTGTCTTTAAAGAACGAGTTTTCTCTTTGTCCCGATCCCGATGTTGAGCTAAATCATCTCAAGACGAGAACCCGGAGGACTTGTGCTCTATGCTAACAGAACTAAAAGTTACAAAATATCTCTACCCCTCTCTACTACCTCGTACTTTATACAGTCACATTGTCAATACTATTCTAGTACACATTGAGAGACAAACATGAGTTTGTTGTGCACCAGGAGAGTGTAGTACGTACTACACACTGTGTATTCTTCGTCAGTAAGAATGTAAACTTAATAAAAAGGAAAGAGATGTATTGGGCTCCCGAACACTAGCTCTTTGGCCGGATTCATCCAAGCGAAAGAGCGTGGCCAGACCAGAGCATGGAATCGATTGGTCTTAGTATTGATTTTTCCATACACTCCCCGAGATTTTATTTCATATCAGCCTGGGTAAGTAGTACAAGTGGCAAAGCCGTTTAATCGCTCCATCCTTACATGATGGAAGAGTAGGGAAAGCTTAAGAGCTGAATTCATAGAAATATCAGCTCCATGCATGGTTCAAATATATTTAGAGGAGACGAGTCGTAATTGATTTTGTCAAAAGGTATCAGTAGTCTTAACTAAAATGGAGATGATTCTATCAAGTTTTGTAACTTTCTTATCATTCCAATTCCCAATACGGACACTAAGTTTTCCTTCATTTAAGGAATCGTCTAACCCGGTAAGCATTTCTTTGCCATGTACGCGTCAGCTGTTATTTCGTTATAAAGACATTTTCAGACTATTCATCAAGATACATGAACATGCATTTCATCTTAAGATTAGACTCATGAAGAAGGTCCTCTGTGAACTTGAAATGTCATGCCAATGCTGCTGGTAGTTTTGCTAAAATTTCTCAATGAACTTGCGACATAAGTTCCAAAGAAAATACATTTCTTTGTTATGAAAATACATTCATACTAAATTTTATCAATACGAAAGTTTTATAATTGAACATTCAAAGCCAATTCTTTTCTATCATCGTCAATGAAATAATACAGACATTTTAATAGAGGGTACTTTAAATTAACTCCCAAGGTCTCACTCTCACTGAGATATTATGTGCAGGGACCGAAAAGGCTTAAATACCTGAAGGAACTTGTATGCTTACAAATTTTGCAATTAGCTAAATAAATAAATCATCTTAAAATTGAATTTCTGTTTACATTTCTGCTCATACTAATTGAGATTGAAATTTTATTTAAATCATGATTCATGTATTTACTGAGAAAACGTTTTATTAATATAATTATAAAGAGTAGCAATCACTTAGTCGTTTCTAGCTATTGACTTTGACATCAAGTCAAATATTATCCGTGTGTCTTCTTCCTTCCGAGTTGAAGAGCAACATGAGGATTTGTGGAAAGAAACCTGAATCTCTGAAAGGGTTCCTCTTCACGTATGTCCATCTCTTAAAGTTTTATATTTTACATTCCAGAAGTAAAAAAATAATATTATTAGGAGAGACTGGAGAGAGAGGAAAGGGAGAGATCAGAAATAAAAAGGAGAGAGAGAGAGAGAGAGAGTCAATCTCGTTTGGACTTATGTCACATCACAGAGTAATGCTCAAAGGCTTAAGATGGTTGCTAGGTTGTTCTGTCTTAATTTGTTCTCTCCCCATTTGTACTATCTCCTCTCTCTAGAAGTTAGAGTCGAAAGTTAAGTTGAGATGTTCTCTATCCATGGAGGTAGGTTGGTTAGGTGATATTATATGATGAGAGTGGAGGCAGTACGTAGTTACCTGGTTGAGTGAGAGAGTAATGGGCTTTCTCTGTAGAATTGAACTCTGTCGTCATAACAGAGAAAACGAGCACTCAAGACAGCCCCCATAAAAATTCGGGAAGAGGCTATATAATACATACGAGCCCTGTACACCGGGCACATAGCAGCAGCAGCAGGGCTCTTCGCCCCTAGTTCCTCAAGTGTATCGTCTTGAACAGATCTAGAGTCTACGGTAATGGTGAGGAGCACTAACACGGAAGTCCCATATCACATCACTCTGGCTTCCTATACAGAAGTACAGATGATAAAACAGGATGTTAAAGGGAAGGCAAACAAAAAGCTAGAAAAATGAAGTTTCAAGAGCTCTGCAATAAGATAGACTCGTCTCTCCATCAGAGACCATCACCACTACTACTACCACATATTATTACTAAACTACACAACTCCCTTTACTTATATGGAGGAGGTATTACACTTTATCTGCGTATAGGGCCCTTCACCAAGGCAATAATATTACTCTGAAAACCACCACTGCCACCAGTGCACAACAAGACAAGAGAGATGAACTTGTCAAACTTTTCCGTCGCTCGGCCACCTTTCGAAATCCTTTATACATCTACACTGCTTTACTTACCATGCCATGGAACTCTCTTAACTCTTTGCTCCCTTCTAGATATGTGTGTGTGTGTGGGAGACAGAGAACATGCAATACATTATATCATGTGGCATTTGAAACCTTGCTGGGATCCTTTCCAAGATAAATCGACATTCTTGGAATGGATCGATTTATTTTTAAATAAATGTATCAGAAGATATCTTGAAAAGTGTTGTAAGTAGCTGAGGTTCGTGATCTTAAGGATGTTTGATGTGGGCAGAAAAATATTTCATAGGGACGAGGAAGTGTGGATTGTGGATAGGAAAGCTCTCAGGATCCCCAGAAATGAAGCCTCGGTATTAGAGACAGTATGTTCTATTTAGCAATTTTTCAGCTGTCAATCGATAAGAATCTCGTAGGCGGCGGGCTGCATTCTTTTCTAATCCTAAGGGCCATTGTTACAAGATGTACAATAGGGAGGATGTCAATACATCGTCCATAATCGTTCATAATAGAAATGACATTATGACTTTTTACCCCCATTCGCCTTTCTCTTACCATACGTTCAGGATTAGATTATTGATGCTGCGTCTGACTACCGCATGAGAGAAGGAATTGAAGGAGACCACATTGAGAACTGAAAGAAGACTTGTGTCTATGTATTCTTGTAGTAATGATAATAAATATTCCGTGACTCCGTCAGCATAGTTTCCGAAATGGCGTAGGATATAGTTCGCTGAAGCTACCGTCCAATTTCCTACCCGCTTTCATAATACATAAGTATGAACTAATGATAAGTAAAATGGAGGAAACGTCATAAGGAGTTATTGTTACAATATCAATTTATGAAGTTTCCATATTCCCTTGTCGAGCTGGTTGGTGGTTAGCCTCAAAATGTCACATTTCATATGACTAACAATACTTCATTTAAGAAGCACAAGTACCATGTGAACCTTGATGGTTGCCTTTGGCTTTGGATCAATATAGTTTTTTTTCTATTCATTCTCTGGATTGAATACAACTCATATTCGAAGAACGAGGGAAATTCAGGTAGGTGGGTGGATTTTAACTACTACGTAAGTATAAGAACGTTGGAGGGCGAAATAAAATCTTCTCATCATGACAGGGCCATAGAAATTCGAAATTGCTTCGTCATATTGTAATCATGGCCCTTATCTGCACGAAATGCTCATCTGATATCTCTCGTGTATACCCTTCCCGACTTTACCTATCGTTAAAATCCGACATCCTTATACCTTACCTAAGGAAAACGAGTCCAGGCTTTGAGGCTCCCATTTCCCTTTACTATCATCTACTTACAGAAGCTATCTGGAGACTGGAAAGGATATTTCCAGACCAAGCTACCTGTATTGAATAAAGATTTTGACATATGCTTTGTGCCTCCGTCTGAATATCCTTTTACCGTTATTATTATTACTTCTTCCTCAAGATGAGATATCTAGCTAGGCCCTTCCCTCGTTACAAATAAGAGAGAGCGAGAGAGGATTGGTTTGACTTGGCATTTGTACATGTATATATGTATAATAGGTACGTACGAGTGGAATAAATTCCCTCTCTCTGAGCTTATTTTCTCAGAATTTGAATAAGATATAGGTGAAAGAAATAGGGAGAATATGGGATCTTGTAAACTTTTAAGGAGATAGGGACAACGAATTCGAGACGGTTTTATTAGAATGCATATTTTCCCTGTTTGGACTGAAAATGAAAGATGGGAAATGATGGGGAGGAAAGGAAAGTAAAATGATAATTTCTACTTGAAGTGGAAAGTCTTGGTGGCTTGGGTAGTAGTGGTTAAGTTTTTTAGTTCTTGGTTGTTAGTCCTCGAAAGAAGTAGTATATGCCATCATCTCAACTACTTTCCAGGTCCTGTTTCACTTGGAGCAAGAAGGTGTACCCATCCCGACCTTAACTATCCCTTTGGAATATATATATATATATATGTGTGTGTGCATATAGAACATGTGTCTGGGAAGGAGAAAAGGCCCTAGTATTCAAATTCCTTCCTTGAGCTGGCTTTCCTTAGATTATCACAAATAAGAAAATATGCTCTGATTTCCTCCTCGAAGCGAACTCGGTCCGGTTCCTACTACTAAACTCCTTCTTAAGGAGGAGATATCTGTGTTCTCTAAGATATTTTAGAGGAGCAGAATGTAGGAAAGTGTTGGGTTGGATTTTGGTTTGGTGGCGGGTGAAAAGTTTTCCTAGCGCGTAGTAATCTAGCCAAATAAAGGAACAAGATGACAGATTTGAAAATATGAGTCCAGAGAGCTGCAAGATGAGGACGGGACTCTGGAGCGAGTATAACAGGCTCAAAAGTTTTGTTTGAATTGAAAACTTTGGTGGAGTGGAATGAAGAGAATGGTTGATTTCAGAGACCTTTCCATAGCTTCCTGAGCTCGTCTTGTATGCATGTGTTTGTATTGTGTTATATTAAGAAGGAGTCTTCTATGTGGAGTCTGCGTGTGTAGCTTAGCCTAGCTCAACTTTGCTTAGAATCATCTTAACACAGTCAAGCCATATCTGAGAAGACAGGGAATTTTTATTGGCAAGGAAAAATGTCTCTTCTTTTTTCCCGAAGAGAGTTGAGATACAATAAATGCAACAGCAGGAGCGTGGAGAGCTCGGCTCTTTGACAAATATGTTATTTCGCCTTGCTATTACAAGAACAAAGGACCGTCGGGGAAGATGTATGAAAAGAGGCGTTAAAAGTGAAAGTCTCCTTTCTCTTCCAGCCAAGTATGCAAATGAAAGAAAAACTTGCAAACCTCCACCTTCAAAATGTGTTGGATGTGTGGGATCGAGAGTCTATGAAATACAACTCCCCGAGCTACACAAGAGACATAACATATACACCACTGAATACATCATTCCTCCTCCTATTCAAAGTTGATGTCGTAAAATTTGACGGGTATTCACTCTCCATTTGAGTCCATCCAGTTAGGGATGATGATATTTGGAATTTCAATACATTTTATTTTTACAAATATCGTTTGGGATCCGGATGAAAATGGGCCTTGTTGGGGGAGTGTGCTCTGTATGTGTGCATGATGATCTCGAAAGACAAATTGTCGTAATAAGAATAAGACGGATTCTTGGCCCGGAGCAGAATACCAACCAGAGAGAGAATATCCAATCCAGTGGTTATGATATGATTCTGTGTAGTAGATGTGGAGGCGTGTAAGCCTATATATTTTATGCTCACTAAGTCTATGCCTTTATTTGGTGGGACAAGGAGTCCGTTATTGTATTTTTTTTATGCATTGTACAAGAGCCAAGATGAGGACATTGAGAGTTTGCATGAAAGCATCTCCGAGCCATAGCCCCTTGCACTCCATATGTACCGAGTTGGACGGAGAAAGGAAATCTCTCAATAAACACTGATTTTGACCAAAATCACGTAGTGAACCCAATCTCATTCTCTAACTGGAAGTGGTATTCCTCAGCCCCCGAGAGAAATCCACATATTTTCTTGTTTACTCTGGAATAAGATGAAAACGTTATAAAAAGAAGTCTGGAGTTGATATGGTTTTAGTCTCTCCTTCTATTCCCATCCCATGTCTTTCTGTCTACTTCAATCTTGTTTCAGCTTTATTGGTTTTATAGGTGCACTGGCTTAAGCTCCTTCAGGGCTACTTTCCCTTTGTTTTTCTCCCCTCGATATACAAAGGATCTAAACAAGAGCAGATGCATTTAAATCCATAGATGAACTGGGAATGGAACCCAGGCTTTCCAAATATTTCCTAAATATTAACTCAATACAGCCCTCTTTTCTGGCTATCACCTTTTAATACTTAAAGTATGTACGTACGTGGTAGTATTTTTTTTATACTAGGCATTGACTCTTCTTATAGTTTACACTCTTTCCCCGTTTCTTCTTTTTAAAGATTACTTTATTTCTCACACCCGAGGTGTCTGGAATCGGGAAGTACATGTGGGCATTGTGTGCTCTATTTGCACTATGGATGTACGTTCACTCACTCTCTCTCGAGTTGGGAGATGTTGTATAGTGTGGTAGATGGAAGCCAATCAAATCCTGTCCGTAAATATTGTCAATACCCGGGCACATAGGAAGGGAAACAAGCCCCGCAATTTACAAATGCTCTACAATTTGGAAAAGGCACGAAGCACTTTACAGATACTTTATCGTGCTTTTCGCTTTCCTCCGAAATTGAATTCAAGTCTATGAGATTCGAGTATTAGAAATTACTCATGACTTGAGATGGGAAGAATTCCCAGATTTCAAACTGGAGATGATGCGACTCCATTTTACCCTTTGGATGGATCTACACAGAGTTAAATCTGCTTCTGCTTCTAGACCCACAGTCCTTTTAGTCCGCCTGCCAACTTCAACTTAAACTCTGACTCTGAAGCAAAGCAATTGAAATTGCTTGATTCAAGCGGAACTTTTTACATTGGAAAGTCGGAGTCACCCTAATGATGCATATTATTCTGTCGCTTTGAAGCTCTCATTGGGCTTTGGCTCCCTTGAATATAATGCTACGTTGGCTAAAGTGAGGTTCAGTTTTCAATACTTTCTATAATTCATCCCATTTGTGATTCAGAGAGTTGTAATTTCAACACTTCATTCATTCACTTCCACTACTAACCACCACCCACCTCCGCCAGAATATCTTCTAGTCCACCAAGGCTGTCTTACTTAATAACTTAATATTCCTCCTTGGAAGAACAATGGCCTAAACGACTCATTGTTTCAGATGAATAAGTCATTAACTCCTGAGAGACCCCTCAAAGTACAAAGTCTCTCAACTCAAGCCTTCTTCTCTCTCCTCCATCCAACTCATCTTAATCTTATCTTTTAATCGTCTTTTAATGTACGTCTATTAATTACACTACAACTTACTCCAGACGTCCCAACTACCATTTATAATGCATTAGTCTCACACTCTCCTCCCGATCTCATTCCTCTCAATATAAGTTATTTACAATTAGAGATATTTTTATAGACGCCAGAACCCAATATTTTGCACCCATTCTCCTTCGTCTCATATTCTGTTCCAAATTCTAAAAATTAATATTTCCCATCCCGTGGTTTACTTTCTTACAAGAATGGGGAGGATTTTGGCCACACTTTCATCATCATCATCATCATATCATATCGTGTTAATATAATATCCATTTTGAAAGGAAAGGCTCTTCCAGGGAAAGAAAAGCCTGCTGGTGCATGAAGTGTAGGACTTGCTTTCATATTTATACACACATATCCCTACTTATATGCATATGAAAAATATATGTGTATATGAAATAAACTTGTTGAAAAATGATAACGATGCTGTTGGCACGGAGCGCAACTATCTTGCCGAGTTTTGAGGTTTTATCTAAATATTTATTTGGCTAAATGCCGGTGGTGGTTGCGCTGGTTGGGAAGATCCTCAAGGCTTTCTAGAGGAAAGAAACTTATGAAAGGGAACTTAAGGAAGGACTTTGGGGATGTGCGGGGAAAGATACAGGGATCCATAGTTCACATAAATACTTAGGTCCATGGAAGAAAGTTCCATCAACAACTTTTTTGCAGATGGGTTCCCGTTCAGAATATCTCTGAAAAACTTCCAAGTCTAAGCATCCAGTTTCTATGGTATGATGGTAGTGAGTTGAATGCATAGATAGAGGATGCAGTACGACATACATAGTTGGTTGTACCTATACGGAATAGGACTCGTTCCAAGTTAAGACGGCACAATAAATCAATTGTGGAAAGATCCAACAAAAAAAACTGTCTCCTTTTTTCGGTCCACTTATTGCAAATAGTCTTTAATCAGAAAATGTTATCTGCTTGTCTCTCTCCTCTCTTTGATTTTCAATTTAAAGAAAATTCCCTTCCCTTGGACACTATCATTTGAAGAAGCTCCCTGTCACCCCACAGATTTCTTGAGTTTAATCACTGTAAGAACAAAAGATAGTTCCAATCCACAGCTTTCTCTCTCCCCTTATCTTGGATTCTACAACCGACCAAGTGCAAGAAACAAAGTTTCTTAAAATTCCACCAAGCCCTTTGATCTCTCCTGTTGTTAAGTCAAAGTCCAAGTAGCCACACACAAATAAAACTCTATACAGTCCCACACATACAAGGCACAAAGGGCCTCCTTGTTCTCAGAGATTTCATCATTAAGGTTCATTTAGCTCCTACACATCCTAGAGGATTAGCTCTCTCAAAGCTTTATGTCTCAAAGTTCACAACACCTGCGCTCTCCCCATACTTTACAAATTACAAGAACAAAAAGGTCACCAACGTTAAAGTTCCCCGCGAGTCCGGGAGTGGGAGTAGCCAAGTTTTAAAAAGCGTCCCATCAGTGGCCACCACTGCCAGTTTCCCATTCCCAGCGTCCACGAGAGATGACAAGGGTAATCATTTGCAAAGGTCTTGGTTCTGTCAGTCTGTAGAACGCCGTCTTATTGAAAATCCCAAGCTCTCAGTAGTAGTCCTGGTCCTGGTTGGAATAAAGTTGTGGGTAGAGAATCAAAGGCTGTTTTGAAATGAAGCGAAGCGAGTAGAAATTTGATTGTTATGTGCTAGTATGTACTACTCCTACAACCCATGTGAACATTCATGTGTGTCCTAATCGCTCCAAGAGAGAGAGAGAAGATTCTTTTTCTTTCCCGAAGGAGGTAAGGCCGTTTTGGAAAATATTTGAATTCTTGGTCCTCTTTTTCCTGAGTCGTGATTTATTATCATGGGAGAGTAGTCAGAGAGGAGAAAGTTGGTCTAGTGTGGCAAATGTCTTTTGTGGTCCGTATCTGTTCTTTTTCTCGAGTTGGACATCTTGGTTAGGCAGGGAAGGAGAAAAGTGGACAATGAAGAAGTGCTCCTTTGGAAATATATAAGAAAGCAGGGGACATTAGCCCGGAATAAATCCGCTTGCTGATGAAGGGAAAACAGAGAGAGAGTTCTTATTTCAAATATAACCCCCTCCTTCTTCGGATCCTCTCTTGTGTGTATCTTGTTATGTGTGGTCTGGACAGGTCAAGAGAAGAGAAAATATTCCCTGTCATCTCGAAATATTACCCGCCTGTTGTAATATGTTAATCCCAATATTCCCAACAACAACATGTCCTTCCAATCCTTTTGCAGAGGGTGTCTTACAATTCTGACCCACCACTACCACAAATATTTCTCATAAATGGAGAATAATAAAATATATTTTGGGTGAAGCCGAGGAGGAATTTTGCCAAACCAGAGCAGCTACTACTATCCTCATCCATCTGAAATCTAGTCGTAGTGGTATTATTAATAATATCACGAGTGTGTGTCTCCATCCGCTCTACCCTCTACCAAACCACTTCGGTCCCGATGTGGAAAAATTCGCAAGTGGAATTTCATTTATTTCTTCTCTACAGATATATCTTCTGCCACATCTCTCTCGTTGTGAATGTCACATATTCCATGCCACCGAATTCTACACAGTACTTCCGCTACCTACTCCCTTCTGCATCTAGTAGTACATGCATGTACACTCATACTTATTTTTATTCCGTGATGATGATGTATACATCCATAGCTCATAGCTAACTTGGAGGAACTAGGAGATAGATGAAGGAAGGTGGAATGCACTTCCTTATCCCTTTCTCCGTCCTCATCCCTTATTTTTATATTCTTGACCCTAAACTGAGGGCAGAAAAAAACGACGTGAGTTGACTTTTTTTCATTTCTGATTTTGCAATCCTAAAATGGGCTGTTGGGATTAGATTAGGTTCGTGCACTTTTGCCTCCCATTCCCCTTGAAAGTAGCCCAAGATGTAAAATCCACTAGCCAGGTTACCTACTCAGAGATACCACAGCATAAGGTCCTCCATTTCGAACTGGTTGTGTCAAGACAGAGAAAGTAGGCTTTCCTACGTCTCTGTCACCTTGCACAGGTCTAAGCGAGACCGGTGTGGCCCTTTATACTCATGTGTAACTAGCCATGACACAGGGGACGAGGGCAATAGTATAAATAAAATCTCCTCGCTCTTTAGACTCCCTCAGTTTCTTCTCTCTCTTCTCGTACATAACTGCATAAGCAGGGGACAAGATAAAAATACATATACCAATCTAGGCTCTTAACCTTTCCCTGAGTCCACTGTCCAGGAGATGTAACTGCGTAGAGTAACACTCTGCCTAATAAGAGAAAGCTTCTTGGGCTCTCTCAGTGTGTGTACTTTGTTCATATACTCTGAACTAACTCCAGAGACGTATTTTTTCTTTCCCCAGACTGGAATCCAGAGTGTACAAACATGTTCAAACACTTAGGGCTTCAACCTCTCTGGTTTTCTCGACTTGTTTTCCTCCTCGGCTCCTTTCACCAGGGAAATATAATCAGGTAGGAATGGAGTGGGGTGACCACTAAAGAAGAAACAAAACTCTATCACAAAGTTTCCCTAGATATACAACTAATACAACCTCCTCCTCCAAGTCCGAAGAACACGGCATTCTATTGACTATAGGTGTAAGTTGGGGAGGAAGTACGGGTTTTAAGGCTATGGTTAAGAAAACCAAGTGATCCTTGTCTATCTCCTTAGTTGCTGGTAGTGGTGCTGTTGGAGTTAACCCCATCAACTTCTAAACAGAATCCATTACCGCTAACTATTTCAAGTAGTTTCTTAGGAAGTATAATAAATTTGATCTAGTAGCTGTTAGGAGTTGGCCGTGTAGTAGGGCCAAGAGCACTTACATTCTCAATGTCTCAACAACACAACACTCTTCCTATTATTCCCTATCTATAGACATAGAGAGAGCGATACTTTCACGTACGCCGTTCA
Organism: Agrenia bidenticulata; assembly: GCA_034694785.1. Classification (NCBI taxonomy): domain Eukaryota; kingdom Metazoa; phylum Arthropoda; class Collembola; order Entomobryomorpha; family Isotomidae; genus Agrenia; species Agrenia bidenticulata. The sequence goes on along the minus strand of JAQFYM010000001.1, from coordinate 293,728 downwards.
TATGCCGTGTGTTGGATGTAAAATTCCCAAACCAGGTCCAATTTAGCCCTAACTCTCTATTTGTTGTATCCTGTGAACACGAAAAGCATTTTCCAACTGACTCGATTTCATTTCATTATGTTTACAACAGGGAGGACACCAGACTTTATTTTCTTCTCAAGATTTTTTTCTTCACCTTCTTGTTCTTGTGCAAAGTTGAGAAGGAGTTGAATTCAACTTGGCTTCCCCTATTTCACTATCTGTACCCATAAGGGCTGACACGGAGAAATCTGATGATCCAACCACTTGATATTACTGAAAGGCTCTCACCTTCTGCTAACTAATAGGTAACTTCCGGGAGATCTCTTTTTGTTAACCAACCCCCTTGGGTCCAGAAATCTCCATAAACAACTAGATTAAGTAGCTTCTTGTATTGGCCCTTGAGATAAAATTGAAAGTGAGGTTCAATTAAAATTTAACAAAGGAAATACCAGTCACGATCACTCTAGATTCCAAGGTAAATTGGCTACATAAATAGAATCCTCCTCCCGTGTCCCGCATTGCCTCGAACAGAGTTCACGTACTATGCGAGTATTAACAACTAATTGCCTCCACCCTGGCCCCAGGCCCGTGCTGATAGTCCTAGGGAAACCAATAAAGTTTTAATTTTAAGGTTCATGACCCTCTCGAAATGTTTACTCGCAAATAATCATGTCGACAGAGCTGGAAGGAGGAGATTGGAGAGCTCGTCTATTTGGACTGTAGTCTGTACTTAGAAGGTACTTGATGTGCATCGCGATGGAGATAGAGATGATGATCTGCTCAAGAATTTTAATTAAAGAACACAGCGCTGAAAACTAAATAACACGGAATATAAAATCACCCGTGTCCTCTCATTCAGGGTACATAATAAGTGCGCTGAGGCCAGCACAATAATTCCTGCCTCGTTCTATACATAATATTACACGCTTCTCTTTCTTCATTGAAAAGGTAGAGAAATATCCAGAGTTTTGAGTTGACTGGTGAATCCTGGAGAGACTAGGAAGAGGGTGTAATTTGAGTGCGTAATGACTTGATGTTAATGACTACTATCACAAATGAGTAGACAAAAGGAGTCTTCACTCCCGATTTATTCGTGAGGAAAAGCCATTTGAAAGGAATATGAAATTTGAGAAAATCAATGGTAATGAGTATGCATGTTTAGTCCGTGTCTTCTTGTCTCCTAAATGTGGCCCTGTATTTATATACAGCCTCTCTGTGTGTACTATTTGTATACAGGGAGAGGTGGTGCGGGTAGAATGTAGGGATACACAAGGAATATATGCGGGGACACGAGGAATAGATAAAATATAGTCAGTGGACTGATGTGACTTTGTGTTTATGAATTTCAGAGCCCGGGGAGTGAAAGTGCAGGGTGCCAATTAGATGGATGGAGCCCCGGTTGTAATTTAAAAGAGAACAGGAGTCGGATCCCGTGCTATCGACTATTAGTAATAAATAATGGAGAGAGCTGAGAATCTTCTCCAGTAGAGTCAGAGTGGAGTGAAGATCATAAGGAAGTGTAAAGTGTGGACATTTGATAAAGATGTATCGCTTTCAAGGAACAAATCGATCGAATGGGATTTACTGTGAGCCGGAAAATACCCATTTCTCGCCCCCTCACGTGAACAAGAAAAGTAGCAAAATGAGGCATCATCACCGAGTCAGTCGAAGTAACAATCGATCTCAACATTTGCCGCAGTCTAGAAATGACACAGGGATGGATTCAGAAGCTGACTCTTCCTCCGACGTATCTGATGGAACTTATCAAGATTCTGAAACCCATGGTGGAATGACCATGCCCAATCGACTGAACATCGTCCAAAATGGTAAGTCCTCTTCACTCCTAGTGCTAGCAAGGTACCAACTAGGACTAGAGCTATATATCGAGTACTTGTAGACCAAGTCAGAAAGTAAAATTCCACTGAAATTCACCCACTACCAGTCCTTCTCGTCACAAAAGGGAAAGTGATAAAGAGGTGAACCCATCCCTGGCACAATAGTCTAATAAAGGAGCTCACTTTGCTTACAAGGATACTTTCCTCAGGGAAATGGTCATGCTGTGTCTTGCTTCCTCTTCTTTCTAAGGACGTATCGGCCTATCTATCTATCCATAGATATATTCCACCGCTAGTAAGACTAGTCACTAGGAACTATCATTTTCTCCCGAGCCGCATCCCAAAATACATTAAAAACAGTGACTATTCGTTCGTTCGGACGGGAACGCCCAACAATAAAAATAGCAGTTTGTCGGATCATGTTGAGTTGCTGTTTGGTGGCGATGGGCTTAGGGTGAAATGACGTCGGAATCAACTACAAAGACACCACCACCGATCATATAAAAAAGTACAGACCAGAAATAGCTGTATACCATCTTTATGGTCAATTTTTATCTCTCTCTCACTCTTCCTCTTATTTTTTATTTCTACGTCCTCCTCCTCACAGGGCTCTCTGCGTTCCCTTTGGCTTCCTCTCAAATTTTACGATTTCATCCAAACTATTGGCTTCTGAACTCTAAAATAAACCCAAATTATTATCTACGACGAACTGAAAACAGAATTTGAATTGTTACGGCCAATGAGATAAAGAAAACACATTACCCATCTCCCGTATGAGTGAAAGTTCTCTCAAGCAGCTCGCACTTCATTGGCCCTCAGTCCCTCAAACAGTGACAATTCCTGTTACCAACTTCTTTCGGCTTCAGTTCCTTACATAAGTACGACTCTCTGTGGTGTAAAAGAAATCTCTCGGGTCTCATGTACCAGTTGGCTTTTTTCCGCCTTGTTAGCCGTCCCATCACATTATACTGTTCCAAAATACCGGGGAGCTTCATGGCTTGCATACACAGGGCTATAGAGACGTGCATGGAGCCAATATATATTAGCAAAAGTGCGGTGGATAGATGAATAGGTGCAGAGAGGCATGAAATTGCAGGTTCATAAGATATAAGGCTCATTTGAATGAACAGATATGAAAAGAATGGGTCGATTTACCATTTTGGATTAGTATAATAATACAATGTCTTGAATCCTTGTTTCCAAATCCACTCTTCTCTCTTATGCCCCGGAAGGAGAAATGGAATCGGAATATTCAACCAACTCGGCCAAGTTTTCCATATCTTGTAATGTACAACTCATAGAAAGGAAGGATTGGGAAAATATTATAGATTCTAGTCTTTGTTTCAAGCCCTGTTTCAAACCGAGTGATGAGTAATGTAATACATTCCCCGAACTACATGTTACAAATACAAACTAAATCCAACTCACTTTCACAACACGCGGCTCTATAATATTTTCCTACTTCTACACTGTGTATACTTTCTACTACGGAGTGACAGACTAGGAACTAACTGCAAGTGTAATAACAATGCATTAGGACATGGACATATGAATTTCGGGACTGTCAATGCAAAATAAAGCGAAGGGAATGAAATACTACAGCCCACCAAAAATAGTGAGGACACAGTTCCAAGTCTGAGATTGAATGAGTGACAAGGGCCCTGGCTTTAATCGAAACTATTGATTAAGTTACTTCTACTGGTAGTGAGGGTATTAGTCTCATAGGCAGTTTGCTTAGTTGAGCACTCGTTCTACTAGGACTCGTGAATATACGTATGTACAAGTATTAGCAACTATTGTACACAAACCAAGTCTAGAATCCACAACTTCCAAGTAAGCAGTCAGGGGAAGAAAATGTCTCGGGAATTGCCAGGTTGGATGAATTTAATGTCTCTGTTTGTCGAAGGTGTATGCTTCCTCCTGATAAGCACTCCTTCCATCCATCCATTCCACCTCCTATCCCCAGTAGTAATTCAATCCAAGAGACTTTTGTTTTTATGGGCATAAAGGTTCTTAGGAAAACCAAGTATCCAAATTTCCTATGAAATTTCTCCATCAGACAATCGGGAACACCCTTTCGCTCTCTCAGAATGTTCTTTCTTTCCGATACACAAATATCAAGAGAGAAAGTTAAGGTGGATTTGGGATTGAAGGAGACTTCCACACTTGCTTAAGTTATGAGCATGGAGGTAGGTAGGAGTAAAAAGATTATGTGGGAGTTTGCACCACTATAGTTCTTAAGATTACGGTTTTGTCTGTAACAGCAGACATATATATGGGCGATAGTAATAACGTACAAATGAGATTGGATCAACCGGAGTGTGTGAACTTGGGGAGAGGAGCTGGAAATTGGCTTAGACAGAACATTCAAGCATTTTTGATCAGGGAAGGGAAAGTATTGGTACGGAAAACTCAAAGGGGGATATTTTGAAAGGAATCTAACACTGAATTGTATATTTTCGGCACAAGTCGACAAATTTGAGTTACTAGATACAGCCTCATTTGAAATTGGGAAAAAACTTGTCTTTCACTTTTTGAATTTTGACCTTATCATATGGGCAAGCCTTTTTTCAATTGGATTAAGAAGGTCACATAATAGTGCTCAATGATTACCAATGGAGGATTGTAGTTTTTTAAGGCATACTGCATACACAACGGGATAATTACGGTACTTTCATCAAATGACCAAATTGTGCCTCATCATCAAATGTGATTGCCCCCTTGCAATACTTGCCTGTAAAGGAAAATGTTTCGACCACTTTATAGCCCACGCTATAAATGTAATTGTGAACTCAATGGCCTATTGACATTCGAGATCCACTCAGTAGTTGTCCAAAAGGATAAAATCACGATGAGCATAAAAATTTGTGAACTTTACTTTGATTTTATGTATCTTCTGCATTAAAATACTAGAAAGGATAAAATATAGCCTAGTTGCAAAGTTATAATGATACTATTACCAAGGGTAGTAGTAAAGCAGTAATACCGGTAGTAGACCGTATTTTGAAAAAAAGAAAAAGGCGGATCCATCGGAGGATGAGACATGATTTCAGGACTAGGAAAGCTGATTTGAGATCCTCCAGGGGAAAAAAAGAAATGTCTGGATAATGAAAGAAAGTGCTGGACATTTCTGACAATGACTTAGCATTTACAAAGTACCGCCTTCCTGATATATATATCCCCTCCGAAGCTCTCTATAGAGGAGATGCAGGCCAATGCCAACTTGAAGGGAAAGCAGAGTAGAATAGATGATAGAAGTACAGAGACAGCCATGGTGACACTGCTTACATTACAGAGAGAAAGTTATAAGGCGAAGGGGGCAAGGAAGCAGATTGAGTATTCTTTTGTAGTGTAAGCTTTAGTGATAAATGACCCTGGGCCTGTCTTTGATTTGAATTTGATTACCGTTTTTGTTCATTTAGCTAAAAACTTTTGAATCCTTAGTCTTTATCTAAAAACCCCTATCCCACACATCCCTGACGATAAATCTCCCTCTCTCTCTCTCTCTCTCGACTTTCATCTTCTGTATAGCAGAATCCGGTCTCTCCATTGTACGTGTGATTGTAGAGAGAGGGACTATTCTCTAAAATCCAACATCCCAAGAAGGAGACGATCCCCTAATTTTTTTTACGAATGAAAAAACGATTCACGGACTTTAACAAAGTTCTGCTTCTGGAGACTGGGATCTCAAATTTTGGAAAAGGGTAGATAAGAAGGAGAGAGAATTATCCTATAGGTGGGATAAGTTAAAGGGTTTAGAGGTTTAGACATACCACTAAGCTTTAAAGTATAGTTTACACAAAGACTGAAGAATAAGAGGCTGGGAATGACTTAATACCTCATGTATTTACAATCAGCCCTGTCTCCTTTAAAAAATCCTTAGCCCTTCTCCCTGCCTTGAGTTTTTGTTGGAGAAACTACACCACCAGAAATTACCTCGACTTTGGTCGGTGGGTGTTGTTATCTGTGGCTCATTTCTTTTTATTTGTACCACTTCTAGCCTTGGGTTTCATTACCTCTCTTCTATGTATGGCCACCATCCCAGTTTAAGACCTAAATGGCTTAACAGTTGTGAGAAAAGGAGGAGGGGAAAAAAGAAAGAAATAATCCATTAACATTAAGAGGAGTAGTTGGTCCTAGGTTGTGAGAGGGAAAGGGATATTATAATGCAGTTTGTGCTGGGGAAACTTAATGAATGGACCGGAGAAATAAAATGTTTTTTTCTTCTTTTAATTCAAGGAGGTGCCGACTCCCCCCCTGAACCGGCCCCATCGGATATGCCTATGAGAATGAATGGCGGAATGAGATCACTTAAACCTTATGGAGGTGAACTGGACACTGATTCCGAACTTACGGGATATCATGTCCAAACCGGTGCTGGCCTATATCTTCCTCAAGGTAGGTGAACCTCTAACCAAACCAACTTAATTTCACACCAATTTATCACTTCAAAAGTAGACAAGGGTTACACCCTCAAGCCTTTTCATACAGTGGGACTCTCATCCCACTACACATTTTCTTTTTCCATCTTCCCTGGGAAGCATCATTTTAGGTGTTGTAGTCTTGTGGTGGTGGAAAAACCTCAGGTGTTTTTTGTCTTTGCCATCACAATTGATAATACTTTGAGTCAAATGTACTTCAACTTTTCTCACAATATCTCTAAGAACAGTTAGAAATTAGGACACTAAGTCCTTGGAATTATCACTCAAGATACTCTTCATAGCTATCCGGTTGGTGAGTAATTTTTCTATGGATTTCAACTATTCATACTCTCAAAATTTACTAGGAATTGTAAGTAGTATAAAAGCAGGGGGATATGAATATGATTAGAACTGCATGAAAAGAGGATTCTGATAAAAATACTAGTAATCGTCAACGAATAATAATAATATCAAAAAGGATTGGTTTCGAGAACACAGATTTAATACGAATATTCAATACACTCTACCTATTTCATTCTCTACATCAGCAAATCTGGTGCTTTTCATTTCCTCCTTCATGCATAAAAATTGACAAGAAATCTCAGTAGCAGCCACCAGTCCATCGCCACCACTCCTACCAGCAACTACTCCCTATGCAAATCTGGGAATTCAATCAAATGAAAAGATCCCATCGAATTCCTCCTCAACGATGATATCATATGAACACGAGCTAGGGATCGAGATCTCCTCTCTCTAAAATCCAAAGCACAGGCTCTCATTCACGCATCGCTTCAATTCATTCATGCTATTTCGTACCACCCGGATGCTCATGTATGCAGTATCAATGCAATATTTATGTCTGCACTCGTATCCACGCCACCAAATTCAAGAGATGCAATTATTTTTACCTCGAAGATGACTAATAAGATTTAAATAATGTGTAGTAAACACACGTATACATGGATATACGGTACGTGAAATTAGATTGTAACTGTAAACCTTAATAGTTTAAATTTTCCCATCATTAGCTCCCAAAGAATGCAAGAACATACTTAAAAAACGAAATGTGACTTATAGCCGGTTGAGAAGGGAGTAATAAGTAATAAATTGCCACCGGGGCTTGAAGGGCCACAAAACTTGTAATTTAAAGCTCGGATTTGCATTCACAGGCATTCGGGAGATTGATTGGCGGAGGGCTATGAGGTTTAATACTCCTGCCAGTCCTGCTTTATAATATAAAAGAGCCCCGTCGCATGTTCCATGAATGTGGACTACGGATGTTATTAAACGACCCTTCTCTCTCCTCTGTATTCAGTCATCATCAGTCGGAGTAATAAAATTTTCATTAAATGCTATTCACCGTTAATGATGGATATGTAGTACAAGAAATTAATACCAATAAATTAAACCCAACCTCCCTGGCCCTCTCTCTCTCTATTACCCGTATCCGGAGATTATATTTTGCCCACGTAGGAGCATATCGTAAGCAAGGATTAGGGCATTATGAACTAGGAGCATAAAATACATTTACATGTTCATTGTAGGTGAGGATACGCACACACTCGTATTTTAAACAAGTTCACCCCTGCATCCAAGCTCTTCAAATGTAATAATATTTCATTTAGACTTTGATCCATTCGTACTAAATCAGTAAAGCCAGGGAAAAGCAGGCAGGGTCCCGGAGAGGGCTTTTCTATTTCTATGGAATGGATTGTAAATAGAGAGAAAGCCTAGCGTTGTATCAAATGCGTGGATTCATTGCATAAATGTGTTTGTAGTATTTAAGTCCATGTGCCAAGCTGATTGTGAAATTGAGATAGAGCTTTCTAAACCATCCGATCCAATGCAATCAGACTCAAAATGGGTGATGGCTGTGAGAGATGAGAGAGGAGGCAGGCGAGTAATATATGGAGTAGTGTGGGTCGAATTTAATTTAATCCTCAACTGTGAAAACCTGCAATTTCTTCCAATTGCATTGAGCAAATATGATTTGTTTGGCTCTCGCTATTGAACGTATAGAGAAGGCTTTCAAGTGTTGTACATTAAACACACATATACCCATCGATATATTATACATCTGTAGATATGCCCCGACCTTTCAGTTAGTTGTTAGTCATTGGGAACAACAGGGGAAAAATCGGCTCAAAATCTAGCTACATGCGTAAGAACATTAATATATTTGTAAGGGCTCTGTCATCATAAACTCCCCGAGTTGTTATAACTCTATCAATCTACCCTCTTCTTTAGCCCCAGCTCTTTCATCCAGCCAGAACCCATTAGAATCTAAATCCTAGGAATGAAATGAAAAATATAAATATAAACCCACCAACCTCTGTCTCACTGATGAAAAGCAAAGGGGCGAACATCTATCCGAATCCGAAACTGGTTGCAATACTTTACACGCTTCCATAGTACAGTTTACACTTCATGTTCCTTACATACCTATATTCAAAGTAATATCTTTATATATATGACCCACAGTGCGTGCCTTCCTAATATGTATTGAGTTATTTTTTTCCCTCACTCGTCTTCAACATCCCGAGCAGAACAACATACATTATTTTTATAGACGGGTCACACTGTCAGACCAAGTTTGAGCTCTCTGTACTAAAATACTATACGACTTGGATGATACGATGCGAAAGCTGAGAGCTTGAGTGTCAGAGAGAGAGAGAGAGGGACGACGAGTGACTCATAAAAGTTATCTTGGTACAGCTTTGGTACATTGGTATACGGAGTATTTCGAAAATCCGGAATGTACAGAGCTACTACCCGGTACTAGTACCCTTCATCATCATCCTCGTACACATATTATAATCTCTTTTTTTGGATGATGATGATGATGACGATGATGATTATGCCTCAGTTTGGCAAGGCCATACTCCCTTGGCTCTCTCTCACTCTCTTTCCTATCTATCTGTCTATCTCTCTGGTCTCTGTGTGTGTGTGGGTACTGTAGCATAAAATGTGGAATAAGGGAATTATAGATCCTCAACGTTAATGTCCAGGATGAAATTAACTAAGGGACGGAGCTTAGATTATATTTTACATGCCGTAGGACGGTACATAAACCTCTTTGGTGTATATAATTATTGTTCCATGCCTAACCTCTAGGTTTCTGCCTTGTTATTCATATCTCTACTGCTATAGCCTTGACTTATTTGGCCATGTAGATTTCAAATGTTCATATGTACACATTAAACTCAGAGGAAGGTTCATGGGCCTCTGGAAAGTGTTAAGACTCTCAGAATAGATGTATACATCCGAAATCTAGTTTTTTTGATAAAAATGTAATTGAGTTCCAGAGCCTTCTCTACTCTACACAAGCCTTTATCCTCTTTGCTGGCTGATAAATATTTTTTTCTGCTTTGAGCCTCATTTCATTTGCCTTTTCCCTTCCTTCCTCTGCCCTTCTTAAGTGTATAAAAAGCATAACTAGCTCTAGCTGGAGTTTAAGCAGTGGGGCAGAGGTTGTATAGTTATATTTATAGAAATGAAAATCGTTTAGGGAGAGAGAGGAAAAGTCATATTTTTTCCCTAGCTGGGAGAGATGATGATAATATAATTTAATTCAGAAATTAAACTGATTACATTCTATCTCTGCGTCTCTTTATAAATTTTTTCAAACGGATAAAACTTCCAGGGAATTGAGCACACAGACAGACGGGAAGTTGTCTCTCGGAATAATTTGCTGGTTCTATCATCATTCTCATAATCTATCAAATACTCCACTGAGTTCTCCTACTTGGTTTGGCGAATCCATCTGTGTTTGCTTTCTCCCTTGTCCGTGATTAGTGTGACAGTAATTCCGGTATGAAATCTGGTGCTCACAAGACATTTCAAGAGTTCTATAATCTCTACTGACCACTCGGTAGCTGTGGGTTTCGTTTGGTCACCCTGGTCATGTCCTCGAATCCAATCTTTGTGTAAGAATGATGAAAGGGGTAACCTGAGGAAATATCTTTGTACATAGGGAATGATTTGACTGAAATAATATCATCATGTGATTGATATTTTGATACAGGCTTTGGTATTCTCTTAGCTCTTTGTGTGCTTAGTGTACATTGGTAACGTCGTATGTAGAACTGGGGGAAATCCACTGTTGGAAGGACTGAAGAAGATTAAGATGACAAATGCATGGATAGTTGGAAGGGAATGTTCCTATGGTGCTGGCTTTTTGCACGGAGACGAGGCTTCGTGCGTGACAGCTCCACCGTTTGGTGTGGATAGATTAACTTCCCTTATTTTCATTATAAACCAAAGGATCGGATTGGAATTTTACAATCCGTGGCAGAACATGGTCTTTGCATTTACAAAATCAAATTTGCTTATCAACTTAAGTGGCAAAATAACTCTCTCTCTCTTTCCTTCCGTCTCTCTTCCATCAAGATCCATAAGAGGATCCTCAAAAAGGTAGATGTTTTCCGTTGTACTTACGTCTTTCTCTAGAAGACGTATTCAAAAGTATTAAATAAAATTTGAAATCATTTCATTGTGACTTGAGATTTTTTAAAGCTTAAAATGTTAGTGTTTTCGAGCATCAAATACTATTTATTTCTAACTTCACTTTCTCGTTCGTAGAATGTGTATCATTGATTTTTTCTCTTTTTCTCTCCCTATTGAATGCGTAATTCGCTTAACATTGACATCAACCCGGAATGCGTCTGCTTAAAGTAAATCGGTGTGCTCAAATAGCATTTAGGGAGTTGGTGTCTTACATGGATCATTTCATTATTTGATGATTAGTATTGATTAGTATCCTAAGCGTTACATAGGACGAGGGATCATTGAAGAATGCTTTATGCATCCTTTCCTTGTGTTTGTAATTACGTTCTGTATCTATCAAACATCCATATGAACCTCACGAAGCATGAGACAATCAAAGAGCAGGCTGGGAGTAATTAGAGCTAAGGAAACTGGGATCTCATGAACCGGAAATTATATCTGGATTTGATGAAGTAGAAATGCACGTTGTTGCTGGCTAGTGGATTACATCATTATTAGCTGTGGAGAATATACAAGAAGATTATATTATCCTTTCCACCACCACGATCAACATGAGGAGCATCACTATCATCACCACACCATCCAACTTGGATAAAATACTGGATTTCAAGCCTTCATGCTCCCGTTAGTTTTTGGCATAGAGTTGTTTGTAAATGGTTCGAGGTTTTACTCCACTAGTAAAGAAGCTTGGACAGATAAATGGAAAAGATATCAGAATGTGACTCTCCCAGTGTAATGTGAGACTTTAAGATGAAGGCCGTGATAAGTAGTTCTACAGCCAGTTCCAAACCATTTTCTGTATCTATTTCATTCCAGCTGAATTCTGGCCCTTATTTATTACTCGATTCACGAGCGATCAGCCCTTAGAACTTGTTTGGAATGAGGTCCAGGACGCCACTGAGATCCCGCATCAAAAACTTCTACAAAGGCCTGTAGATTTTAAAGCGGTGACTTGGTACGGTGACGGTACATTTGGTCTCCAAATCAATGGAATGTTTTCCATGCATGGCATTTATTTATATGTGCTTGTGCTGGTCTTGATCCTCTGTTGCTTCTCAAAATCCTCGGCTGATTAATATCCTCTGTCCAACTTAATTGGAACAATGTTGTACGAGTTTTAGAATCCAGGTCTAGCATGTAGTTTTAGCAATCCAATCATCGATACTTAATTTGGATGGACTTGTGTAATTGTCCGTTAATTTTGTTCCTACTAATCTATCGGTTGAACGGAGAGCTAAATGTCAATCGAGTTGAATACAATATGCCAGGAAATGGTTTAGAGCATTAGAGAAAGTGGAACAAAACCTAGTGTATTTTGATTACTAGGAAAACCCTCATAGTTCCCTACGCCTACCAAGAGAAATGGGAACTTCCCACTTCATAAACCACCCGGACATACATGACACCACTTTATAAAATTATTAAGGGCTGTAATTAGATTGAACATGTAACTCATGGCCACCACGAGTGTTTTTAGTTGAGCAAGAGGGTATCTAAGGAAATAACTCATTATCCTTTTGCGACTCATGTCGGAGAAATTATCTGGCCAGAATCTTGAATCCAGGCTACCCGCACCATCACTGCAGACTATTAATGGGTAATTAGAACTAAGGTTTCATTCAGTCCTTAGAAACAGGGGAAAATATGTATTTTTAAAAACTTTGTAGGGTAATTGCATCTTATAGATGCAAGTCTGGTGGTAGGTCTCATGATGATGGTTACCCTATTCTATTATGTGTGTTTTATTTCCAACGGCTATTCAGCTCTTTAGCTCCGTTCTGTGGGTAGGAGTTGTAAAAAGTATTTTTTAAACTCTCCAAATTTGGGTGTTCTACGTTATTTAGCAAACTTCTCTCTCTCCCTCTCGCTCCCCACGTTTCTGTTGAGAAATAGGAAAAAAGCCAGCTCAGAGTTGTAAATGAAAAATGATTGCCAAGTCTCGTAAAGTGACATTATCTCAAATTCAAATCATCGCATTAGTTTGTTAAATTCTCTGTGCTGGATGTACTGGTTGTAAATGGGTTCCCTATATTACTCTGCACGATATCACTAGCTCCCTTCTTGTCTTTCTCAACCCTCCCTAGTCAACATTTGAGTGTCTAGGATACCTCTTTCCTGTCGTCGTCTTCTTATTAGTAAACTCTTTTTTTTTTGCTCAGAGACGAGGAAGGAGCAACTAATTCCAATGCCTTGAACATAATGATATTCACTAAGTCTTTTATCTCCTTCAAAAATCGTCGCTTGCTCACTTCCATGAGCAAATGAGAAGCAGATTTTGAGCTAATTTCGTTCCCAGGACATGCTACAGGATATCGATCCCTAAACCCGTACTCCTGCATACATGTGCCACGCGAAGATAATGAAAAATTCTGAGGAGCATCAGTAAGTAACATGCACATGTACAGGAAGTATAAATTCTCTTTGATACACGAACTCTTCTATCAAATCCTTCAAGACAGTCCTGATAGCTTAAATTCAACATTCATAGGCAATTCCATTCGATTGAGCTAAAAAAAGTAGTGGGAAAGAGCTTCAATATAAAAAAAAGGCTTTCTGTGCTCTCTGTGTTGTGTTTAATGTGATGATGGCTTGTTTAGCTTCTCGTTCCTTGCTTTCTCTCCAAATAAGAAAGAAGGTGTTGAAAACACGGCGGTGTGGTTGTGATGGACTCTCTGTAAACTTAAATGGATAGTTTGGATGGTGGTAAGGCAGACTTTGAGGTGAACTACCAAGGGATACCTATTAGGATGCATGGTAGGCTAGGCACGCATGACATAAATTTATCAGAATTTGAAAGAAAATTGAAGCTAAGATTTGTTGCTGATAAAAAGAAATGTGGTTTGCTCGGATTGTAAAAATTGTGGGTGTTGGAAATAACGGAATTTGGGATTGGAAACTATCCCTTTGTTCCCCATGAGAGTATTAAGGTGTCAATTTTAGGGAGACAAATCGGTACATCAAATTGGCTTCCCAACCTTTATTTTGATTTATTGAGGCGGAAGAACCTGTCCAGTCCAACATGTTCCACAACCTCCGACTCAACTCATAGAATATCATCTGTCATATATTTATCAGTTTGAAAAATTGGGAAACATGAAACCTGCCTAGACGGCATAATAACCCTTCCCTTAATTTCTCTCATCTCTAGCCATCATATAGTTTCTTCGTTTGGATCATCACACTATTCTTAATCGTTACTAACATGTAGAAACCCCTTAGCTGTCTCTTGAGTACAATCCCCTCAGTAATCGTAAACCATCTCAGTATAAATCCTTATAAATTGTTAGACAGCTGGATTGGTATATGATGGTAGGTTTCTGGTAGGATTTCTATTGCTGGTAGTTCTAGTAGCGCTAGATTGGTGTTGGCAATCTGTAATTCAATGGAAAAATTAATCTGGGTGTTGAACTGTAAGCCGACTCATTTGCTCTATTTGGCCTTATACTTAAGAGCCGAATTTGAACTGGATGTTAGTGGTTTGTACATATCATTGTGATTGTGAAGTGTGCAGTCTCATGAGTTTGAATAACGGGGTCCTAACTGGCTGCTATACTATACTGGTACGAAGGGCAAGCACACATACATATTTAAACACATAGAATATATCTCAGGAGACTGCGTAAAAGTGGAGATATAATAGATAAAAAGGTTTGGAATTGGGGATTCATACACACGAGGCTTAGTGGCAAATACTTTCCCTCATCGAATGAAATGAATCATTTGCGTACACACGGAAAGTGAGGCTGATTCAGGGACAAGTGTACATTAATGTGGAGCAGATGTTTAAACGACGGCTCCTACTAAAGCTTACAAAAAGACTGAAGAGGTATATATGTATCATCCAAGACTGTGGAAACTAGTAAAGGGAGTCCATTTAAAAAGGACTAATAAGGGAATATTATGTATGAAAGCGATTGAAGGATAGAAACTGAACCTGCTTTGGGGCCTGTTAAAATAAAATGATGGTGATGATGATGGAAGTAGTACTGTGTGTGTGGTTGGGCTAAGGATCTTATTGAGCCTTAGTTGGAATGGGGGTAGTCTATGATAGTGGTGGTATGAATGGAGTCTGTACAGTGGGGCTATAGAGAGTCCCATTGAGATGCGACATTTAAAACCCTTTTGAAAAAACTACTCAGAGATAGGATTTCTTGAAGATCATTATTTGCACAAGTGAAATGAAGTTCAGGAGGGACATTCCCTTCAGTTTTTATACATACTTGTCCCAAAGCCTGAACAAAGAGAGATGGAAAAGGTCTCGTCTCTTCTCTCTTTGAGAAATCTATAGTTTTTTCTAGGATTTCTAAAAATGTTCCTTGAGTCTCTCTTACTCTCTCTCCTCACTCACTCAGTCACTTGTATGCCGGTAAACGTCGTGAAAAAAATCGATGAGAGATACACATCAGAGGACGAACATCATCCTCTTCAATTCTTTTGTAAGTGTATACCTACGCATCACAAGATAGTTGGTTGGGTTCTAGTAGAAGAATAGATTTTGCAACCGAATACCCCGAGAGCTCCTTAAGCCGCTACTCTGTATTTTCCCCATGTACACTCGGCCGAAAACACGAACACGTACTTTTTACATCTTACATCGTTTGATCTGACTTCTTCGATTGATTCCATTCCTCTTTTACAAATCTTTTTATCGCCACTCTCTTTACCAACATGTTTCCCTCATACCATTCAAAACAATGGGCACCCACCAGCAACCCATCCAATCTGAGGCAGCGGAGAACCCAACACTGGCAAAACCAAAAGCCCTGACCCATCACTTTCTCCTTACTCATCATATTATCTTATGCCAAGTCAGACTTCCATCACTACTGGCATCCCACACGAACATCCCATTCAATTCCCCTTCCTCTATTCAAAATTCCATCAGCCCAAGAATGCACAGTTTTAGATTGATTAAACTCCAAGACCTTCCATGAGAGCTAGAGTTGGAACCTAGAGATGGGAGAGAAGAAAAAAAAACTTTAAATACTCACCCGAATTCTCTATCAATATATATCCTATCACATATTATCATTATTATCATTCACTACTTCTCTACACGATGAAAAAAAAAGTCCGTTTAGAAAAAGAAAAGAAAAAAATATTTAATATCTTGCTCACAAGAGAAGTACTTTCTCCCTCTCGGAATAGTCGGAATACACATGGAATAACATGGGAAGTGACTGAGACATGATTTTGTGTTATGAGAAATATTTATGAAAACGGGAGGTTGGAATCTATTCAATGGAATGGACTCATCTCTTCATCTTCCAAGGCTTTGCCTGTACATATTATATTCCTCCCATTCCTAGAACGCTAGTGTGTCTCACTCCGATTATAATACTCTTTTGCTCAGACTAAACCAAATTCTGAGATGTGAAGGGCCGTCGAAATAAATATCCTGGATGGAGGCTGTGAAAAGACCTGGTCCTTCTATATCCTGTGTTAAAATACGATAGGCTCTCTTAAGTTTAGACCGGAGTTATTCTCCATCTTATTGGTGGTCTTCTCTTTCCGAGATCTCTAGACTCAGAGTCTCCATGGTGAAATATTTCTTGTACTTTTCTATCAACATTTGTATCACATTCCAACTTTCTGAGTTAGTCACTTATGTACTCCTCCAGTGGTTGGCTTATATATCAGTACTTATCCACATGCATGGAGATATGACCTCCCCCTACCACTCCACACTACTTAACAGCACGGGGGTATTTGCGTAATCACATAATCAAATTGGAATCGGGAGGGAGGTGTTCCCATAGAGATCTTTGCTTTTATATATAAGCTTTCACTTTCATCATCATCATCCTCTTCATGATGAGGATTCTAAAACACCGTTGTTAGGGAGGAATGAGTAGCTGCCTCCGTGAAAATGATGTATTCTAAGCTTAGTCTGTATTCCAATCTCTCGTATAAGATGGGAGAACCTAATATTGACGTAATATACAGCACTTATATGACATGATGTGGTTATGGATGGAGGCAGAGTATATATACACACCAAATACAAATAATCCCACAAATACTCTTACCAAGGGAGAAGTACGTATGGGAGACGTATCCGTCTTTTGTCATCATTTCCAAAAAGGTGAAAAGCTGGATGGATTGAAGCCTTATATCATTTGTACTTCCATGGTTTTCGTATCCTAGCAGCCCTGCAATACTTCTCTCAGCTCTCGTCGTAGCTATAAGAACCACAAACTAGCGTCTAGATAGGATGAAACTTCCACGGTAATAATAATGTATTCCACTCTCTAAGGTAGAATTCCTCTCCAAGAGGTTGGGAATAAGTACAAGTAAATAGGACTAAAGGAATAATATTGTAATTCCAACTTCCAACACTTTATAAATATATTTGTGCCATTACCATGTAGATTCAAAAGATACAACGTAAATTCTAAATTGGATGAGGTTTCATCCTTTTTGGAAGATGGAGTAGGGCTAGTGTGTAGGCTTTCATATCAGAGCTCTGCATGTGTGTGCATTTTGGTAGCCTTGTGTAGAGTTGACTCCAGAAAGGGTTGAGAAGAGAAAGACATACGATAAAGCTGATAAGTGTGAGAAAAGGGCGGAAAATATGCACAAGGATCAGGCTGTGTATTTGACTGCAAGGGCCGTGTGGACTAATCAGCTTCTATTCAATTTAAAGATTTTCCCTAGATGTGGATGTGAGCACTTTTCGACAAGGGTGAATAATAAGGTTATAAAGGCCTTATTGATAGAAATGATGTTTTTTCATAAATGAAATTTCTTTCAAATCTAATAAACTCATGTGGAACTTTTTGGAAAGTCACTTTGAAAAATTTGGGAACCGGAGCTTCCCGTTTCTTTCAATTTTTTTTAGCAATTCATGCTACAGTGAGAGATGTCATATTATTTAGATATTTATGCTACCCTTTTCTTGCCTCGATAAGATGCCATTTTATGTGTCAATGATGATGATGATGATTATTATGTTTTTAGTCCACAGTACTTGGGCTTGGTGTGTTTTGAATGTAAGCCTCTGGATGTTTCAAATGAAAAGTGATACGGTCTTTCCCCAGGATGGGAATGGCAGTTGTGGCATGGAGTACAAAGGGAAAATGGGGCAAAGCCATGATATCCGTCTTTTTTATTTCTACGATTTACACAACGTCTTACAAACATATTTCTGTCATGTTCCTACCTTGTATATCTGGGCTCGGGATCTTTCCAAGAAAGGTGCCAGGTGACATTTCATTTGTTCCATGCAAATACATTCACGCCTCACTGCAGATAATCACTTCTCCTTTATGGACAATTGCTACCTATTTCACCTCTGTGTCTACAGTCGTCAATGGGTAGTCATCAGTATTTATCATTTGAATCGACCTTCCCTCAATTACACCTCCATATACATCACTCCTATATATCCTTTTGAATCAGAGAACAATGGACTTAACATCTTTACCCTACTTAAAAAAGGCCAATGTTTTCAGTCCGAGTAGAGATTATTTTACTCTATTTGTTTAAATTGGATGATACAATGGGGCTCGGCTTGCCATCTTCTTTTGTTAAAACTTAACATTAGAGGCATCGTAATGATCCTGAATATTTTACAATAGCCACCTAAGCTTAGAATGAGGTGATTGTTGAGAAATTCAAAACTCCTCTACCTGCAGCAATAACGTTTCTGCTTTTTGCATCTAATCAACTGAATCATGGATGTTTAATTTACATAAGTCAAATAAGAAGTGTCGCAAAAGATGGATTGAAAGAGGCATTGCATATAGAATGAACTTCAAAGAAAGCAACGATGAGAAGGTTGCCAAACAAATTCTCGACCTGAATTATCTAAGCACCGTCGCCTACCGTAATTTCCTTTGGGTAGTGTCATGCTCATAGATATAAAATGAAAGGGACACATAAGGGCCTTTAACATGTTAATATTAAACGATTGAGGACTAATATCTTGGTCGTTGTTTTGATTATTTTCCAGAATACTTGATGTCCTCACCATATCAGCCAAAATCGCCGATGCCAATGGGTACTAGCCTTGCCACAGCCAAGAAACTCTTCCAGAGTGACAATCTCCAAAATGAGACAGCCGATTCAAACAGCACCCTAAGCACATTACCAAGTCAAGCCAGGTAAGGAGTATTATCTAAAGTATAAAATGCGTATCGACGTATCAGAGGAGGACAAGGCCAGGGTATTTCCACTAGTTTCCCATCCTATCCAAATGTTATCCCTTTTTCAGCAACTTTCTCCCCATGTAATCTGCATTTCTATAGGAATACATAAGCATTTCCCAACTTTGAATGTTGAAGGTGGAAGATGGGAGTTGGGCTTTTATACAGATCTGAATTCGTGCTTTGGTTACGAATTCAAACTTTTATTCTATCTTCCCTCTCTTCTCGATTTCCATTCTGTGTTAACTTTAACTAAACCCTTGGTGGTGTGGATGCCTCGCTATCCATACTTGTACGTGCATGTGTACTTCCGTAACACCGTCTTTATACAACCGTCAACATACATACACTTCTACTCCCCTGTATATGAACATGCATACACCTTCGGCTTGGTTACGGTCCTACACTTCCGGTGTATATCAGTAGTGATTTGCATTGAAAACTCCAAACTCTTCGTATTTATGCCTCAGCCTTAAATCGTTGACCCAAAAACATCAACCCTGTCTTATTTAGCATCTATCGATATCGGTACAGCTTACTCTTTTTTACTCTCCTCGACCCATCACATCTTGGAATCCTCTTCCGTTCTTCCCTGCACTCAAGCTCCGTTTACGCCGCCCTCTCTTCCAAAACCATAGGAGTATCATTACATAACAATTGATGGTGATCATGTATAGCAAAATTTCAACAAAGTTCTCGAGCTTCTGAGGTAGTAGAGGAGAAACCAAGGCTGTCTTTATCGACATGGATCCCATCGGGTTTTTGAGGTAGATAAGAGCGTATTACGTTCCATCAAGGAGATTGCAGGCTTTACTTTCACTGTCTAACTACCTACCTTTTAGATTACAGATTCTATGGGTAGTCCAGACTTTATGTTCTAGCTCCCAATTGCCTAACCACAACCGTTGAGCTCTCATTTCGAAATGAGAAGCAGTATTATGTAGTATATCGTGTGGTGGTGATGGTGAATATTGCAAATCCACTGGGGGCATTGTATCCTTGAGAATTTCTCTGCATTGGATTGAGTCTAATCCAAAGTCTGAACAGAAGGAGGGTTTAATGAGGGCAGTGGATTGTTGTCCTCCTCATCAGAAATGGAGGAGGAAGGAAGTAGTAGTCATGGCTCATGGTGGTGGTGGATGCTCAAGGGTAATTAAGTTCACTCGAGGATTCTCCTCCTTCCTCCTTAGACTCTGTGTAAGAGAGACTCGGAAGAGAGAGAGAGAGAAGTTATCTTAAAATAATCATCAGTCATTTCAAATTGTGATTGCTTTTTCCGGTTCTGTTTGTTGAGTAGACCCGGTTAGTGTGTGTCTCAAGTCCTCCGCTGTGTCGGAGGAATTTAGCTAGTCCGTTCTTTCCTCAGTATTCTGTACACGATGATGCGTAAGATAAGTGTTACTACTACAAGATGGCCATTAGTACAAGTGATATTTATGTTATTTACTCTCCTAGTCTAGAGAGGAAGATAAGTAGCTATTCTGCATTTGTTATTGTTAAACCCTCATTATAACCTGTCATGTTTTGGGGTGTCCGTGTCATAGAATAAAAGATCCTCTCTTCACGTTCCCTACCTACTTTCCAATTCAACTATTCATACTTTGAGTCACCCACTATGCTTCCTACACTCCACAATTTCGTGGCAATAAAAGTACTACTACCCCATTACTGCGACCAACTTAAAATGAGCCTGAGAGGACGATGAGGGATATGCACACAGAGCTGGAGAAAGTTTAACAGTTTTCTCAACCTATAAATACCCACATTGTTCTCGAGCTCTTTTGAATTTCCCCTGTCACCACCTACTCGATCCATGCGAACAGAAATGCAGGGGAATTTCACCTTTGAACTTTCAATATATACTTTGTTCATTATATTTTACAAATGGAGGGGCATTCCTCTCTCTTAATTTATTTCTTACTCCAAGTCACACTTAGTAATAGATTCGAATTTTTAGAATCTAAATAGCAGACATTAGATTTACTAGTTTTTTAAAATGTCTTCTTCTACCTTGTGGCAACTGAGTACACCTACACCGCTGCATAAATATATACATAGCTTTTCCTCCAGTAATAGTTGTACCTGTATACTATTTTAGTCCTTGGTGTGCTATAGTTTATTCTCATGGCTCTTGAAATGAACGACTTGTCTTCCAAAACGAGATGAGGATGAAAGAAAGAAGGCCCCCTTTCCAGCGTAGACATCCTTTGCTAGTAGCTTGGCATGAGCAACCCAGAAGGAATATGAATGATGCATACATTTTTTGGACTCAGAAGTCACATAAAAGTAGAGCTCAGAAATCGTCAGGTTGCCTTCGTCATCCAATGAAATATTCAAAGAGTGGATAGCTCTATCCTACGCTTTTTAGTAGTTAGTGTTAGATTCTGTAGTGCACTGTAGTAGTAGTAACTTGAAGAAGCTTAAACTCGAGGGCCACAAGCTCTAAGCCATACGTTTCGGTTTTTGAGTCGGTTTCTTCAAAACCCGATTCGCATCAAGATATAAAATATTGCAAGAATAAGGAGTAGGAGTGGGCCTAGGATGGTAGGAGAGGATGAATTGAGGCTTCATTCATACATACCAATACGCGATAGATATATAATATTATATTACACGCTCTTGTCCAGTATATTATATGTGCATACATTGTTGTATGTTATTTTGGTGCGGGTATTGAAGCAGAACTTCATCAAGTATTTACTCCAAGTGGGAGACACAGCCTTGGAGAGAGTAAACTGAGAATCCTAAGTTATATGTAGAAACCCGCTGTAAAAGAGCTGGAAGCAATAGCTTGAGCCACTACTATGGCATTGCAGTCAGCAGTAGCTTCCACATCCTCAGGATTGCGTAACCTAATGTAAAATACATAAGAGAACTCGGCGGTCCTCCATATATCTCCCTTACTCACATCCTCTCGTCTTTCTATAGGTTGAGCAGGTATGGTCTAAGGTTGTGTATTACTCTTTTTATGTATATACTGGTGGGTAATTTCGGCTGGTTCCGATTCAGAGTGACAACGGTGACAGAAACAGAGATAAATATGCGTCCAACAAACTCACATCTCACCGATGGTGTGAGATTTCCTTAGCACCCACGCACACTTGTACACCAAAAACAAACTCCTCAACTCCTCTCTAGTACCTTCTCCACCTTTCTATACACAGGGAAAAGAAGGGAAGGGAAAAAAATGTCCACAAGGAAGAAAGCAAAGGCAAAGGGACATTTGTTTCATTACAGGAAATTCACTGGTGGGAAGTAACTGGTAGAATGTGGAGATGGAAATATATCCATCCGTATAGATACAAGGGAACGGAAGGAAAGCGGACACGATCTATTCCTTGTAGACGATGCATAGGGCAGAAAGTAACAGTTATTGCTGAATTGTTTGTTTTCTCCCTTCCAGTCAGTCCATCCTTGTCCTCGTGTATCTCTTTCAATTTTGCACTTCCGTCCGTGATCCCAAATGTAAAATATCCATGGGGGAGGGAAACTAGTCTAATTTAGTTCCATGTCCACCTTGTCTGAATTGAAAGTCCATGGCGTAGTAGCAGCAATAGAAGGGTGGAGGGATTTCACCTACATCTCTCTGCTCTCTCTCTGTGTGCATATAATAGGTAGAGAGGATGACGCGGATGCTCTCTCAGAGTTGTGGACCATGATCAAATAGAATGAACCAACCATGACATGGTCCACTTCAATCTATTCACTATGGTATTATGCTATCACCTAGATTGGAGGCTGGAGTTGGACTCTGTATTTGTAGTATTTGTACCCTTTCCACTCACTTTTCCTATGTGCACTACACAACAAAACAAACAATCGAGATAGAATGTAGAGGGATGATTGTTGGAGGAGGAATGTAAATGCTCAGACTTGATTGTCCTCACTCTTTTTATCTTCTTTCCATTTTGGGCGAAAACAAATTGCATGTATCCCACCCAGCAGGCTTATTTCGTCATGAATATACATGAGGATGAAAGGACTAGGACCAGGGCTCGTTTTTTGAGAACCGGATTTTGTGCAAATGTAGAGCCTTTTTCCGGCATAATGAGAAAGACAGGCAACTCTGGACTAATTGCGTGTCCGAATGAGATAAAGCCAAAGGAGGACTCCTTCTTGTCTACATTGAGCGGATGGAGAGAGTGGAAGTAGTTAATTCCATTTCCCAGATCTACGGAAGGTTGGAGGAGAAAAGGTGGGCGGATTGGTAATCAAAAATAATTATTTTCTTTTATAAATCTTCCTTAGCTTCTCAAGTCTTTGTTACAGTTAATTAGCAGCTCATGCATACTAGTTTGGATAAAGGAAGAAAGTCACTGAGAAATTAACCGGTAACTTAATCACTGACATTTTTATGCCCATGAGCCCCAGTTACCGGATTCGTGTACGGGCCCTTCTAGAATCAACAAAGGTTGGTACTGGCCTTAAGCGTTCGTTACAGTAATTCGGAACGAACATTTTGCTGAAGGTGAGAACGAACCTAGTTGAAGTAGAAGTTGTTGTGCACTGCTGGGAAATTCTACCCTGCAAGCATAAATTCCTCCGTCCAGGAGTTTTGAATGAATGAGGAAAGTAATGTCGAGTTCTGCAAAGGAAAGCATCTAGGAATTCAATCGTCATTCGTTTGAAAGGAACTCAATTTATAAGAAAACTGTTGGGCGGAACTAGTAGAAAGTATTGGCCATGTAGCACGAGGGACCTCGAAAGAAAAATGAGAGAAAAACACAATTTTTCATGACGCTTTTAGAATTTTTTTCCAACAAATCTGGTAGGGTTGAGAGGGAATAAGAGGGTTTGATATTTTAATACAAAGGGATGTGGAAATATACATGGGACCTATGCAAATGCAAGACATTTATTTTCCAAGCCATTCGAATGCGCATACAAAGTACATGCTTCAAAATGGAGCTCGTTGACATTTAAAAAAAATAGAACTTTCTAATGGAATAAGGAGTTTAAATCCCGTCGTCCCTTTCAATCACATGGGTTACTGCATCGATTATTACAGATTCTTCTCTGATGGTCGTCAAACTTGGCCCTGTTACCTTGGCTTATTTCACTAAACTATTCAGGTCATAAATATAAAGTGAAGGTAACAGATTGAGCAAGATCTCGGTCTACATCGGGAAATATTTACTCACATGTTTTGAGATTTAATTTCATTGTATGTTAATGGAAATCCATTCAATTGCTCCAATCTTCTTACCTTCAGCTTCTAGATGTTCACTAACTCAAAAGACTTGACCAATTGACAGTCCTGTTGGATTATTTTTATGCTGGAGGGCTAATAAGGCTTATAAAAAAATATCTAGCGTATGTGAAAATGAGAAGAAAGTTCTGGAAAAAATAAGAAGAAACAGGATGAGCTGGAGACACTAGTGTACAAAGTCTTTCTATCGCTTTCTGAGAAAAATAGTTCCTGAGGAGCCTTTGGCCTAAAAAAATCTAATTAGTTTCACTAGTTTGGATTCAAACCAAATTTTATGAGGCGTATCTTTCCTGTTTCTTCAAATTGTGTGTATGTGCTCGTCTCCAGTCGAATAGAATCATGACTCTGACATAGAAAAAGGGCACAACTCCACTACACTACAATAAGCATCGCTTCGTAATAGAGGCTCCTTAAGTCTCCGGAAAAAACTTCTAAGATTACAAGAGCAACTGTCTTCTTCCAGCATCCTAGGACTGACAATACGTAGAGAGAAAAGAAAGTACGGCAGTTGTAGTTTGGAGTAAATAGATTGTCAGTACGACTTTTGCTACTGCTAGTTGAATCCTTCGTGTACAACTAGTTAGTGTACCAGAAATACAGCGAGAAAAGAGGCTTGAGATACTTTAGTTTCAGAGCGCATTTTATTATTTTCCAGTGCTTTCGATTTAAAGTCACCTAATTACTTAGTTGCTTACTCTGGCCCTCGTAGTTGCGTAGCTCGTCGCTAGCTGAGAAAATCCCTCTGGTGATTTCGATTTTCCTAATGAGAACAAAACTATATATAGCTCCCTCGGATAATTAAGCGCAGTTGGGAAAGCCAAAACTCAAATAATAATAGATATTCACTTAGGTAATTGCCTAAGGGAAGCAAATAAAGTTCAGTCTGTCTCGTTAGGAGTAATTTTATGTATGTAATTGCAAACTGAGACGGAAAGGGCTGGATAAACTCATGCGGTTCCAATTAAGGTGATATAATTGAAATAAAAACAGCTTTATTGCTTCTGATTTAACTGCACGGCTTGTTGGATAGGAGCTAATCACCTTTTCATTTTCATTTCATAAACCGCGAATACATGTTTAATATACCTTCTAGCTTGAAGGGCTTTGAGTTAACAAACTCTCTTTTTATGTAGATACTAATTATTATCAGCCTAATAGTTAACATCCGAGGGCCTGTGTAAAAAATAACGTGAAGAAAGCGGATATTTCATTCGAGCTCTGTAAAGTGTCCGTAATTTTGAGGTGTCTGCAAAATATAGTTAACTAGCCCATTGTTCTGGTACTTTAGTGACGGTTGATCACATCATTTTATTGAAATCTATTGGCTAGGTTCTGTGGTCTCATGGGTTTGTCTATACTAAAAAATGAATGAGAACCATGCCATTTCAGATCTCATAAATTGTATAAAATCAGAATAGGCAATAAAGACATGACGTGGAAAACGAGAACAGGCTGAGAAGCTGCAGAACATCTTAAATTCTAATATAATTTCACCTAATAGGATACGGCAAGAGTTAGTTAGCTTCATGATTTTCATTTTTATTCCACAGAAGAACATCCACAATTCTCAGATGCAGATGTATTTGAGAATTACTGAGTAGTTGGTTATGTCATTTTGCATTTTGGTGCTAGCGAGTGATAGTCAAGAAGGTTTTACGGTTCTCCCAGCCATAGATGTTCACATAGTTCTCCCTGAATCGTGACGTTCGGAGGATCACGTATATAAATATATATTCATTATAGAGCTAGTCATAAGGAATAAGCTTCAACCACATTGGTTGAGTTCATCTCCTTAACTCGATATTGCTTCCCGTATGTACAAGACAGAGTCAAAGATGTGACATTTCTCGACGAATTCCCTACAGGGATTATCTTCCATAAATTTAATTTTGTTGTGACCCAAGTTTTTACACCCTTTGAGACAGACGAGAGTAACATGGAGAAATCAAATGTTGGAAATTCCCTTACATCGTCCAGCTTTCTAATTTTCTCTTCCATTGACATTTCCTCACAGTCTTTGTTCCTCCCTCCATCCTTGGCAGATAAAAAATCTTACGTTCGTGACGCTGACGAAATGAGAAAAAGTAGCTCGCCTTCAAACGAAAATGTTCAGCTGCACTATTTCCTACATGTTATTATGTTATTGTGGGATGAATAATATTACTTTATGAATAACTTGAAACTAATTCTAAGTAGCAATCGACTGAACTACTGACTACTCGTACTGAAATTTGGCAATTATACTGTTTCCCAACATTTTATAATACTTGTGAAACCCGTTGCTGCTGGCATCCTTTTAATACCATTTGTGCTTTGTTCGTAAGCTTTTATGGAAAGCAATACTGTTTTAAAAATCAAATAGAGTGGCCCTTGAGGCATTTACTGGACCTTTATTCCAACGAAATCCCTAATTTAGTTGAAAAATACTTGCTTGCCTTGAGTCCCACGGATGACGCAAGTAACTATAAGAAAGCTCCAACACATTTTCATTTTTAACAGCTACGCAATAAACTAAGCAAAGTCGTTTAATTTAATTTGCAATATAAGCCTGATTCATTAGTTTATAGCCATTAATTAATTTAAATTCATATTACAAGGTCCTCCTGTATTCCCGTTTGAAGTGGGATAGGCTCAGAGTCAGTTCTTGGATTTACAGTTCTATTAAAGCTTCAAAATTCCTGATGCATGAAGGCAGACTGTTCCATCACTTAATCCAATTTTATTGACTAGGGTTTTAAAAACCGCTTTGTTCTACGGTAGAACACGTTGCCTTCTCCTCCGCCTATTTCTAGAACTAAAGCTAATAATAATCTACTACATTGTAACCACAGTTCAATAGATAACTTAGATTAGATACTCCATTTCTAGAAACATCCAAGTATAGTTTGATCCTGTGTAACATTGATGTATCACGAAGCTAACCACGAGCTGTTCCTTTTCCGCTTCAGTTGGCATTCGACTGATAATCTGTCTTCCGAAAAGCTCCAACTTCCAACGACCCAAACCTTAAGAGATTACCAATGGCCCTTGACTCCAGGTCCAGGTTGCGTAGCTCCCATAAAATAATAATCCTTCCTCCAAATACACACAAACACTCCTTTTTCTCTGTTTGGAGCTCGTGGAACCAATATTTTAAGCATTTTAGTTATAGTTCTCCCAACCAAAGAGTTATTATGACAAGGGAAAGGTACATAAGTATTTATATATATTTTGAGCCAACTTTTCCACTGAACTTGATCTTCATGAGCTCTGGCCCTGTTCACTTAGGTCGTTCATATAGACCAAGAAAAGTAAATTGACTTTTGCCCTAACTCCTCCACTACATTTCTCTCTTCTGTACGTAAACTGCTGCCAGTTGCATGTTGCTTTCACTTTTACTTTCTCTCATGTGAGATGAGTTGGATGACGAGGGTTATGGTTACATGATAGGGCCTTGGGCAATTGAATCTCATGTTGTAATGAGTTGCAGGACCCTAGATGGATATAATTAAAATGGAAGGAAAGAGATCTGCATTTTTGGAGATAGTAATTTCATGCGCTGTAGCATTTAATTGAGTTTGGGGTATAAATGAAATTTGAAATGCCACGAAGAGATTGATTTAAGCTTGGAATTAATTGAGTGTGTGTTTTTTATTTGATTTCCAGGTTAATAGGGGGAATAGGACCTCCAACATCTATTAACCCGGTGATGGCCGGGATTCCTTCAGCACCTGTGATCCTCCCTGTATTCCCCAATTCCCAGCCTCATAGTGGCCAGCCGATGACGGGGAATGGGACAGTAACAAATTCTCGGTCTCTACAGCGAAATCAATACTCTCCGTCAAGATTTACTATTCAGAAAGACTGTCACGTGTCAGATCGTTGTTCCTGGAAATGTATTAGTATTGCCCTAATCCTTCTCTGCATTGCTTTAATCTCCATCCTCATATACTTTGCAGGTAATGTGATAAGACTAGGAGGTGATGAGGATTCCAAACCTACCACACACTCACATACACACATCAATTTATTCTATGTGGAATTTAATCTACTTCAGCTAACATTTGAGCATCCCTTTAACTAAACAACAAAGATAAACTGGGGAGGAATCCATGAGTGTAAAATATAAGCCTCTCCCAAGTCATCCTTGTGTAAACTTATGCTGTGTAACCTATGAACAAATAATATTATAGGAAATGTCTTTGTGCTGTATATATCTCTACTGTCTAAGCACACAGATATACGAGAATAAGGGGCTGAAGATAACTCCTATTTTCACTGTTGGCTCTCTTCTTGGTCCAAGCTCTTTCATTTTGGTCAATTTACGAGAAAGGAAATGAGAAGATTGGTAAACATGATAAGTTCATCTACCCGGGTATAGAAAATTGGGTTCTTTCCTTGCCCAAACTGGGTGGAACTTGGAGCTGGAGACATGTATGTAAATAACACTATTAGCATTCAAAACAAGGACAGATAGAAACTTTTGTTGTCACTTTTGAATTGAATTCTCAGACTTAATTCTTCTCAGTCTGGGGGATTCAATAGATTTCGAAATCTTCTCTACAAGGACATCATTCTGTGCTGGAGCTTAGATTTTTACAAAAAAAACATGACAATGAATTTAATCCTACTAGTTTCCCTGGTGGAAATGTAGAGTTAAGAATATGTCATTTCGTTCTGCGAGGACAACTTGTACAAAGAGAGGATAATAGAATTCTATCATTATTCCCTGCTCTCTGCAGCTTGTCGATCAGCCCTTGTTTAGCTAATGGTTAGTCTAAGAAAGGATTACCAAGAGTTAGTTTTGCATCTAATTAGTTACCCAAGATTAGTTTGTCCTTGAACTGGAGAAGGATTCACGATTCCAGATTCCAGTATTAATTCCCTCTCATCAGCAGGTTTACTACGCGTCTAAGGTATTAACTAACCAGTAGTCTAGGAATTGCGGATGGGGGAGTAAAATAAACACTGGCAAATCCTCCTCCTTTGGTTTCAGGCTCATTTCCTTACACCGAATTTACAAATGATACCAGCCAATTAGTTTTCAATGACGAAATATGAGGCCTTAGAGATAAATGTGTAATTCTAATTCGTCCTCCACAGGGTTTTAAACTGGGAGATTAAGGGGCTCTGTTCCTTTTAAGGATTCCGAATTAAACCAGCATGAAAATGCAGCCAGTCCTAATAGCTCAAGAAGTTGGTTAGTTGTGCATGGAAATTGGGCCTTAATCATGATTGAAGAAGGAATTATAGTTATTTGCAATAGTGCTTTAGTACATTTTACAAAGTGCTTAGCTCCCTCAATTTCACAAGTTTAGGGATCCGAGTTGGTTGGGTGTAATAGAAATGTTTGGACAATTCTTGCTTGGCCTGGGTCGGCTTTAAAAGTAGGCAGGGTGGAACTTGTTGTAAGTGAAAGTACGTAGAGAGAGAAGAGGTTGAGATGCATGCATTAAAATGTCCATTACATTTACATATCAGGACTGAATCAGCCTTAATGAGGTGCTTGTACGATATCCCTCTGACATTGGAGTAATGGTAGGAGCAGTGAAAGTGTAACTAACTCGTAGTTTTGTATCTTATTATATGGTTGAAGTAGTGGCATGTGGACTAATTTGACCACCCAGGGCAATAAGTTGTAGGGTCAGAAGTGCTTCATCTATTTAAGTGAAATGATGAGAGAGAAGCCACAAAAGTCACAGATGCCTCGAGTCAGTAGAGGTTCAGAGTTGTTCGGATGGAGAGACGGGGAAGTAATTGTTTAGGACTGTTAATAGAAGTGTATGTGATGAGATCAAATTGGCTTGGAAGACGGAGGAGAAAATAGTAGAGAAAGTTATTACTGACTCAGAGGGAGATGGAAGAAATAAAGGAAATATTTAGCAAGAGACATGACAAAATACTCACTATGTATTCTTCCCAAGTACGTCAAGCTTAGATGTATAAATGTAGGAGAGTTTCTTATTTTTCTGTTGTTCTTGGTGACTATTATTTGTATCGGGATTCTGGTCTCCGCGGTGACTGGAGTCGACATAAGTCTAGACTCTAAATAGAGCTCATATCTACAGGCCACCAGTAGTATTACACTTGGTCTCCTGACTCCGTCTGATGTTGATGGAATGAAGGAGGGAGACAACATGAGGAGAATGTATGTATTAATGAAATGAATTAGTTTTGTCTTCTTCATCTCCGTGAATGTCTTCCTAGTAATGCTTTTAGGACATAAGAGACTTCTAGAATCTAGATTGTCACCGTCCATCCTGGCTTAGGTTCTTAGTAGTGTATAGGAGGGGTGTGACTAGTCTAACTTTTGCTTAAGTTCTTTTGTCATTTCGTGGAAAAAAGGAGATTGTACGTGACCCTAGAAACAAATTTTGAGCGACCAAGACGTGCAACTTGTACAACTCAGCTTGACTTTTCCAGCAAATTCGCTGCCTTCATATAATGGAGGGGTGTATGGGAGAAAGAGAGAGAGAGAGGTTTAGGCACGGATCTGTATAGATGCCTTTGGGAAAGAGAAGATTCATTCTAGACCAGGCACTCTGACGATTAGATCTTATCCTAATAGTCCTGTGTGACACAAACCTCAAAGTTAGACTTGAATTGGATTTAAGACTCGATCACAACCCAGCCTTATTGGCACACACTTCACGAGCTTTTTGAAACAACGGATGACTATGGGGAGGCTTTTATTAAATCCAACAAAAAACTTCAATTGATGAAATCCTAAGGTCCTAATAAACTCATGTCGTGTCAGTCTGGCTTAAATCTTTTAAAGAATTCTCCTCTCGGGGTTGAGGACCGAGGAGGAATAAAAAATGGGAAATTTCTTGGAGCTTTTTGACCATTAATGGCCCCTGTCGTCGACAAATAGCTAGTATCTCTTTCTCTCTAGTCTCTCTCCCAAGTCTTGTCACCCTTACATATACTATCGAGAAGTTATAATAGACGAATGTGGTGGTGGTGTGTGGTTGGTTGGGAGGAATGGTGTTTTATCGACCAGAGAAGAAGACTAAAGAGAGATAAGTGGGAAGAGAGTCTAAATGAAAGTAGGAAGTGTAGATTGTAGAAAATAAGAAAGAAACTAAACTCCATTTTCTTAAGTAATCGGATGACTTAAAATAAATTCTCTGTACTTTGATAGCTATCATGGGAAATTGCTCGAGGTATTCAGGATCCGGCTGCATACTCGTTGAGGATGCCAAAGTCCTGGCTCGGGGTGAAAAAAGTTTCCCTGTGATTGATCTAACTTCCATGTCACCCAAAAGTAGCGAAGGTAAGGAGATTTTCTTTTCTGAAAGGATTTCCACTTTTAAAACAATGGGGTATATATGTATCTACAGATTGAGTAGAAAGAGGAGGTATTCTGGTAATGTAAGGAAATCTTCTGGCTGCCTAAGGCAGATGGAAGACATGAATTTAATGCTTGAACAGAATGGCTAGTAGATAAAATGAGTATTGTTATGAGAAAGTTTCAGTGTCTATGATCTAACTTGTGGTGAGTTTTGGGGATAATTTGGTTCTCGTTTTTTTCCAGTAGATATGGTCTCTCCAACTACAGTAGTACCAGAGTTAACATCTAAGGAATACGGGGGCTTGAGTGATGGTCTAAGTCC
The DNA here is from genome assembly GCA_034694785.1 of Agrenia bidenticulata. NCBI lineage: Eukaryota > Metazoa > Arthropoda > Collembola > Entomobryomorpha > Isotomidae > Agrenia > Agrenia bidenticulata. Next base: position 261,994 of record JAQFYM010000001.1, on the reverse strand, counting down.
AGTGGAAATCCTTTGGGGTCAGCCATTATCTCGTCGAATTGAGCCTTACTCCTACTGGACACTGGAAATGGACATGAGGGATAGTGCTTATGTCAATCTCAATCTTAGTTTTCCTTGGGGCTCTAATTGGGCTCTTATATTTCGAAAAAATGCTCTGCCGTCCATAACCCAACACGACTTGATAAAAATAGTTAAAAACGGAAGGATTGAACACCGAAACAAGAGACGCCATGTCCGGTGGGTCTCAGTGGACAATGCGGGAGTGTCAAGTAGTACAAACACCAACGACTCCAGGACTCCCACATTTGTAACTAGAGATAAGCGGGAGGTATTCACTGACCAAAGTATCGTCGTTTTCTCCGAGTATCTCGAAAGTGGCAAATGGTTTCTTCGGATTTTCAATGACGACTTGTTGGAACGAAGAGTGGGAATTATGACCCAGGTGGACCCAACTGTAGAGGTCCGGTGCCCACAACAATGTAGCGGAAATGGCAACTGTGTCTATGGAAAGTGCCACTGCTTCGAAGGATTCACTGGACTGGACTGCTCGAACAGTAAGCTATTAATTGAATGCATCAATTGATTAATTACCCCCAATGCCAAGCCCGACTTGTCTTTATAATGTACAAACTGTAATTCACCATTCCAATGCAACTCCTCTTTACAGGCATCTGTCCAGTACTGTGTAGCAATCATGGAAAGTACAGCGGCGGAATTTGTCACTGTGACTCCGGCTGGAAAGGAGCAGAATGTGATGTTCCAGAAACAGAATGTGAGATTGGGAACTGCCATGGCAATGGAAATTGTGTCAGTGGAAAGTGTGTCTGCCGAGAAGGATGGACTGGACAGTTCTGCGATCTGCGTAAGATATTTACTCTCTTATCAGTAACTAAGATCAATAGATGATAAAATATATAGCCCCTCCCCCCTAACTCAATTTAAAAAAAAATTACATATCTTGCAACCGCCAAAGGATTACCTATCAGAAATATCAGTTAGGTGGATTAATTATTCTTGAAGAATGACGGTACTTCAATCATCCCGTCAGGATTTTATTCTGGAAGGAGATAAATCACTCTCACTGATTCCAAAGTTCGTTCCACCTTCTTCCCTATTAGTTTCCAGAACGAACTTTATAATACCCCCACTGCTACCAGCTTTCTAAACCTTACCTTTATTTTTTTACTTTCTTTTCCCATACTATTCATCTACGTACTTACACACTGTCATACCCAAGTTGAATGTTAGGAACGTGTAGGGAAATTAGAAAGATTAGCTCAAGATTTCCTCGATTCCTTCGCAAGGGTCTTATTCTCGTTCTTCATGCTCTAGCCAATGAATCCCTCTTAGCTCTTCCGTCTTGGTAAAAGGGGAAATTATCATGAGAAAGAAGTTGGAAGCCGAGGTACCAAAGAAGAAGATTACCCACTCGGCCTCTTAGTCGATACTCATTCTGAGAATTTTTATAGTTGTTCCCAATGTGAAGAGCCTCTCATGTGTGGAATATTCAGAAAAGGTGGAGAGTGGTTCCTACCAGACTTGTAGTACTACATAGTGGATACTAGTTAGATGATAAGACGGAGAAAGCGAGGAAGGTAAAAGTGAAGAAGGCTCTAAAAATAAGAGAGACGGGAAACGGTTTTCACGTTTGTTAGTCTTCAGAGACCACTTTCTTCCTTCGTTCCGAATTCCGATCTTCCATTATGACTTGCCCATACAGAAGATATTTTTCTGTAGAGCCCTCAATGCCAAAATGCCTGGCGGATCTACGTCTATTCCAGAATACATATACCCCCTTTTCTCTCAGCCTTAGCTAAGCCCCTAGTTAGTACGCTTACTACATACACAAAAGAGGACCACCAGGCTAACCTCTGCCCATCTCCTGCCCTGTCCCTACTACCCTTTCAAATATGCTGAATCTAGTGTATCTTCTGTCTAACTTTGCCGTAGGCCTTTTTAGTCAGGTAATACAACCCAGAGGTGGTTCCCTTTGAGGGAGACCCTTCCATAATCAGGTCGTAGATGGATTTGGGAGAACCAATTTGCACTAGCCCCAAAGGAAAGGCGTAGATAGCCAAAGTAAATAGGTAATTCCTGGATTTGTACACAGCAGTAGTTACAATAACTGAATATTATATAGAGAGGAAGCATGATGTGAGTATGTGTAGAGGGCCACAAGGGTTGTATGAGTTTTCACTCGGTTCAAGTAGTAGTAGAGATCAGGACCAATCTGGAATGAAGTTCAAAGCTCATCTTGGTCCATTCTCTTCACTCCTCTTGAAAAAGCTCCCAAAGCCAAGTCCACAATTCCACTTCCATGAAACTGATACGGGGGAACATAAAAGTGTAAAATTACAGAAAAGTCCTACCGCTTCCACCGTCTACAGAAGGAAAGTGGGCTTTTGGGCTTTTTCATTTCAAAAACAGAATTTCCACGTCTATTCTACTTTCTCTCTCTCTCTCTCTTTTCAACCCTTTCTTTTGAGTTGGAACTCGGGAGTCTTGTTGGGTGGATGGAGGGATATATATACTATTCATCTCACGTCCATTTAAAATTTAATTAAAAGTAAAAGTGGCGCCTTCACTTGATGCAAATTCATGTAGGATGCTTCCTATTCCATTATCTCGTAAAATACAACCTCCAGCTCTCTCATCTCACTCACTCACTCAAGGCCTATTAGGAGAGTAGCAGTTAGAAATGGTGTAGCGACGAGTAACAAAAAAAGAAAGGAATATAAAAAAGAGGTAGAGAGAGGATAAATGCAAAATTCACACTAAAAATCCAACTACTCTTGTACTTGCACTCCATACTTAACACTTATCAGAACAAATGATCCTTCTACTCACTCTGTCAAATCTGTAGGAGAGAAAATACTACAGATTTTTTTTATTTCTAAACCCATCTCTTGGCTTGAGACTTTTGCTCTGGAATGTAGTAGTCATTTTGTTTGGGATAAAAAAAATCATTTCGTACAGTCATTTTCAGACAAAGGCATCAGCTTCAACTTTCACCTGCTTTCACCACATTGTCAAACTTACCATGTAATTTTGGGCTCATGCCTTTGTTCCAGAACAATATCTGTTATTGATAATCCAAAACGCAATACCCTGCTTGACATTTGTCAACCAACCAGAGTTCAATATATGGTGTTATTTGTATTGTAACTTGTAACCTTACAATCTGGGAGAATATTAAAGAAAGGGTTAGTTATAAATAGCACGTACAAACATAAGTTGACTATTGTTCGTAGTTGTTTAAAAAATAAAGATAGAAAGAAGGGAATTCTTGCATAGGTAAAAAAAAAGTGGAGAATAATTTGGAATCCATTAAATTGCGAGCTACCCAAGCTTCGAGTGGAGGCTTTGGCAGCCTGGGTTTAAAACAGCCTTGTTTACTAGAAAAAAGAGAAAGTAGTATCAAGGGAGAATTGACTAGTTAGGAATGAAGAGTATGAGAAATTGTGTCCGGGGATGGAGGATGTATACTGAATTCAGAATTGTAAATTTAGGCCACCTCAGCAGCTTTCGTAGGGATTAGTTGGCTATGTATGTGAGTAATTACTCTCAGATTAGGTTTTAGGCATGCGAAGGATTAATCTGGGCTGGGATCTGTATGGACGGGTTTGATTGTATGCCTATTCAAATTAATAACACATGATTAACCTCCCCACACAAGCCAACATGCCTTCACATCCCAGTAGAGAAATCCATTCTCTTGGGATGATGACTGGGCCTGTGTGATTATGAAGTATTGACTGAAGTGGCATATGTACTTACAACTCTATATAATACTCTCCCTTCTTCTCTCTCCTATTTTACATTGTAGGAGGAACAATAGTGGAAGTTTAGGTGGGTAATCGGCCTGTTGTGAATTCCAATGAATATTTTAGGCCCCCGACAACTCCAACCGAAGTAGTCGAGTGCATTATAGTCTGTAATTATTATGTCAAATCATCTTTGTGATGCTTTTACACGAGCTGTTGAGTACATATATACTGTTGAGCTGCTATAGGCTCATGAATTAATTAATAGTCTCTGATCGTTATTTCTAATTTTTAATGCTTGTTCTTAACGATACGTACCGTGCTCGATGACCCCCCTCTGGTACGTCTAGAATACCCAAATGGGTATTCAAGCCAACTTATCACTAACCGTCCTCTGCTCAATCAATCCACCTTTTCAAATAATGGGGATCATCTAATGAGATTAGCACTGGCATGTATTTTGATACAATATAGAATAATTATTTTCATTCCCTTTTGTAGGTGACTGTGCAGAGCCTACTTGTTCTGGCCATGGAGCTTGTGTACAAGGGAAATGCTTATGCAGTGACGGATTTTCTGGATTATCTTGCAGGTAAGTCATTTGATTTCCAGTCTCCCTGCCTGAGAGATCTTTATAATTTCTCCGACCTAAATAACGACAAGAACTTTTGTATTCATCATTCATACAATGGTTGAAAGTAGAGAGGAGGAATTGAATAGAGCTGACGTGAAAAGGAGGAAGTATTTATGCATAGAAAAAATTGCTAAGCTGAAAGTTTTTTGCCTTGATGATAAGAATATTAAATATTTTCTTCCAGTTATTCTGACAGTGTGCTGGCAAAATGTCTTCCTGACTGTTCCGGACGAGGGGAATTCGATGCGGAGAGCGGAAGGTGCGTCTGTCGAAAACCGTTTGCGGGTCCGACTTGTATGGAAGGTAAGACGACGAATGAATGGGAATTTCTTAACAAAAAATAATGAAACCGACCAGAAACACATATTTAAAAGGAGAGAGTTAAATGAAATACCATAGCAGTGTGGGTAGCATTTGAGGAAGAAGTCTGAAAATGTAGCGATGTGTATAAGATGACATGTGTATGTGTGTACATATATGAAGGTGTACATAGGTGGAAAGGAAGGGCTGGAAGTCGTAGAAAATCTGATGAAAGGGAATTCCAAGATGGAAAAAGTAGGGAGAAGTGGGAATAATTTATGAGCAGAGTAGATGATGAGATGAGATCTCCAAGGTAATGGGCTAGGTGTACCTCTGTAGCTATGGCATTAGTGTGCTCATGTTATTAGTATGTAACCATCTGTAATAGGAATCCATCCATAATATGAGAAATGTATGTGGGCGAGGGGGGATGTTGAAGGCGTGGGTTTCCTAGAAAGCATCTCAGGCTAGAGGAACGACTAGATCTGAGCATTCTTAGAACTTGACTTGGCACCGGTGACCCTTTCTCTTGTCATCAACGACCCAACTCAACAAACCATGTGCTCATGTTAAAATAACTTCCTTCCCTCCTAGCTGATTTCCGGAGACTTTTCTTCTCCCCCTTTGTACAATATTATGAGAAAGTAAAACTAGAAGTGGAGAGAGCAGGGAGAATGAATCCGAGAGACTCTGAGAGAGACCACCACGACCAACGGAGGAGAGCATCTTGCACTGTGGCAAAGGGGGAGAAAGGACGTGGAGGGTTGTCTTCAATAAGAAAAGCCATCATTTCCTTATAATTCCATAGGAAACCTTGTTTATGTCCTAGCCCTTTCCTTTGTGTTCCATCCATCCATCCAATGTTATGTCGATGATACGTTGCCCTTTATGGGCTTTAACTTCTTTCATCGGAGGATGATACAAGACTTGAATTTCTAATATACATTTCCATCCATTTTCACCCAAACTAACACCAATAGCAATGAGCTCACCCAACGCATCTTTCCTCCATCTCTCCCTTGAAAAAAACACACCCTTGGTTGGAAATATCCACCACTCTTGTGGTATGGTATAGTGTGGCTTAGTGTCGACGAGCTTTATAAGGCTGGGGAGACCCCTTTATTATTTCACACTTTTTATTACTCCGGGCTGAAATTTACGAGAAATTTTATATGCATAATACACTTTTTATATATGTATATGAGTGCACTTTAGCCCAATAGTCACTTTCTTTCTATCATCCACCCGGGTATTCAGTACACCTGGTGGCTTTGCTATTGTCATATGTAATACATACTTGAATCCATCTCCCTCCGTCTGAGGGTAATAAGTCTCTCAAAGACTTGGAAGACTAGCTTGTGTTACAGATATGCCCAGGCCAGGTCGGTCCAGAACCTCCCTTTCTTTATATAAAAAAAAGTCTACACACAAAGGGTTTTGAAATGGCTTCATAACACAGCATAACGCGGATCATAAAAGGATCATTGAGTATTCATAAATTTTCGTAAATTTAGACTCACTGCATTATTTCCAGATTTTTTTCTAAATAAATGACTCCAATATGTGTATACTTCCCAAGCAAGCAGGGCAGACACTTTATTTCTTTAAAAAAAGAGCTCTGATGATGCTTTAGGCTTCGTATCTTCCATATAGTATCGCCCAGGACTTGTTAAACTATCTTAAGAGAGCAACTATGCAATGAGAGTATTGGGGTGGCTGTTAGTAGTTGTTAGTGGTGGAAGGTTTATATATCCACCATACAACTACACATAATAGGGCTGCCGCAATGCACTGGAACAAGATTGTCTAGACTTACCTTTGATGGCTGCTTTTATTATATTATAACAGTATATTATAATGGAAGTTAAGATGGAAATGATGCATTCACTGCAGATTACTACAACGGAAGGATGAGGCTATAAAAGGGAAACTACTTGGAGTTTCATCCGCTTAATAAATGATCCATCCATACATACATTCCTACTCTCTCTCTTGCATTTATTTCGTGGTGGTGGAGGTGAAAGCACACAGGGCTCTTAGAATAGCAACGATACCAACTTAACCCAACCAGCGTATATAAACCATCTCCTTGTATGCATAGATACCTTAGGACAAAAGCTTTAGGGTTTTCATTAAAGGCTTTTTATGCCTGGACATAATAAATTTCACGGAGTAAAGTCCATGTAATAAAAGAAACTGCTTTTTCAAATCCAGTCAAATATTGTTACCGTCCGTAGTAGTTTGAGAATTAAGTCTGAAGGTGAAATGTTGATTGTGCTTGGGCTCCATCCAACAGCTCCGTTTATTCCCTCACGAGCTCCGAGCTCCATCCTGTCGATACCCAGTCTTTATGTAAAGGAGGAGGAGGCTCGGTTACACTTTGTGAACTCTGAGTTGTGTCAGTTCTGTGCTTGATATGTAGTACTGACTTTGCATTTTCACCAGTGGGTTCCGGGAGGATTGACAAAAGGGTCTTTGAAAATTTAGATGTTTCCTCCCCATAAACCCCAGCGTAATGAAAGAATTGCTCTCATTATGAAGTAAATGACAGGGACTGGGTTGGGTGAAAATGAACAACTTTCACGCTACATAAAGAGCAAGGCTAATATCGCATTATCCTCGGCACCAAACTCGAGTTGGCTCAGGAGAATGGGAATATGGATGGCGAAGAGTATAAATAAAGTCACTATTTATTTTGCTTTGATAAACTGGAAAATGACTTATCGTTGGGTCCGTGCCAATTCACAGAGTGAATGGCCCAATGAGCAAGGGCATGGAAAGAGTATATTAGACACTTTGTATAGAGTAGATTATATTGATACAAACAAGTTAGTCAACACCAACAGAACTTGCTATCTATATACTTGTAGTAATCTACCGATTGAAGTACGAGACATTCATGAATGGATTGTTTTGTTTGCCTTTCAGTTTCTTGCGAAAAAGATTGTGGACGTAATGGGATGTGCAATGATGAAGGCCAATGTGAGTGCCTTCCTGGATGGAGTGGTGACCAGTGTGAAGTATTAGCTTGTGACCCAAGGTGTCAAGATCATGGTCAATGTAAAAACGGTACTTGTATCTGCACCTTGGGATGGAATGGAAAACACTGTACCCTATGTAAGTTCATGGAGCGTATCTATATTCTGTTTTATTCAAAGAATTGTAAAATTGTAGGGGGACATTTTTTCGAGACGAAAGCATTAATTTTCTGCATGAGATGTTAACTCGTGCTGAAAAAATGACACGGGAGAAATTAACCGGTGAATGAAGCGCATAATGAATGAGTAATAGGAGTTGTTGCAAAGAGAAATCAGATGCAAATTAATTTTTCTTGATTAAAAGGGGACTCCCTTGTTTCATTCTTTGCTTTGGATGAGGAGTGAGACACAGAGAAAACTAAAAACACATTACTTTAAGTGTTTTTCTTTCAACTTTAGGGAAGGGAGAGAAAAATCTGATTTCCTGGTTGTTTGTTTGCATGGCGTTGTCAACAAAATTGATGTTTTCTTTGTTCAACTGTCATATTATATTATAACAAGAAGAGGCAGCTCGGAGAGGGAATTCGTTATCAATTTAATTTAGATTTGTGATATAAAGTGAGGGATTCATTAATTTGAATGAAAAGACGTGTTCCAAAGCCCAGGAGAGGAGTGAGGAGGTCCCCAAAGCCTGGGATGGGGAGCCAAGTTAGCTGGAGGAGAGCATTGATTTTGCACCAGATATATAAACTAATAATGTATCCATCATCTCATACTATTTCTCGCTAGGACTTGGACGAGGGCCGGGCGCGCGGTAAGGTGATGGACAGTAGGACAGAGTACGATAGATAGACAGGGCTTTTTATTTTAGATTCAGAGCCATCAAAATGTGTTACACGCATAAGGGTAGAGCAATCTATAATGTGTTTGTTGTATGTCTTTGTACTCGTAGCTGGATGTCCCAACACTTGCAGTCATCATGGCTCATGCATTATGCAAGAAAATCGCTATCTTTGTAAATGCTCAAACTCCTGGGCCGGGGAGGACTGCTCGATCCGGCTGGAAACCAATTGTTCCGATGATATCGATAATGATGACGGTGAGATTTTCATTTTTATTTTCATCTTCCATGGATTCATATCCCAATTTCCTATCCCTTTTCACCCCTTACTCCGCAATGCTCTGTTGGGAGGGAAAAGGGAAAGCCAAGGGAGCTTTTTACTAGTACTCTCTACTGACTGTACCTACGACGGACTTGCACTATTAGATATCCTTTTTATTGTTATTATATTCTGTCCAAGTCGTTACCCATTTTTCATTCTGTTTTTTCGTACCCTTCCATGGATCATAATGCAAGGCCTGTCGTATCTCAGCCAGGTGGTTCCCCTTAGTCTACATTATCCATACGAGGCTCATCGTATGTAGACACACACAGGTTTTGCTTTCACCCGACCTTTTACCAAAAATCAATCACCTCATTCCTTCCTGCTGGTGCTGTTCAGACCTAATGGATCCCGTGGTTGGTTTCCCTTGGCTTTGTTGGAATCTTCGTGTAGGCCAAATAAATGTGTTGCACACAGCCCTGATGCAATGGCAAACGCGAATCTTTTCTTCCTTTTCAGATGGGATGACGGACTGCTCAGACAGTGAGTGCTGTGACGATTCAAAGTGCAAAGGCCATCTCATGTGCATGACGGCAAGTGACCCGGTGGAAGTCCTCCTGAGGAAGCAACCGCCCTCAGTCACCTCATCTTTCTTCCAGAGAGTAAAGTTTCTAATTGAAGAGAACAGCGTCCAAAGCTACGCTCAGAAAGATGAGTACTCGGAAAGGTAATGACGGCGGTCTCTCTTGTGTCTCTGGATGTGTAATAATATATTTGTAACCTAGTACCATGATTACAGGATTAGAGAGTGTAGGATGAGTTAGGCTCCGAGGGAGGTGTAGGCATTAGATAGAGGGTGTAGGGAGACAAGAGGCTGATAATGATTCTCTCAGAGCCTCGTCATGTGTGAACAAAGGTGGCTTTTAGGTGTTTGGATTGATTATAGAGAGAAAGTCTGTGTTTTTGTGTGTTTGTATGTTGGCCTGGATGTTTGGTATCTAACTTGACGATGTTGTGGTTGGTTGGATGGATGACTGGGTATTCCTAATAGATCAGCTAGGGATTTAATGAGCAGAAGATGACAAGTTTTGTTCAGACATTTGTCTTTTATATGTGTGGTATATATGTGTCCTCTGTTTTTCCATCTGTAACCGATCTGCCGGATGACAAATCTTGTGTTTCATTCTCTCTGACCGTGTGTCGTCTCAAACTGTCTTGTTTTTCATTCGGCTCCTTCCTTGCTTTCACGTCTCTTTCTCGGTTCGGTTATCACCCACCACCCTTACTATTTAAAAAATAATCTCTTCCTCTATATCTCATCATGCCAGACGCACTTTTATATCTTACTTGAAACTGGTCTTATTGAACTCCGTCTTACATCAGTTCAACAAAATATTTCAAGTATTTGAAATGTTTAAAAGTAAATCCAAACGGGATATCTCAGTGTGACCAGTGACATGTAGAAAATTCCTCAGCACTTTTACAGACTGTCTTTTACTTTTATGTGTATTGATTTTCGGAAGTGCAAAATAATGAGATCTGAGCATTGGTGTCTCTCTTGTAGATTTTCTTTCAAGAATCGCCCATGATCTTGATGTCTATGAGAACAATTGCTATTTTCCTTCTCTCTATCGTCTCTTTTTGATGAGCAAGGAGAATTCAATTTAACTAACTATCTAGCTACTAGTACTACTATAATATGTGTTATTTGTACGTATCAGAAATGAATTTGATGAAACCGAACCGATAGATAGATACGTGTAACTGATATGCAACTAATTTAGCGTTGTTTATTTGTTTCTGATCACATCTCACTCACTACTTTCCCCTGTTGTGTCCGAACTAGTCAATTTTGGAGCTCTTTCGATCCTCGGTAAGTTGCTTCTTCAATATTACGAATAACCCCTCTTCAGAGAAAGAATCCTCTCTGGCCAGCATTCCTTTCGATTATTACTTAATAGAAAATCAGGACATTTAAACACTTTAGACTTCCTATCACATCAAACATAGATTCCTTGTAATATCTTTTTAATACTGAGAAAAATAAATTCCTCCGACATTCTGCCTTCCGCATTTCTCAGAAAGACTAATAATCTTTGAGGATTTCTGATAACAATCTATCAAAAAACAATCATCTATCTGCTGAGTATCTTTCTAACACAAGCTAAAGCGTAGTAATTATTCTTGTAATGATTTAACGCGTAACACCACGAGGGCTTTGAGTCTATTTTTTCTCAAACATATTAGCTATACGCATTGGCTTCTCTTTGAGCTTCTCTGTTGGCTCTTTTTATTAATATCAGGAGAAAGGAATTGTATTGAGAAAATACGGCTACCTACGACGAAGGGGAATTAGCTAATAAACTGCATTTTTTTTACCTTTGTGTCCCTGTCTTTGTCTAAAACTCTCCTCTCCTTTATCCTAATACAAGCTACCTTGTACTTATACTCTTCAGACGTAGAGTTTTCAACAGTTAGAACTCTAGCTATTATTATTATTATTATTATTATCATCACGTCGACTTATCATTACATTATTGCGATAAAGGAAAGACATTGATAATTGAAAGGATGGTAGAAACATATTTTATGTAATTTTTCTCTCTGTGTCTCCATCCATTCTACTTTCGACGATAAAACCTCGACATCCACAATGCCATGTGATGTGATGCCAATTTCCTTCGCCTTGGGGGTTCCCGTGTAGACGAGTATCCGTCATCCGTGGTCAAGTCGTTTCGCCTGATGGATTGGGTATCATTGGAATTCGTGTCAGCGTTGATAAAAGTTCTCGCTTTGGTTTCACTCTAACCCGTAAAGGAGGATGGTAAGATCCCTCTTGATTAATTAATTTCCCAATTTTCGATAGACTGCATGCCTCCTTTCTGGAATAAGATCAGAGGCACCTTGTTAGCCCCATTTATTAAAATACCAAGAATTATTCCATTCATGTACGATCTTCACGGAGTGATTGTAAAGCTTGATCCAAGTAACCTCGTAGTATCTTCAGTCCAAAATTATCTCATTTGACGATGGTAACCGCTTCCATCAACTAATCTTTTCCTCGGCTCAACTCCTGCAATAGTCTAACCTTTTGATTGATGAGAAACTTGAGTTAGAGCTCTTTAGTCCTAGAGACAATGTGATCGAGGCAGTTTTCAGAATTACCGTTGTAATTGGATCATGAAAATTCCTTAATTTAATTGGAAACGGGGCCAACGCTTCATCAACTTTGCTAGACATTTAGAACAAAGAGTAAGGCCAAGCCACTTGGGTGCCCTGTAGTTCATCTTTTTTATTAGAAGCAGTATGACATTGATTCAAACGGAGATGATTTAATTGAAGTAGATACCCCCTACTCTACATTTTTCAGAGTTTTAATTACAAATTTCATCCTTGTGAACATTTTTCCCCTCAGTACACCTGGTTAATTTTCTATCGTTAATTAGCCCTTAATTTTTCTCGGATTTGAAAGTCGATAGTATTCCTGGGGGAGAAAGTGCCCGGTGTCTTATTTCCAAGTTTTAGTCAGGGCATTGAATTAAAATGTGAGACATGGTTTATGGGAATAATTTAGGTTCGACATGCTGGTGAATGGAGGGGGATCGGTAACCCTACAGTTCCAAAGAATCCCGTTCCAAGCCACAACAAGAACGGTCTTTGTACCATGGAATGAAATAGTTGTCCTGGATCCCGTGGTTATAATGTCAGTTGGAGGGTCACATCATAGAATCGCCTCTGAAGAAAGTAAGGAGGTTAATCAAGAACCGTGCCTTCAGCACGATCTCGACCTCTTAAAACCTGTGGTGATGTCCTCTTGGCTACCTGGAATGATTGGAGCTAGTCCCCAGAATACTTTGGTCTTCGGAGAAAGTCAGGTACGTCGATTTTCAAAATTTTGCTTGTAGTGAAAGTTAGTGATGGTGAGAAACTGCTTCTAAGTGCCACAACAAATCTTGCACATGATGCCTGAAAAATAAACAAGAAAAGTTTTCCTGGATGAAGTAAATGCGGTGGAAAATTTAGTTTATAATTACTCTTTTGTCCGGACTACACAGATTCTGCAACAAAGTATCGTAATACCCGGATCCGAGGTGCACCTTGTATATCAAAGTAGTCAATCCCCTGGATACTTGGCCACTATAATGATGCAACTAACTGGGCCAACAATACCACCCGGATTAGTTTTGGTCTACTTGAAGATAACAATTGAAGGGGAACTCCATGCCAGGACATTCGAGGCAGATCCTAACATTACTTACAGCTTTGGATGGAAGAAAAGAAATGTGTATCAGCAAAAAGTCTACGGCCTAGCCACAGCTCGTGTGGCCATCGGTTACCAGTACTCACAATGTTCCAAGCCCGTGTGGGCAGTACGAGTAGTGACTTTGAAAGGATTCGATGTGGATATTGCTGACGTTGGAGGATGGAATTTGGATATTCATCACCACTACAACTTCCACGAGGGCATCCTTCAAAAAGGAGATGGTTCTGAAGTACATTTAAAAGAAATGCCGAGAATAGTGGCAAATATCATGGGCCATAAAGGTCAACAACGGTCACTGCTTTGTGAGCCGTGCGAGAACCTTCTACTTTCCCCTATTGATTTGGCTACTGGTCCGGATGGGAGTATTTACGTCGGAGACTTCAACCTGATCCGTCGGATTACCCCAGAGAATAAAGTTTACACTGTCCTTCAACTAAGGTAAATAGTTGTTTATGTATACTTAGGAAATTGTGTCAACACTTGACTGTTGACTCCTTGCTGAAATTCCGTTTTCTCTTGACACAGTGCCACCAAAGTATCTCATCAGTATTACATGACCATATCCCCTGCGGATGGACATTTATATGTCTCAGACCCAGAGAAATACCAGGTTAGTCAAATGACTGAATTTCTTTCAATAGATATTCATGTATTCCTGGATATCTTATGTGTATATTGGCTTATTTGACGAGTCATTCCATCCCTTTTTTCAATCATGTAGGTTTTAAGAGTAAATTCTATGGACGAAATTGAAGATCCTCGTGTGAATTGGATGCCCGTGGTGGGTTCGGGGCTGAAATGCTTGCCTGGGGATTCAGAAAATTGTGGAGATGGTTTCAAAGCGAAGTTGGCTAAGCTGATTCACCCGAAAGGCATTGCGATCACAACTGACGGGGCAATGTACATTGCAGATGGACAGAACATCCGATTCGTGGATATTCATGGTATAATACACACAGTGGTTGGAAGTCATGGTCACAGATTGAGCAGACTGAGTGTAGCCAAAACCTCAGATTTCGAGTCATGTCGACTGCAACGAGAGGACGTGAAAAAAGTACAGCTCCAGTGGCCTACTAATTTAGCCCTGAATCTCGTTGAAAACAGATTGATGTTCATTGATGAAGGTAATTATATTTACATTCTTGGAATCAATTTGATAAATACGTCAAACATAAAATCTATGTAAAAGATTTAACAAAAACTAGGTAATATATACTATCAGCTACATGGCAAATGATTTTTTTTAATGAAGGAATACTGTTCCAAATCACGGATGATAATCAAGTAGAGAGAGGTTTAAGGTGTGATGCATCAGAGAAAGTGACTCGACCACTCCTAGATTTGGCGTTCAGCCCAAAGGGTCAGCTCTATTTCGTTACAGAAGATTCGAATCTTTTCACTGTGAGACGTGACGGAGAGCCCTTGCTGGTTAGAACAGACAAAGTATCTCCCTATGGACCGAATTCCACGGAAGAGAGACAACGGAATAATTTAAATGCTGGGTTTATATCAGCACTGAGCATTGGTGCTGACGGTACGATTTACGTGGCAGATCAAGCCAACTTGGAGATTAAACAAGTGTCCAATTTTATACCCTTACCCAATGCTAATGGTGACTTTGAAGTGGTTTTCCCTGCAACTGGAGAGATCTATTTTTTTAATCGTTATGGCCAGCATACTTTCACAAAGGATATAAAATCCGGAAAAACTCTCTACTCCTTCCTCTACACCAAGAACACAAGCTATGGGAAACTCTCTAAAATAACGGACGCAGCAGAGAACAAGATCCTCTTCCTTCGGGATTACTCCTCTGTGGTCTCCACTATAGAGAATACTCAAGGAAAGAAATGCAATCTTAAAATTAATCATTTGGGCAGACTCGTACACTTTCAGGTATATTTTGCTGTTATTAAAATATTTATTAATATTTTGGGCCTAGTTATTAATTTTTTCACAACTGTTTCTTTATTTTCAGGAAATGGAGAATTCAGAAATTCGACTCGAGTATTCGGACGAAGGCCTGCTTGTCGCTAAAACCACTACAACTGGCCTAAGTTCTCTGTACTCATACGATCGCTTTGGAAGGATTCGGCAAGTGGTAAGAGATTAATTAATCCCTCTAATTTATTGGTCAAATGTCAAACTTACAAACAAAAAGTTTTCAGAGTAGTTAACTTTAAATTGTTACTCATTAAATTGGGGTTTCGACTTCAAATTTCTCAGAGTTTGATATTCAGTTTCAAAGGGAACGGATATCAAACAAGTTTTAATTGAAAACTTGGTCCAAATTCTCGAAATTATGATGAGAGAAATTAAAACGAATGGATAAACGAAAGACTCGTTTATAGAAAAAATAAAGCTTGAACCGTTTTTATTACAGATTAGCGAAACCGGAGTCATTACAAACTTTGAGTATGAGCTGTCTGGGGAGGCGATACAAGGTACAGAAAATCATTATTTAATTTATTTGATTGTAAAAATAATATAATGACAATAATTCAACAGAATATTGAATATAACAGAACGTTGTTATTTTATTTAACTTAATCAATTTATTAATTGTTTTACATTGGTTGGTGATTTTTTTTAACTAGTGGGGATCTCAGACTCGGTATCTAAAACGGACTTTCTCAAGTACGCCATATTGAGGAGTGATGAAACAGATCAAGTGATAATAAGTAAAGTTAGTTCGGGCGACATAATTGTGAAAAAGAGAGTAATTCAGACGGACGTTAAAAATATCAGTTTTTCATTGAAAACGGAGGATGGAGCCGAGATGTGGGGATTGTCTTGGGGAATTTACCCTCTCTTAAAAGAGGGAAATCCACCCATGATTGTAGAGGGTAATCTAATGCGCGGCCCATCACTGCAATACATCGCGGATGGTGAGACCCTGCCAGGATTGGGTAATAAACATGAATGGAAATTCGGATTATTGGGCGATGGGA
The DNA here is from genome assembly GCA_034694785.1 of Agrenia bidenticulata. Lineage (NCBI taxonomy): Eukaryota > Metazoa > Arthropoda > Collembola > Entomobryomorpha > Isotomidae > Agrenia > Agrenia bidenticulata. The sequence goes on along the minus strand of JAQFYM010000001.1, from coordinate 246,003 downwards.
TGAGAACAGAGCGGATCCTAGATCGTCAGATATGGGTTAATGATAGCCGAGTTCTTTCATTAGAGTTTGACCAGTCTTTGTCTCGAGAAGTAATTTATAGCCGTGATCGTGAGCCCGTCTTTTTCATTCAGTACGACAAAACAGGCCTTCCTCTCTACTTCGTTCCCTTCTCAAGTAATGACCATCGTTCCTCCATGAACATAACGTACGATAGATTCAATCGGATAGAGAGCTGGAAGTGGGGTCATGGACGTGGAGTTCAAGTCACTTATGGACGGAATGGCTTCGCTACAGAGATGAAGAATGCTGAAGGAGCTCGAATCAGAACAATTGAGTACAATGAATATGGGCAACCATCAAAAATTTCCTTGCAATCAGGCCGAGCTTACACCTTCAAGTATGATGTATTCGGAGGACTGAAAAGCGTGGAAACTCCAAAGAATACTCTACATTCTTTCACATTGCAACATTCAATCGGTTTCACAAAACTAGTCTATCAACCACCTGGCTATGGTTCCATTAAGAACTCTTTCGTCAAATACTTCAACTCGTACGGTCTTCTGGAAAGTGTTTGGCTTCCTTCAGAAAGTGGACGGATATTGTATGAATACGACTTCCTCAAGAGACCCACACAAATGCTGTATAGTGAAGGGAAAATAAGCAGAAAGTACAAACCGAAAGGCGTGACAGTTATTGTCACAGAGAATAAGTTTGAATCCACATCTCACATTTGGACCAATGGCTTGCACAAAGTGGTTCAGGAGAAGAAAGACTTTGGTTCGAAATTGGGCCTCTCTTCTTCGAAAGTGGTCTATGAGTATGACGCAAACTTCCGCCCTGTTGCGGTGAAAACTCGAGTTGGGGGAATTGTACTTCCGGATTTCACCCTTGGATACAACTCAAAGACTGGCATCAGAGATCAGATAGGGAATTTCCGTATCACTCAGTCAAACAATAACCAGACATCAATCTTTGATGGAACTGCTGTATTCTCTAGAGTAAAAGATGGATACGGTCAACCCCTTCACTCCTCTTTGTCCATCAAAGATATGGAAGTGTTCCGTATGGATTTATCCTATTATGAAACCTCTTACAAAATCCAACAGCTCCGGCTGACGACAAAGAACACGGGCTATGTACCTCTAAAAAATTTCACATACGACGGAGATGGCCAACTTATTGCAGTGGAGTCAGCAGAGCCTTGGAAATTCGAATACGATGCCAATGGAAACTTGCAAAGTCTGACGTACCGAGGGAATACCATTGGTTTGGAACATAATCAACAGGACAGAATTGTGAGATTTGGAGATGGGCTTTACAAGTACGACATGGCTGGCCGGGTTGTGCAAAATGCCAGAGAAGAGTTTTTCACGTACAACTCACTGGGGCATTTAAAAAGGGCTTGGAAGAAGGGACGCTTTGATGTGGAGTACTTCTATGACCACGAAGGTCGTCTAATCGCCAGGAAGGACAACCACGGCAACACAACACAGTTCCTTTATGCGGATGTGAACTATCCCGATCTCGTCACTCACATTTACAGTCCCAGGGAGAATAGGCTTCTTCATTTGGTGTATGACGAAGTTCAAAGACTGATTTTCTTTCAAGTTAACCGTAATCAGAAGTACTACGTTGCTAGTGATCATTGTGGGACCCCCCTACTTATTTTTGATCAACTTGGTCAAAGTGTCAGAGAGCTTTCTCGGAGTCCCTACGGCCACATTGTTTACGACTCCGATCCTTACTTCTACCTGCCTATTGACTACTGTGGTGGTATCCATGATAAGGTACGTCTTGCTCACTTCATTCCTATTTTATTTCTCTCATCGCGTTCAAGAAAATTGGAAGAGATTACCTAGTATTTCAAAGTTCATTTAGAAGTGTCTAGTTTCGTTAATGTTTTTTCCTAAATGAGACTAATGCTTGAAGGGTATGGTAATGTTCCAAGTTTTGCTCAAAAACTTTTCAGGATGGAAAGACTAGAATTTGCTGGAGAAGGGGTAATAAATCCAGTTTAGCTTGTCCTAGAATAGGACTGTTCTGAATCTAGAATCTGTGATTGAGCTGTTGGATATGTGAATGAAAATATAGAGGAAGGATATTGAAGAATGGAGAGGAAGATGGTAACCCCTTGTTGTCTCATTACAGGTTACGTCCTTAATACACATGAAGGAGAAGCGAGTTTACGACCCATTGATAGGCCAGTTCCTTACACCAGATTGGGAAAATGTATTGAATGGGCTGAAGACGCCAGAGAAACTACATTTGTACCGACTGAGTGGAAATGATCCCATCAATCTCCGTGATTCCACTCCCGCTTTTGGTATGATACATTCGTCTTAAGATCTGATTAAGTGTGACAGTTGATGAATGTACACATTAGTTTGTTCCTGATCTGATCTAAAAACTGGTCTCAGTGGAGCAGAAGTAATTATTTTGAAAACCTTTCTTGTGATTCCAGATCATCATAGTTGGCTGGAGCATTTGGGCTACAACCTGGAGTCATTAGCTCCGCAAATGTTCCCTAAGAAACTTGGGGTGATAAATCAGAGGCGGGACCTAGTAGTCTCAGGATTAGAAAGTAGAGTTCTAGAAAAGACATTTGATATTCCTCTCTTAGGAACAATTCCAAAGGTAAATTTCGCTCTTATTCAAGTTGTCTTAATTGCAAAAGGTTGGGTTCATTTACACAAATTCATATAAAATAATGTGGACGTAGTATGGTAGTATCAAATCCACAAATTCATTTAAGAAAATAACCTCATGAATATTTTACCAATTTTAGTTTTTAACAATGACAGAAACCCAAATCTACTCATTATCAGTCAGTACTTTTTCAACAAAACTGCTAAGATTGCAAATGTACTGCAAATCGTAGAATTGGCCATCGTACTTTTCTCCTTCTTCAAATTTAACGAGAAGTGTTCTTTTATCTGCAAGGCTTTTACTTGGAGTTCACTGGAAATTAAAAAGTCCATCTTGTTGTTGAGAATTTTCATATTGACGTTGAGATTATCTTGGACGAGTAGAAAATGCTAAACAGAGCAGAGATATTATATAGGAGGCATATTGATAATAATAATAATAGTAATAGGTTTTCTACTTAACTCATACTTAACCCAGATTATTTTATGAATTTGTATCATTATGTCAAAACCTTGCAATTAAGACCAATTACTAAAAACGATTTGCATCATTATTGGAAACTAATTCATTTTTACTTTCCAAAGAGTGTCGTTACAAAGTCTACACTTGTACCCGATCCTGCTGCCGTAATATCTCAAATTGACCCTCCCTTGGGGAAAAGTATGCTATTAAGTAGAACAGCAGATGGAAAAGCCATGATTTCGTGTCCATTTTGTTCCTCTAACCGAATTTATCGAGATGTTTTCACCCAAATTTTGAATGGAAGTGAATTCCTCCGGTATGTTTCCCACTCCCCTTCTCAAGATGTATTCCATTTTGCCAAAAAAGAGCTATGGAAAGCTTCCGATGACTTAGCTGAACTCAAAAGAATCGGAGGCCAAGTCAATGTTACGGTCCATGACCAGTCCGCAGAGAATCAAATCATTCATGTAAAAATTGCCATGTCAGGAGCCATTATTTCTGTCAGGTATGGGCTAACTGGCTCAAGGGAAGAGAGTCGACTCATCCATCATGCAAAAGGAGTTGCAGGCAGAAAAGCTTGGTCCAATGTTAAAGAACTTATCCGTGCTGGATTTCCCGTCCTTGAGTTCAGTGCCAGTGAGAAGGAGGAGATCATAAAAAATGGTCATCTGACCTCCCATCACCATGAATTCATTCATGATCCCGAAGAGCACACATTCTTTGCCGATGATCCCCTAAATGTCCGTATCGTCAAGAAATCCAAATCCCAAAGAAGTCGAACAAATAACAACAGCAGCAGTCACTCCTCCGCGGATCGTTAAAAACAATTTATTCTTCACTTCACAACATTATTCTTCAAAAGTGAAAGTCAGGCGTACAATCCCATTGAATATTTTAAAGAAATTGTAGGCCAGGAAAGTACTCTCATGATATGATCGATACTCATTGCCAGTCATTGTACCTTGTAGGTAGTATCTGAAGAAAGCCGGTCTCTCGATTAACTATTATCTTATACCTTGCCATGTTATATAATTGTACAGCATTGTATGAACTCAATCTCACATCTTTTTAAAACACGCTGGACCAAAATGAATTCGAGTCTAGTAATTTAGTCAATCCGATCCCACCTTTTCAAATCGAAGTGTACAGGACAATTCAAAGTTTACATGAAATGAGTCAAAGCCTAGTCGGCATTTCCTATGCCAAAGAAACCTAACAGTGTAGGTATTTGCTACTACTACCCAAAGAAACAACTTTAGCCAAACAATTGGTCCGCGATAAAAGGAGCTCTTAAGATTTTGTGTCATGAAGTCATTGGCTGGTGTCTTACAAACATGAAAATGTGGCCGTGAAACTTCATCCTAATGTTGTTTCTCTCTGATCTTGGATTTAGTTTAGCTGTTAAAGCCAACTTCATGTCATAAATGAACTAAGCCTTTCTTAAGCTTTCCAAAGTCTATTGTTCCAATAGATCATAACTGCTGCCATAAACACTCTCATTGTTTACGAAGCCATTATGTCTCAGTTCTGTGTATCTCAGCTGCCGGTAGTCTCCTTGTGGTGGTTTTCTTGTACAATGTCTGCACACAGATGTATATTACAGAGGAATACATCTCCCGATGTGGAATTAATATTAAGGATTAGCGGAACTAGAGATAAATCATTTAGTAAAAAAAAAGAGTTGTTACATTATAAAACACACCATCCTGATATTTTCAACCACATGGCCAAAATACATATAATGAACTAGAGCAGTTGTGCATACAATCAATGTGTACATGTTAAATATATAGATAAAAATATATATATATAATATATAAAATATTGTAATTAAAACGCATTACTTAAGGCGGATATGTTAAATGTTGACAAATTTGACGATGGTGTAGTTAAGTCTATATTATCTAGTTTTGTCTGGAACTACTGTCATCTATGAATTATTCGAGATGCGTCGCACTGTTTTTTACTATGTACAATTGGCAAGTTGGTCTAAAGCATTTGGTCCTCGTTGACATGCTCAGTTATTGATGTATTTACAAATAATGAAGCTAATATTTAGTATGGGGCAGGGTTGTTATGCGGCCGTATAAAGATTTTCTGGTGATAACGCATATGTATGGTATTCAAGTATTAAATATAAGGCTTACATGTTACTGCAATTGCTGAGATTAAATTTTCAAATGGACTCTCTATATACTAAATGTATCCGTTTTAAAAACTGAGAAATCTCAAAAATGTATCTGACGCCAGCTTTCTAGCCAAATTACCTAACTGCATGTATCAAGGATGAAAAGTGCTGTTGACTGTAATGAAATTCTGTGAGTGCAATTCTGTTTAAAAAAAGTCCTCATACTATTATTATTACTGCATCGATTATCACGTACGTGTAATGAACCTTTTGTATTTTCTGAGAAGTGCATACACAGTTTAATGAATTCTGATGATGTTGTACACAAACCCATACACAAGCATGAGGATAACACACTCTCTAGTTCTTTTTATAAATAAAAACGTTATTCTATTGATATTAATGTTATATTTAAGGAACTAAAGTTATGAGGAACGGTGGGAATTTTCATATTGCGAGAGGGAGACAATTGCCTTTGTGTAGTGAATAACTGTCCAAGATATATGGCTAGTTAGTGATGTGGATCACTAAAACTTAAGTTAAATGTATCTTTGTTCATATAGTACTATCATTACGAGAAATATATGCTATTAACTATTGTTTGGGAAAAATATCTCTTCGATTCTTTCTTTATTTTAAATATCACTTATCCAAAAAAATGTACTGGACGTACAGCTGGAATCATATTCATTCACCCAAGTCATTCATCTCAACAATTTATATCATGTCACTTTTTATCACGTCAATTATTTTTGTAGCAATACATAAAAGGGTAAATTGGAAAGAAATTTATGCCCAAGTCTCTTTTATAAAGCCCATCACTTACAAAACCTGTTAAGCAAAAACAATTATATTTATTATAAAATCTAGTAGAAGTAAATGAGGATTTTAGCACAGTTTCTGAAATTTCATAGTTACCTAGCTACTATGCCATGTTCAAAACTCATGGGAAACATTGAACTTTTATTGGCACACAGTGGGACATAAAACTAAAACTTTTTTCCTTATGAATAAAATACACACAACACATCAACACCCTTAGAGCCCCTGAACGAAGAATTTATATGCAGTTCATAAAATGAATCAATTTAGTTACAAAGTCTTCAAATTCTGATCTAAAACTAGATAGTTTAAAAAATTATGTCAAATCAATGTGTTTTATCGATAAATACTAGGTTTAATCTTGTATGCACGTTTCCAAATTTCACAAAGGCACACGGTAGAGTGGAATCTGTAGAAAATTGCCAGTGGCATTGAAATATGAGTGATAATAGTCCAAGCCCAGACTCCATAAAACTTTAATTGAACAGGATGGCTATCAGCCCTAGACTTTTCCAAAGTATTGATAGCCCACATGGCAAGGTTCGTTACCAGAAGGAAAGTAACGACTTCTCTTCCTGGTTTTCTTCGGGCCTGCTCTTTGTTGGCGGCTGACCTCTTGGATGCGTCTAAAATGAAAAGGGTCTGAAGAAGAAGTTGTATCAGGGATGATAGAGCCGTCATTAAAACCAAAACGGTATTCTTCTTCATAGTGAAGTGACCTCCAATTACTGTGAACACATTGTAGATGAAGGATCCCGTTTGAGCCACGATGAGCAGGATATTGTCCAGCTCTAAATTACGGCCACGGACATATCGAAGTTCCCTCATCTGAAAGTCATTACACGTTTTAATTAATTTTGCCATGTCTGGTAGAAAAAGATTCAACTAATAGGACAGAATCCTCACCTGGCACATCCCAATAAGCACAGCCAATGTTGTCATTGTGTATAACACTAATTCAGTAATGTTGACCTCCACAACGGCCAGGGCCTGGTATCCTGGTCGAGTTATCAGGACGAAGAATAGTATTAGACTGATAATAGTCATTACAAGGACAAATATACCTAGAAATAGGCCTTTGTTTGCTCGTGCACAATCAACCGAGTAATGATGCGGAGATCTCTTCGAACCTGCAAACTGTCATCATAAAATAAAGGTTTCACTACGTGTACGTATGCAAGAGGCAGAAAGGATTTAGCCAAGGGATTAATATGAATCTCTTACCATGTGCAACTCTCCATTATGATAGTGACCATGGTCATCGCGTCTAGAGTTTATTGAAGTCGCCATGCTTTTCCACATCACGTATAAAATTGCAGCACAAATTAACGAATACTCAATGGTACAGGGGAAAAGAAACGGAGATGCATTTTGAACCAGAGATCCCATTATATCAGATCTTCGGCATTCATACATGGAGTAGGGCCCTTTAAGGCCCCGTTTAACGCGATGATGAGCCAAAACTGCGGAGACTACTTGAGATGCAGTAGCATTTATAACGGAAGGGACTCCAGGAATGTTAGAAAATTGTAGAGGATTATGAGGGACTAATTGTTGATATACTGCTTCTTTGGGAATTCCATGGGCTCTTGGCATAAAGGGTTGATGATTAAGATGTGCACTTGGGTAGGTGATTGTTCCATTATCGGGATTGTAAAAATTTAATATCTCATGCCGGGTTTCCTGAACCAAGACGTTGAGCCAGACACACATATTTGTTCCTATCATGTGCATCAGGCCAAACTGTGCTCCAATGTGGAGCTTGTAAACTGCCATTTTGGAGTTGAGGAAGATAAAGTACATCTGCATAAATGTGAATATCATACGAACGGCTGGAGTTAATGCGATCATGAAGTTATGGCACTTGGTATCTGGATCCAGCTCAAAATATTGACCGAATTCCAATCCACTGTAGATCATGCTTCCTATACCAAAAGCTAGGAAGAACAAGAAATAGTCATTGCTATACAATTGAAAAGTAAAGGCTTCCAATTAAAATTAGCAAGATCGTACTGACCTACGGCCCCCATTCGGAGGTAAAAGCTCCCAAAATGAATTTGCTGGCAAGCATCTGGTGACGTTCTGTAATGGCTCTCCGTCCCAATATCACTTCCACATCCTGACTTGGTTGAAGATTTACATCCCCGGCCTGAATGTGCCCCTACGGGACTTGGAAGTGGACTATCTGTGCAACAGTCTTCGGAGTCTGATGAGATATCGTCGGTTTGTTGATCATTTGTTGTCACATCTGGAGCCATGCCTCCGGTCGAATTTCCAGAAGTCAACCTGGATCTCATGGTATTTATTCCTTGGGGGAAAAATACATTTCATATTACGACTCAAATTTAACCTCAAAAAGAACAGCAACTATACCCGACAAGTATAGATAATGATGTTTTCAATTTAGTTGTTTAATAGCTTAAGGGGGATTGCATGTTGAAGCTAAGTTCTAAAGAGTATAGTGTATACACTAAAGCATATAGATTGGATGGTTAAAGGTTAAATTACTTTGCAAAGTGCATCGGACAGATCGAGTGGCTTTTTGTCGTAAGATGTTTCCGTAGATACATATCATGAATGTGATGCTTCCAAAGTACAAGTAAAGATAGAATCCCTGGCACAAACAACACAAGGAGTTATTTAATAGTCTTTGGAAGTAATTGTAATACATGCTGGACACATTTATATCAATTCTTGTTCCAGTTGCGTGTACAGAATTTTTTACGGTAGCATTCTATTTGGCATAACCTCTACTATATCCTAACCTTGAGATAATATTCCAAAGTTTGCAGTTGCAGCACATAGACCGTTCGGTCTTGAATGTAAATCTGGTAGCACGAGGATGAATTATGTTTGCGTCGTATTGCATTGCATTGTCAGTTTGACTAGCAAAATTATATGACATGGCAACTGAACACTACAGACTCAATTTACACCCTCACAATTTAAAACGTTTTAATTCCTCCTAGTTGGGGTCATTTAAAGGATTTTAATTTTAAATTCATTACTATAACGGCCAGCTACTTGATTTTTATACATCATTATCAGCATCTAACTCATCTAATCATATAGAGTTCCAGACTTGGGAATAATCTTCGAATATGGAACAACTCAAGTACCAACTGTAAACTTAATCATATCATTCACAACAGCATCAATTCTTTTACCCGGAGGCTGCAGACTAGTGGAGATTTGTACTGACTCGTTACATATCTCTGTGCCACAGAGTACAGATAGTTGTTCAACGAATTAACCTTGCAAATTAGTTCTACTAAATAATTAAGTCAGGAAATTACGGCTCATTAAAAATAAGTATGTGTCAGATGAGCCCATTACTCGATAAAATGAATCCATGCACAAGAAAGGTGTATCTGTAATCAACCCATTGTCCTAACTCAAACTTATAGTCTTTAGGTTACAGGGGAAAAAAAAATTAACCAACTTACGTCGTAAAATGATGGTGGGATATAGGTTGAAATTACTTCTGCCATGGGAAAAGCAATCCCCATCACAACTAATAGTTTCCCGTACAAAGCCGACACGATCAATCCAAGGGCTTCACTGTAAGAAATGTAAAATGAAAATGTAGAAGGAATTAATTCATATGAAGCTACCAATCCCCTGAAGACAGTTTTAAATATTCAACTAGTCGATTACTGGATTGAATGTGGGTAATCATTGATAAAGTATTGGAATACTTACTTTCCTTGTCGCTTCGTAGCCTTAGCATCTAATAGGTCATGGTTTTGTAAAGGAACGATTGTAAACTTCTGCTTTCTCCGAGGGGTCAATGTAGAAGATTCTATTGAGATTTTCTTCTTACTCGGTAGCCCCGTCATTGGTATTGACTTAGTAGGAAGTAGCAACTGGTCAGAGAAATCCTCCTCCCCTTCACCTGAGTCTTTAGTCAGACTCGGGGTCAATTCGATGCATGGAGATATGGAAACTGTCCGATCCGACATTGTGGAACAACATGGTGAAGCTATTGAAGCTGATGAGCTTGTCTTCTCGCCGGTGGTAACGGAGGTGCCAGACATTTCATTGGCTAATGTCTCAGGTTGCTTAGAAGAGTGAGAAGCGTTGAGATTGCTTGGAGATGTTGGACTTTTTTCGTTAGATTTAGAAACTCCAATATCGGCAATACCACCATCACCATTACCACCAATCCATCTGAATATTTTGTTAATGTTTGGTGTAAAATATCGATAGGAATAAAAAAAAAATCGTCTTCCATTTTCCTCAAATTACCATCTCCAGAATGTTTACTTTGATATTATAATCACGCAATCCAATGACGTATAACGTAACAGGTAATAAGCTCTGCTACTTCGTCTGATTATATGCTTGGGTAATTATTCTCTCTAATTATTCCTCACCTGGCCATGTAATTGTGATATGCATGCTAGAGGGCTTTTGAACTGACGACACGTCTAATATGTACGTGACATGTATGTACCAAAAAATATGTATTAGGGTTATCAATCCAATCCAAACCGTAGGAAAAGGTCGGAACGGATCGATGATTTTTTCAATTTATAACCCATTTGATTGAATCGGATTGGCCTTTAAATCTGTCGAATTTCAGATTGGATTAACAAATAGTACAGTTTTTTCCTTGATGAAACTTAGAAACTGGCTGTAAATTATTTGGATTTTATAACCATTTTTAACTTTATGCCACATTTTAAAGTTACGTCAAAATCATTAATTGAATCTACTAATATCAACGTAAATGTTTAAGCAGTAATCTGATCTGAATACGATTCAGATATACCGAAACCTCAAAAATCATATCCTATCCCAAAAATTTTAATCCGATGCGACGGCTAACTTATATACATAGAAAAACATATACATAAATGTACGTCGCGTAACTTTTTATCGTCTCGTATATGCAAACAAAATGTCAAAAAACAAAATGTCGAAGTTATTATTCAACTAAGTAACTTTGCAGACTGTTTGGAAATCTTAAAACTAAATTTGCCAAGACATTTGCTGCAAATATCGACATGGACTAAGGCGTTTATAAGCTTGTATGGTAAGAATTGAATGCTTTTATTTTGTAGCTTCAACTTTTTCCAGATGCCAACTACCACAAAAATTATTACGATTTCTCATGGTGTCAATATGTTCGCTAACATTCGTATATACAGAGCCTTATCCAAGATGATCACGGTTATTCCAGCATGGCACATGGCAATTTAACGATTATTAATATTATGTGCATGGATTTTTAAAGTTAGTAACATAGCATTGACCACAACTTTCTTGCTTGTGATAAATATGATGCTACCATCGTGTAGATTGGAAAAGTGGAACTTGGGCCTACCTTCCCTAAAACAATTCGGCAGTACTAACTGGTTTTTAAACATATCCTCTTCAAGTTGGTAATAATGGGGTACTTGTTCTCAACATCCTTGAGAATTTCTTTCATCTTCTGTGAAAACAAAATCTCAAGAATTTACGTTTATATGCCTCTTAAGGTTGGGCTGATTTATGCTCATTTATTTATTCTTGGGGGGGGGGGGGTACCCTCGGTTTCAAATGTTTGAATACCTTGTTAGAATCTAATCAAATGGCTTCTTAAATTTCCGATACACTCACCCTGGAAGAGATCCAGATCGTATTCGATCAATAATCTTGACTGCCGAGTTGCGGTGTCCTTTGTGGGCTAGTAACTCGTCAATGTTACTGCTCCACTTGGAATCCCAACCACTCATTTTAAAACACTTTCTGAAGTCACGAAATCTTCAGGTCTTCTTAATCGTTCAATATTAGATCATTTGACAATGGGTTATGGATGTATTTAAATCTTCCTGACTATAAGATTGTAATCTGGCACTAATATATCATAGATTGAAAGAAAGATATAAATTTACCATATCATTATTGAACGTGTTTAAACCCCCATCATAGGTCGGTTATCAATTTCAATGCGTTTTTCCTGTGATCTCTTGGTCAAACTGAACTTATTGGCCCAAAAATATTAATTTGTACCGATGAGTTGGAAAAAGTGCTATGTGAAAATGACAAGCTGGAGTAAAAGAGTGACCGAATGGAAGACCATTCGCTAATGCTTGATTCTCCACACAACAAGGGAACAAGTATCTGGTCTGAAGTCAGGGCTTTAAGTGTTGATGATGGTTATTTGTTTTGTTTATATTTCTTCTTGTGTCTTATGCATGGACTTCTTTATGTGGGTAATTACCATCACGGAAGACCATTTTGAAACTCATGTTAAAACATATAGGACCAAATATGCACAGCTTTCCTCAAGATGTTTAGTGACTCATGCTATAGCTCAGACAGAGGGAATAAGTTGTTTTCATGGTTTAAAATTTTGCATCCCATTTGTTATTACGTACAAAGATTATGGTAGTTAATGACAGATTTCAGAGACATAAGAAAATATTTTTAAGGCCGACCCAGATGGTCCTTAGAAAGGTGGAAATTAATTGGAATTATTATTTAAAACAGATACTGAATATGTAACTCAGATTTAGACACACCGGGATTGCTTGCACTGTGATTTTATGCATCTCAATAGTTTAGTACTCAATGCTGTTATTGAGATTAAATTAAAACGGTAGAAAACATACAGGCGAAGCTTACCATAATTATACCTAGAATCTAGCATGCATTTCAGCGTCTAGACTGTGTTTTCACCTTGATTTTGATTCAGAACGCAAATGGCAAGTGTATGAAATATGTATGGACTAAATTTCATCGACCATTTATCAAATAGTTGGAAGTATTGAAAGACAGAAATGAAGGTTTACGAATGGAATTTTTTCAGCACCAAATTGATACATCAGGTTGACAATTCGTTTGTAAATGAAATAATTTCCAATAAAGTTGGCACTACTTGTCCATAGCTGTTGGTAAAAGTCTTAATACCTCAACTTTCAAATGATGATAAGCAAAAGAATATTCTTATTTCTTTTACAAATTACAAATAATCTTGAAAATGAGGGTTCATATATCAGCATGATAGCTAATAAGCAGCAACAAAATTTTCCTATAATATAACTTGATCTTTAATCTTACAGATTTGGGTTGGAGGACAACAAGCGGTTTCTTCCGGACTGCTTTAACTTCTGCCAATTAAAGAACAGTATCTTAGTATAAAGCTGCAAAAAACTGGAATTATCAGGAACTAAATTATAAACTTGAGTCATGTTAGTAAGTGGCATACAGACTTTTATCATTACTTAACTCTAGTACACCCGTTCATGTTTTCACAGTTCAACAACCAATGTGATCACTTTTGAGCAGTCCAAAATGAGGGTCCCTTGTAACAGCCAAGTTGCTCGAAGTTTTTGTGTGCAACTTTTGACCACGAAAAGTGCCAATGAAAATTCTTTGGTACCAGATAGTTAAATTGTGAACATTGTAAAGAAAACTTTTGGCAATTACCATTAACATACTATGTAGATAAGTTATGATATGCCATCCTGTCACAGCTTAATAATTAACTGATTGGCTTTAGGTTCAACAAAAACTTATTAAAGTCAAATTTTTAAATTATTAGTCAAACTGAATCGACGTGTTTAATTCCATTTAGATACCATAATCGATACCAAAAAAAACCTTATTGTTAGTACAAAATATACCACAAAATTGTCTGACACTTCATTAAGTTCATACATAAAATCAATTACAAAACCATTAGCATCTCCTTCCTTAATAAATCTCTGCAACCTCTATTAGGAATTGAGGAGGAAACTGTTCTGTAAACGGTAGATTCAAAGTCGACGTTCTAAACGGACACGCTCTTCCCAAAATGAACGCAAAGAGCCGATTGACGATCTTTTTTTTGTCCGGATCTACAAATTCGTTAAGTTTTTCCTGGTCGGAAATTGAATCTTTTTCTTCTTTGATCCATAAACGCAGCAAATCCGTGCTCACAAGTCGGCTGTCCCACTCATAGAAACTAAAAACGTCTTGAAGGTCCTAACGAAGCCAAATAATATTTACCATCATTTAGGGGTAACTGATGATAGTGATAATTTGCTAAAATAATATTTCACTGACTTACAATTAGAGTAAAATGGTATTCGTTGATTTTCGCGACTTTAGCCCACCAGGTAAGGGTGGTAAGTTTTTCTCCTTTCATGAAGTAGGCTAGACCCAGGTAAAAGTAAAACTCAGCCACTTCCATTGGGTTCCATCCTTGGGACTCAATACTCTCTAGTTTTTGTTTCATTAGTACAGCAACGTCATATTTGTCTTGCTTTCCCATTATGGTCTTGAAATACTCCATTGTGGCCAAAAAATGATAAGGATCTAATTGGATTGTCTTTTCAAACCATTTCAAAGACTCGTCAATATTTTTCAAACTCATTCTATAGAGAATTCCAAGACGGTGAGTGGTTTTAGGGTGACATGGATTCAGCCTATACGCTGTCATCAAGAGGTTGGACGAGTAATCTATGTCGAAATACGACATCGGGACATATCGAGCAAAATAGTCAGATATTGTGCTATTAAACAAGACATTTTTTGGAAATTCAGTCATGAGTTTCCTAAAAAATAATCCCACACAAATTCTTTTAAATACAAAATCTTCAAATCAATCAGAAATTCAAAATGACATACTGGCCAGAATTTTGAAGAAACCGCATAGCATCTTCCAAATTGTCTAACTGCGTTTCGCCACATTTAAAACGTCCACCTGCGGTTCTTATGCTATCAATTATACAGTCGATGACTAAGAGGCGGACAAATGGATTTTCAGGATCCATTGAAACCGCTGAAGTTACCAAATCCTTTTCCTCCTGAGATGGCCACTGAGGTCCCCTGCTGAAGGTTTCCCTTCGTTTTAGTCGAAGGATATTAGCAAGATAAATGCACCACTCACTGCTACTTCGATCGTCTTGAATAACCTGCGACAAAATCAATTTTAAAACTCATCCAATTTCTAATCACTGTCTACAAATGATTTCCAAAAAACATTTAGGTAACTTACTTGTCTCATTCGCTCACATCGCTCTTTACCGTTCTTCAGTTTAAATTGTCGAAGGAAAACTACACTAAGAGTATGAACGACACACTTACTCGCCAAATCCAGACATAAAAAATCAGGGATCGGCATTTCCACGACAGTAAATTCATCGGACAAGGTGTCAAACATAATCTGGAACGTGTTATATAGGAACAGATACGCTACTTCCGCCCTGCCGTCCCGAGATATTCGTGTGTCCATAATCAAATTCTTGAACTTCTCCATCTCTTCTTTAAACAAATCAAGATCTGGGAGGACGAGAGCAATGAATACTTGGGTGGCTTTATAAGCCATTAACTCTGAGGGTTTATACTCCAAGAAGTCGTCAAGATCTGAGGAATTTTCAACATTGAAGTGGTAGTTCATCGCTTTGTAAATCCGGTGTAGAAAACCCTTGCTCACGTAAATCATATCAGGTAACCAAATAAAGTGGCAGAGGGACTGCATTAACTTAAGCGGTACTTGTCGACTATATTCAGGGGCATTGAATAAATGATTCTCTGTAACTTTTGCTTTAGCCTTCATTACATCATCCTTCAACGTTTTTAGAAAATTTGTTATGGCTTCCAAAACCATTTTCTCTTCAGTGGAAGATGTTCCTCCAGCTGAGACGCTATTCTTGGTGTCTTCAGAGTTGACCGAGGCAGATTCAGTTACCACAATGCCCCCAATCCCAGGAGTAATGATGTCCATATTATTCTTTTTTTGTTTTCCTCAACTTTAAGGTCTTAAATTCTATAAAATTTACCAACAGAAACAGACTAATGTGATAAACTTATTGTAAATGGAAGAAAGTTTAAATAGACCGTTCAAACGCCAATTACAAACAAATTCGAAAGTTGCCGTCCCGATGGACACTTGATTTATTTTAATTTGATTTGATACTTTAGTTAAATGTCAAATTGATTCAGATTACAAAATGTATTCTACTGCTCTCCCATCCGTGACACGGGGACAATATAAGTTAAGTGTAAATTCAAATCAAGTATCGTCTCGATTCTCGAAGGACGGAAAGCAATCGACTTCAAGGAACTGCGCTACTTAATAATTATTACAAAGTGAAACCTATTTTTATCTTACCTGACGCGACCTTAAATCAAGACTATTTACGACAAGGCTCGAGAGTCAATTTTTGCACTGACGTTGCACTTGCAAGATGACGAATGAAATCTGTGTTCCAGTTCCAAGCTCTCCTGCTTTTGCCATGCTTTGGCCACGCATCGTGTGCTGATTGAGCTGCGAATGCTCACCGCTACCCCATACGTGCATAACTTCCTCATCTTCAACCTAGTCAACCCTCTCATTGGCTCTCATCACAAGCGCTCTTGTCTTTGTCTTCTCTATGCATCATGGAGATTCATTCATGAAATTCATCTATGACTTTCATACTAAGATCAAGTCTAGGAATTTTGGGGATTCTGTGACGAACTCATTGGGGGTCAATCCATCTTCGAACTCGATTCCTGAAATTTTGGCAGGAAGGGTGTGTACCAAGTTTCTAGGTCAACCCTGTCGCGAATTATCTTACTTTCGAACAGACGGGCGACCCTAAGGAACGGGTGGTCAAAAATGGTGATCTCTCTTCACTGTCAACTAAGCTTTGAGCTTGAAACGGCTGAACGTTGATTCGCCGAAAAAAGGCAGACCTTGGCCCTTACCGGTCTTTCTTAACTAATCGAGCTCGGCCGGGCTATTATCACCTGCAAACTGATATTGGATATGACAAATCGCTGTTGCGTTGGCGTTGAAATGTATTTAGTTACTATGTCAAGTGCACCCGGGAGTGTTCTACAACAGGCAACAGCACAGACTAGTCTAGCCATATAGCTAGCTCTACAACATTATTTTGATGAAGAGATGTCAAAAATTGTGAATTGCTCAAGCTCAAGTCAATCCCCTGGGTCGGCATTTGCATCAAGATAAATATTGGAAACTCTATATATGGCCAGGAGTTTTAAAATCGATACGGTAAATTGAAACAGAGGTTCTCCCAAATGTTAAAATGTCTTTCAAAGTATTAAACATGTGGTCGACGTCTTTAAACGAAAAATGTCGATTCCCGCATGCAATGGATAATAAATTTGAAGTCGTTGGCAGCCAAAATATTTTTTCAATGAAATTATAAAACTTAACCTACAAAATTATTTTTTCTGTTACATTTTCAGCTTTTCATCATATGAAAGTATTTTGTTTGTAATTTTTAAGATTAGTATTTTGGAATTTATGCCTTGTTTCATGTATTTGCATGTTTCCATTTATTTCTAAGAAAATCATTTCGTCATTGCATTTTGTAATCTTAGTTTCATGACCAAAATAACCCAAGATTCCTTGACACCGATGTCTAAATGTCCTCAAGCGATGAAACAATCGAAATCCAATTCTTGAGATTAATTATTGGTTGCCATGAGTAACAACACGGAATATTTGAGGAGGTAATTTGAGAAGGAAAATTCTAATCATTCTCCCGTTTTCTTCTCACTTGACCGGACGTGTCTCAATCCTGCTCTAAGAAAATTTAGAAGAAATTTTCCAGATTCTTTGGAATTTAACCGATTCGGAGTGACCCGAGGAAAGAAAAGAGATCAAGTGCCACCTAGTAAAGGTAATTGAAAATATTTAGTCTGGGGAGCAGAGGGAATTGAGTAGAATCAGCTGTGGAAAAAAACACTGACCGACCCCCTCTTCCACCTTTGATTTAGGAGGACGAGGAGACGGAACTAGAGAAAACAGCGGAGAAGAGGAAGGAACTTATCAACACTATTCACTTGTGCTATTCTTCCTGGTCAACCTCCGAGTCATTTGCTATCCCTTAAATCAACAAATACACTTCATTAATTTCTACTTAACCGAGCCATTAATTTACTATTATTATTCTAAAAAGTTTTAGGGAGCATCGACCTTCATTTCTCGTGCGACGATTGCAAGTGCCTTAAGGACCGCCGCAGGTGACAGGTATGGAGATTTCCTCGCTTACAGTTTATAATAACATGTTGTCATTGATGTGTCATTCATTTACATCGGATATTTTGGGCAGTCATGCTTATGAATAGTGAACTGGTGTAAAGTATTAATCCATTTATCGCTGCCTTAATCTGTGAGGGATTTATGAGTGCGAATGTGGTGTTATCTATAAATTGTCTGCTTTAGTTTTGGTGGAACATTTGATACTAAGTTTTAAAGTTTTTAATATCGTCCTTTTTGTTTGTTTTAAAGTGTTGGTAGTTTGTGGCCTAGAACTTTACACATTGTGGACTAAGTGCCTCTGGGTAGTGATTTCTCATCGGATCAATCTGAATTTCGATCTGGACGATCAAAGTGCAAAGGAAAGGAAGAACTCAATGGATATTTCGTATCCCGACTTGGGAGATATACACTCGGTGGATTTGTGTAAAAATGCAATAAGAAAAGTGAAGGAAATGAAAGAAGCGTTGATAATGAATAGTCAGTCAGCTAGTAACAACTTGATACCGTCGGATATGAATGATAATGGGAAAGAGATTGATTGGGAGGCTTTCTTCGACAATTTACCCCTTCTGGATATTGCCTCGCTGCCCAATGAAGATGAAACCTACTGGTATGAAATTTACTGTTTGATTTTTGGATTCGTATTAAATTGTCAAAAATTTTTAGGCTTCAAGATGCGCCATCAGTTCGCGATATTAGTACTGAAGAATTGGAGAGAGATCGAGGCTTTATGGATTCCTCCCTTTTGAATGTACAGTATGTGCTGCTTAATCATGTGAAATCTGCTATGTTTGGTAAGTCTAAGGTCAATCGTTGTCAGGAATACCTATGCTGGATACTGGATGAGCTTCATCAATGATTATTACCATTGATATCATTATTACAATTAATATAGAGCAACGAATTGGAATGGCGATGAAGGAATCAGTCGAAACATTAGAAAAAACGAAAACGTGGGACAAAGACTGGAAAATTCCGAGTGTATTATCGCCATCAAGTAGTAGTGGAAGTGGCAGCGCTCCGGAATCTGCTACGATTAGTCCACGATGTCCCATACTTGCTTCATCGCCTGCTACTTATAGAGTTGCTGATAGGGAGCAGGAGATTCGATTCGCGGAATCAAACAGTCCTGTACACAATGAGTTTTATATTGGTATTTAAAAATAGTTTACTTCTAAAATTTACTAGTACAATGAAACTTTCACTAAATGTTTTCAATTTATCCAGCGACTCCTGCCAAGAATATTGACACTAGAACTTACACGAGGCCAAAGAAAATTAGAACTTCGCTTGAACCGCATTTGAATATTGCAAGTGGAACCAATACCTTAACGCTCAACAGGGGGAACAAAGGTGCACGAACGTCCATCTTCAACCATAATGGAAGTGGCAATTTAAATGAAACCTTCATTCACGAAGATGTTGATCAGTCGGAAGATTTGAACACAACAATTATTATGGAAAAATCTAGTCGTCGAGTATCTCGGAATCTATCATATGTTATTCGACGGAAAAGTGATTCTCCATGTGACAACCTCGATAATCTTGTACGATCTACTGATGAACTTAATACAACGTTCACCCGTAATCCAGAAGAGAGTGTATCAAGTCCAACTGATAGCAACTCTAGCATCAATAACATAAGCATGGAAGAGTTGCATAATATGGCTCGGCGTCAAGAACAATGTAAGTTTCTTCTTTTTAAATGAACTAATTCAAAATATTATTTTTTTCCTTCAAATGATTCTAATACTTTTACTTACAAAACAGCGTTGAAATATGCTTCCAGTTCCAATAGCCCCGCTGTACGAAGAGATACTCGCGGTAAGTGTTTGATAATACAAATAAGATTTTTAACCTAGTACATTTATTTAATGTCGTGGATATTTCAAATTCTAGTGATAATGGAATTTCCAATATTAGACGCAGCTCCGAATGCAAAGCCTCCAGTTAGAACATCATCCACGGATACGTACTACATTGGTGAGTCTAATCCGGATTCCCCTGTTTCTTCCGGCCTTTCTAGTCCAATTGACAGTCAATCATATAATGATATTTCGGCAGGCAAGTTTTCGAATTTTTAAAAAGTTTTAAAAAAAAAATTGAGAGGAAAGAATCTAAAATAAAAACTTATAATAATTTATGTCATACAGGAAGCCCATTGGGTCGTAGCATGCCTAACCTAACGATGACAAAGCGTTCGAATGTGCCACGTCTAGGAATGTCCATCGCTCCACCAATGAATAGCCTCCAGTATAAAAATCATTATATAAGTGATTCTAAGCTCTCTCACCCAACGGGTAGTCCGAAACTGAGTGTCTTGAAAACTCACGGGAGTAGCCCAATTTCAAAACCTATTCAGGATCATTCAAATAAGGAAATGCGAATCAGTCAAAAACATAGCCCTACTGGGAATGGAAATGTAATTTTACTGATTTACCTACATTTATTTAAAAAAAATTGAGGTGCATGTTTTTCTACAATTGTGATATCTTAGGGGTACATGAAGAGTATGAACCAGTTCGGAGGTGGTGACTCAGCCTTAATACCGACTAAAATCGCACAAGCTCCGAGAAGTAGTCTGCCTGCTCCTAGACTAGGATTTGGAACTCAGATTCGGCCCCCTGCTCCTCGAAGTTCCGCTAGTAGCATAGGGTCTATGTTACCAGCACCTGGATTTATCTCAAGGTTACAATCGCGTATTCCTGCCCCAGGAGCTGGTCGTGGAAGGTTAGGAAATATTTAACATTCTATTGTAAAAGCTTCAAGTTATCCTGCACGTATCTAATTTGTTTATTTTTATTAATATTTGATCTTTAGGTCAAACCGACCACCTGCCGCTTCGGGAGGGCAAGCAATTAACAGCACTAGAGCTCGAGACTGGAGAGATGGATGTTACTGACCACAAGGAATGTTGTTAGTACGAATTGTTATAAAAATAGATGCACTATAAGTAAGTTGATCTTGTGTCCACGGTATTTAACAGAATAGTTGTCAAACAATATTATGTATGCAATTATTATTTCTCCCGTATTCTCATCTTTTCAAGACTGATTAGAAACAGTTCTGAATTTAAGGCAATTTTAATCAGAAATATGGTACGTTTAGATTTACCAATGGAAGTCGAGGCCGCCCGTATGTATCCACTACCTGATATGCCAAATGTTCGATAGTGAATCTCAGTCATCCTAGCCGGCTGCGATTCAAGTCATAATTCATAAGCAAACTAAAAATCAATACAATGTATCTTTATCTATGAACTACTTTGTGTATTGTGCTATGTTTTTTCTAACAGTAATTTATTTCTGTTGGTTATCGTTATAGTCATAGAATCTTGTTAAAAAATACTGAAGCATTCGAAGTTTATCGCTCGCGTAAAGGAGCAGTATTATTGCCGAAGATAGTTACCTTGATTAGAATGCTGGTTAAGTTGATCATTGAAAAATAGCTAAATTGATTAACTACTTGGTTTTCGTTCAGTATCAGTATTGATTGAGAGGTGATGTATCTGTCGATTTAGAATTAATATGTCTCGCACTTAGCTTTATTTATTAAGGTAGAATAATTGGACACTGTATAAAATGTGATGAAACTAGATAAAGTGTCCAATAAGAGGGACTAGGGGGTAAACTAAAAACTGGTAGAAACTATCACGTAATTTAACTAAGGGTGCGGCGACGGAATGAATCGCCTTACGACTTATGCAATGACAAATAGATAAAAATCCGTTTTGAGGCGTTTTGCCGACTTAGCCTTCACCTGGCTAACTTGCCCCCACCAAGATATTCTATGTTATGTTTCTGTTGTTCACAAGTCTCATCTATTGTAATTCCCAAGCAATATTTAAGTGCCTTAACCTTTGAAAAGGGATAAAATAGTAATAATTAGAGGAAAAGAAACTTGTAATTTTCCGCTCATCTCATCCGGGCTCCAAGCTACTTTCTTCCAAATCAGTTAAATTGCTCTTAAAACTCAAAGTCTGAACTCTCAATTCTTGTTCAATCGAACAGTCAGTTATCTTTAAAGTTTAAAGGAAAATATTTTATTATGTGGGTTGGACAATTAAGAATATTTCCTATGCAAATCTCTCTATATAAATATAAATAAATTTGTCACCAGGAATTGGTGTATATTTTCCTACATTTATAAAAAACATGCACTGAAAGTACTCTTATTGTAGGTGATACCTTTTGTATTCTTCATTGTGATAAGGAAACGAAAGGTGTTCCATGTTTCTCTTTTCTGGATGCGTTTGAGGAAATTGCTTGTGTGACTTAATTTAAGTACGAAATGTTAGGTTATGAACTAATTTATATTCGTTATCCATCCCATTAACGTTATTTATTATTGGACTAGATAATAGATTATTGGGCTTCGATTTGAAAGAATAGAGTCATGACCAGGTGTATTAATTACTTATGTTATTCATAAACTCTAATTTAGTGCTTGTTTTTTCTTCGATTTAACGAATGATATTACCATCCTCAAAAGATTGAGAAATAGCCTAATAACCATGTAAAATCATATGACGTTTGTGATTAAGTTACGTGTTTAAAAACTCAAATTGTATAAATCAACTTTGAGTTATAAAAGAATGGAACGATAATAAAAGGAAGTTTACTCTGGAGCTACTGATTGGACATCATTTACAAATTAGTCACATTCTGTTTTTGCAATTTGTCTTATCTTATGTAGTAAAATTATCTGTAATTGTTTTCAAAACTTGACTTACTTGACTAACTACTTTATAAGCTGACATTACATATGATCTGTGTATGAATCTTATTCGAAGGCTATATGGCTTGAATCATTCCTGGGACAAGGTCTTAAGATGTCCGTTCCGTAATGCACTAAGAAACACCATCACCGTTTTGTGTCATCTAATTTTTTGTACGTCTTCCAATGGTTCATACAAAAACTGGGTTTTTTTTCCAAATAAAGTCGGAACAGGGAAACCATTCACGCCTCGTTGCTTCTCTATATAATTTGCTTTTACTTGCTTCGGTATGAAAAGTGTAGGTTTTGAATAAAGAGTTCATGTTATATTTTGATAACAATAGAGCAGTTGAATTTAAGAGTTGATTTTTTTTATCACATGAAAGGTTATTTCAAAGAGTTGAACAAACACAAGAAGGCTTTTGGGTTTTCTTCCAGTCTGCATTAAATTGAGGCCAATTTTTTTTATCAATAGAATCATCATGTAAAATAACTCATCTTTTAAGCCTACTTCTCTTGGTACTTTCCCCCAGTTGCTGCACTTTTCACTCTTCTGTACTGGTAAAGGATAATAGGACGAAAAAAATATGATTAATGTAGGATCCGCGTCGCATTATCATACGCTGCTACCAACTACCAAATAGCAAATAAAAGCCACCTATTTCGTATTGTGTCGAAATCCAAGAAGCTTAAAAACACAGGATCCAAGAGATTTTAATTTAAAGGAATCGCTACTCCGTCTCAATTAGCAATCTAGCCAAATAAGACTAATGTTTGCATAAGACCTGTTACATTTCAACAATTGGTACTTCACCGTATCCGGATTTTAAATTCTCAGCAGCTTGTTATTGTGTTCTGATAAATTGGACAATGTTTTGTTTATTTTATTTGAGCTAATTTTGCTTTGCATATTCAATTGAAACCGGAGAATCCTCCTACGTGAAATTAATGTTTAAGAGCTCACTAACTAATGCAATAGAGAGGCTATCAGCAGAGAATGAAAATACAGTTGATGTGAAAAGCAAACTTTGATGTCCATCCCAATTTTGTAATCCTTCAACCGAGAGGTCCCCAACGATATTAAAAGGGCTCACAACGCTTTTTATATTTTTGTGAACCGTTCAATTGATACACATTCGCCATGACGGGGTTTGTACTGCTGGTAGACTATATAATAGGAACATTTTAAGATTCTAAAGTATACACTGAAAATGATTTTGTTATTCCACTTTCCAATTAGAATATTGGAATTGTGGATCAGTATGAGTACATGCCTGGCTAAAATCCAAAATCGCTAGACACAGAGAAGCTTAAGAACTTTTTCCTACAGTATGTACAATAGGATCAAGAAATACATTAATGGACGATGCATATTATATGCTTCAGCAGGATTCTCCAACCCGTATGGCCACTTTTATGAGGAGCAATTAATCAAATTAAAATCGACATGTTCTTAGAATCCACATTGTTAAACAAATTACCAGAATCTATTAGAATCCCACGTCAAGTACGTGGTAAGTATCTTCTAATCTTCTCATGATAACCTTCATTGGGTTATAGCATGAGTTTTGTCCCCTGTACCAATATCCCTCGGACTTGCAGATATTTTTTTCACGACACAAACAATCGTTCAGCATCTTTTTGAACCACAATTAGTGCATGCATAAATTTATGGAACAAGACTCTCGGTATTGGCTTTGGATTATTGTCCTCTCTACTCTCTGGTTCTTCATCCCTAAAAACCAAGTAATTTAATAAGACTCAACTGGACGAACTAACTGCAGGCAACAGTTATTGGATTTTATTATTAATAGATAAATTGTCTTTACTTGTCGTTTCATTTGATACAAAAGTTATATGTGCTACAGGTTTGACGTATGCTCAACTAGTATAAGTAATTCAGGCTTATTCGACCAGCTTAGTTGAGCAAATCCCACTAGGTTGGTAAACACTAGACATGCACACATCCATAATCAAGTATTTTTGGGATGTATGTGAAATGGCATTCATGCGTTCAGAGACGGGACTGGAAGTTGGACCAGAAAGTGGAGGTAGCTTAAAGGAGAAAGTTTTGTCTGTTGGCAGTGAGGGATGAGATGAGCATTAGTAACGAGATTCACCATAGGTTTCTCGAGTGAGTGTATAATTTTATCAGGATATTATATACCCAGAAGGCAATGGCAAGACTTGTATGAGTTGTGGCTATGCAAGTACTGTTTATTTTGTAATTAGTGATCTCAAAATTAAATCGCTGTCTAAAATTTAGCGCAGCTGATGAGAATCTATTGAAAAACGGACGTCGCTTTCTGTACGAGATTACGAGAATACCATTTCCATTAAGTGGTAAGGGTACCGTGAGAGACTCGAAGGTTTTGAGTTAAATCTGAGCCAATCTGCCCTGAACTTTATAAATACCAGTGTGTTATAAAGAAATTAACCAATCTTAAGAAGATCCATACTACCTCTTATACTCTTAACTTACTTCTTTGGATTCTGCTGAGAAAGGAAAAACTCCTTAAGCTATTTGAACATTTTCCATGTTGTACTTTCTACCTAGTTGTGGTAATCCCAGAATCCCACTTGGCTTGGGCTTACACACTCTTGGCTGTAGTGGCTGTTAGACTACAGGATCATGTAAGCCTTTCACTTACCACAACATCCGTCATTCAACTTCTAGGATGACTATTCTAACAGCCTACTAACAGGAGGTTCAGCTCTGTATAATTAATAAATTATCTCTCTCAAGATCAGCCTGCTAACTACCTCTGACTTTGGTTAACTTTAATTAGAAAAGCTAAATTGAATTTGTACTCCAGTTTCCAACGTCGGCTGAATTTTCCTCGTAAAACTTGAATTGGGGAGAAACATGTTCTAACTTACTTAAATACAAAAAGGATGTCGACCGCACAAACATTTAATCGCTTTCCCATGGGAATTTAATTTGGAACGCGACTTTTGAATCGAATTATGGTTCCTTCTAATATTCGTGACCTTTTTACACTTAACCCGTTGCCTACACTTTGGAAGCTTCTGCAAACTGCTGCTTATTAAGTAGCGCAGGTAATTTATGTGTATTTTTGTGTGTCCTTCCGTCGGTCAAGACGATCACTTTCGAATAGGCCATTTTTTTCGATATCTGTCTCCAGATATCTACTATATATGTTATACCACTTATACACGTGTACACCATCATCGTTACAATAGACACTTCCAAATAAATGCAAACTTTTTTGAAACAATGCACATTGATTTATTGATAATAATCTAAACAATATTCAACCCGGTATCATATGTACCTTCTAAAATATCTATGAACATATAATGGAGTGAGCTTTGTATCACATTTGAAACCATTACAAGCACGACCGTATTTTAATATACACTTAAGTATTATCTGTATAGCCGCGCCCCAAATAAATATTCAATCGGCCCGAAAGTCTAAATCTCTTATTCTGGAATCATTTATTAGACATACTTACAATAGTAGTTTCTACAGTAAGTTTTTGAGAAATGATGGTGTTCGGGCGCTGAGCTGTTCTAATCTACGAGAAAGCGTGTATTTATAACTCAGCCACTTAAAAATTCTAAATTGTGTTACTGAATATGATTTTGAAAATCCGACCGAGAATTATCTGAGAGTAGCAAAATGAAGTTGAATCCCTTAGTTTAAAAGAAAAGGAAAAGTTATTTCCATTCCATGAACATTGGAATCAAATACGATATCAATATTTCATGGCATAAACGTGTTCGACTACTTTGTGAAAAGATTTGATGGAACTGCTTGAAGCGTGTTGAATGAGTGATCCAGTAGGATTTCGATCATCTCCCCCACTTGCTGGTAGCAGTCCTTATCATAATATAATGCATAAATACAGGGTGTAACCGAATTTGGGATATGAACTCATAAATGGGCTTAAGTTCTAAAATATTCTCATGGGATCTATCAATCTATCTCTCCGTAAGAATCAAAAACTGTGCTTTTTATTTCTTCAAGCTTTCTCCTAAAAATGAAATCTTTGTGGTTCATTTCATCGGAATCTAGTAGTCTTTCTGATTCCATTGGACATCTAGAATGTGGAGCTTTTGCTTTCCACTTCACACACACACACTCTCTCTTTCTCTTTTCTTTATAGCTCTCTTTCTCGAAGAACTTCCCAGATTTTTGTGTAGCATTTTGTACGATGGTATGCTAATGCAATGTTTGTACTTAGAAGACAGAAAGTCCTTTAGATATTTTAGTAGATTCCTATAGACAGTATGATATGAAAAGTAGCAAAAGTCTAAATCTACTAGCTTCCATAAGTATTACCGCTCAACTAATAATAAAGCTTAGGAAAAGAGGAATCTGTAAGTTTTCTTTAGAGATGATACGAGGTCAATTACGGTACAGGGAACCATTCTTTACAAACCTTGATGGCAGTTTTTAGCAATAAGGAACTCTGTAAGAATTCTCAAAGGACTCGAGTTTTTGGGTGGGTGTCGACAGCCATAATATATTACTTTAGAAGGACAGTGTAGGCGAAAGAGCTCCTCCCTCATATGGTTTACATCCATCATTAATACAGGCCATAATTTTACAGAAAGAGTTCTGAATTCAATTTAAGCCAAATAAAAAATAGTGAATCAAATACGGGCATTAAATTGGGTTGGTAGAATTAGGTCTTTTAACTTAGATTTATTGAAAAATTATGGTATTGAATATTATGGGGGATTAAAAAGTTATAGTTGATTGAAAAGGGATTAGCAACAATATTATTTGATTGATTTTAATTTACAGCCAAGTAATGCGGTCACATCTAAACTATATTGCCTTTTGTATTGCTTCAGTTTAATCTGAGAGACTACATATTGTTTCGTAACCCTCAATCAAGTTCATCTCGAAATGTTTGTTTTGGCCAGGTCAATAGCGCTAATTGAGTATTAAGAAATAGTCTACAATAGTTTAAACTAGAGTAGATTATTTAAGCTTGTAGTAAAAAACATACTTTCTCACCCCCTAAATAGAATATAAATCCAAGAATCATAAGTAAACCCTAACGAACGCATCAAATAATAAGTTCCATTGAAAATATAAAACTAAAATCCTCCAAATCCCTCCAGTCCCCTCCAATTTGTTTTCATATCGAAAATCATTACTCCAAATTCTAAGGGCTAATAAAGCTTTTTCAGCCTCACCTAACTGTGCAGTTTCATATGACCCTTGAAGGAACGGAAAGGTACAGAGAAAGATTAGTCAGGACTGGACCCTGGGCCCTGGGGAATTTATCATTGACATGAAGGATAAAAGAAGTTGCAACTGATGAATGGGTCTAACTCAAGACAAATAGCCTTGGACTGAAACATTTTCTGGTCGGATATTCGTCTCTACTTCACCAGTAAAATTCTTCCGCTCAAGAATTCCACCATTAAACCGATAGAGCAGCGACATACCTGATTATATATGATCATTAATTCAAATGATAAGCCTTTCCGCTGTTGGTTCATCTTAAGCTGAATTATCTGCACTGGTTTCGTGGTTAGCCTTGGAAGATTCAAAGACTAAGGAAAACTCTAGAATGGTGTACAAAAGCATTACTTCCAACCCACAATGTGGTCTCTCATAATTTTCAGGCATGTCACATCGGAACATCTGACGAGCTCACTTACTAGTCCGTGCTGGTCAATAGAGTCCAAAGGATTCTATAAAACTAACAAAGGCTCCGGATGCTGTATGCAAATCTTTGCAGCAAAGAGCTAAAGCCTTAAATAACAGTTCCGTCGTCCTATTATGTTAACCCAGATTGACTGAATTGTATTCTGAGTCTTTCTCAGTGCTATCGTGGGTAGCGTAAGTAAGATACTTGAGAGTACCCTAGCATGACCTGGTGAAAATTTATCGTGCTTCGCTCCCATCCTGTCAAGATCTTTCGTGTTTTACTTCCTGTCAGATTCATCTAATATTTACTGCATATTTAATTTAGACAAGGGGGACTCTTTACTCATCTTGTGTTATATGTTTTACATCATCTTCATGCATAGTCAGACTTAAAATGGGCACCAGAGTGTCTGTTAAGAATACCTCTAGGAGAAAGTAGCTAGATAAGGCACGTTTATGACTCTTATGGATGGACCAACAGGGGTTGTACATATGAATTCTGAAAATTTACGAAATGGAAAGATACGTAGTCCATAAATATATAGAAAGTTCACACTGTGTGTTTCCGGTTCAAAATTTCAACATAGCATTCAGCATACAACGTCAAAAAGGCACGAGAATGTGTTTTCGTGGAATCTTGTGTAAAGACTCATCACAATACCTTTCTAAAGCATTCATACTCGTATAAATAATAACATATCCATTATTTATGTCTATAGAATATCCGATTCAGTTCAAGGGTGGAACATAAATTGTCCTAGTCATCCTTGTCAACATTTAAGAATGCATTACACGATGTATTTGCTATTTGTAATACGAGTCTGAAGAATTTACCAGAAACAATAACTCGTGTCGTTTTACATGACAGAGCCTATGAATAGTATAATTAAAGAGAATTCTGCATCTGATGAGGCAGTTTGAGTCAAGATTGAATAATTTGTGAAATATCCATATTTGAAAAGCACCATTAATCATCTGGGCTTTTGGCTCCACTAGCCTTCCGCTCCAGTCTGGCCTTCTTCGAAAACAGGGAGTTTTAGCTTCGTCTAATGTGCAATGAATAAGAACTTTATGTTAGTTGCAAAACTTACGAAATCATACTGAACAGAATGAAGGGCATAGGGCCAGGGAGCCAAGTCGTTATGATGCCTTGTAATGTCTTGATTTTCATGTTTCAGATGCATAAATTCATTAGTTTTTCCATCATCTCTATCTTCTAGTCTTGTTTTGTGGCCATGCTATTCACTGAAGCTTTAAGGATGAAATGACAAACAGGCATTAAGAAATTCGAGATAAATGTACCAGAACTT
Source organism: Agrenia bidenticulata (assembly GCA_034694785.1). Classification (NCBI taxonomy): domain Eukaryota; kingdom Metazoa; phylum Arthropoda; class Collembola; order Entomobryomorpha; family Isotomidae; genus Agrenia; species Agrenia bidenticulata. Next base: position 216,316 of record JAQFYM010000001.1, on the reverse strand, counting down.
AACTCCCTATTACTTCTGCAAATAATAAGATCCGATTTAACATACATAACCAACAGATTTGACAGTATATAGTTGCCCCAGCCCTTTTATGTTTGCAGTCCCGACTTGAACAAATACCGTTCAATTCTCGTCCACTGTCACCTCTACTCTCAAACTGCCGCCAAAAGTCCTCAAAAAGTCCGATTTATTTTGTATCAAGCTTCATTGTTCATATCTTTGAGCAGAAAGATCCTATAGAACCACGAGGCCTTCTAGTTTATATTGCCATGCATTATAAAAACCAGCGTGGGTGGAACAGGATACTCACTAGCAAGTAGCAACACCCACACGCACACGGGTCATTAAATGGCACTAAGAACAGACAATTTATTGAAGGGTGATAAACAGGAATTTGCATTATGAATTCACCATCTGAAAGGATGAATCCACCCCTTGAATTCAAAATTAAAATATTCAAACCCGCTCGGTGTCCGCTGCATGAATTGATCAAAACTGAAATCGTATAAATAAATAATCACTTTTGTCTCTGTAATTCAGTATCGGCCAACTCTACGGACGGAAATGACACGATAAGCCAGGGTATTAGACCATATTATTAAAACCGAATAAAAAAACGATCGGGAAGTTGGTAATAATACATGTTCACACTTGCATGCAATCTCTCGGACGCAACACGTCATTTACTAACAAACAAGTTGTGAACAGACCTAAATGGGTACTTAAAAAGTTGAAGGTATCGATTCTAATTTCAAATACAGATGATTTCAAACCATACCCGAATCACCTTGGAAGTAATTACGGGGGAGTTTCCTCACCGGGAATTAGTGACGTATGCTGAAGAGGATTTCTGTCCAGATGCCAGTTTGACGTGTTTGACTAAGGAATCCAGAGTTATAAGACGAGGGGGAGGAATGTCAAATTTGCAAACGTATATCAAGTAGTTCCTCATAGCCTCTGAACCTTACCGATGTAAAAAATATTGAAAAAGCCCATTCAGCCCTGCAACCCTTGCCTCCTGCCCTGCCAAATTTTATAATAGGACTCCAAGACATTGTAACTGTAAACTGCCTAAGTATAATAATTGCATGCGCGGTGAAAGAAAGGTACAGAGTAGCGATTTGATTCTGACAGTGCACCAACTGTTAGGTTACCCAGTAGAGATTTTCTGGAGTGGTGGTGGCACCGGAGTAATAAGCCTTCACCCAGGGTTATATAGAGGGTTGCTTCACAGGCTACAAATCTGAGTTGCTTAGTAGCTACGAATCGAAAGAGTCCAGCCGCCGTTCCGTTGCATTTTGTCCAAGTTCTAAGTGCTGCCCAAAGTCCTCTCGTGTGTTTCCATTCTCCCTCTCAGTATTTTGTTCATCCATTTTTCTCTTTAATAAACAACACTTAACGAAAGGACTGTAGTCTGTAATTATAACTGTCCATCAAGCTGAGCGGAAGGGATTTGAATTAACATATATAAAAACATCTTAGTAAAATACATTTGACTGCAGACTTACCTTCTTCTGCTGTACTCACACCATTCAAGAAATTCCCTGTTTAATTACCCTGAAATAAATCACGAGTTTTGCCCTGCCAATTTCGTGTTTTCTTCCACCCCCATATTCTCAAAGAGAACATAAGTATTCCGTGCAGGACGGCTGGACCTGATCCTTCAAATAACAATTTTAGGACGTTAACTGGAAAGAAGCCAATGGTTTTCTAAAAATTAAGGTCAAAGAATTTCTTTTTTTTCATTAAAATATTTAGAATTCCTTTTATTCATGTATCTATATACTTTACACTGGTGCCCTTGTATCCATGCATTTACTACGTGGATTATACAAAGTCACTTTCCATACTTTCTCCATCCACTAAGAGCACATATTGAAGTGGTAAGATTTGCATATACTGTAGGTGGTTAGCGCCACTTAACTTCTGAAAAATATTGCCAGCTTATCAATCCAGGTTACTCTGTTGTACTGTATGTCATAACAAAATATACACATTGGAATCGGCATACAAACAAAAACTGGTAGAGGTTAGAATTTATTCGACTTAAAAGGTATGTCTCATTTATATTTGAACGCATTCTTTTCATCCGGCCCAGTCGACCCAACAGGTGAATATTTTAATGACAGGAGGAAGGATGCTAAAACAAATTTAAGTGGCCTTCGCCTTAGGTTCTCTTGCAAGAATTTACATTTCCCAGGGCATGAAAAATTGCTAGAATTGTAGGCACTAACAGTCCGGATAGAAGTAGTGCAGATAAGCCCTGGCATATTTTCTAATATTTGTGGCTTAATTTTTATAATTGCAGGGATATTGTATTATGATCGGAAAGAGCCCATTTACCTTCAGAATAATATCCAAAATCAACCCTGTTGTGAAGGTACACAGCTATTAACTATCATCTCATCAGAACGTCATCAACAGAAGCTTCAAAGAAGGTATGTGGATGTTGTCTACATAATATTGTAAGTACAGCATATAAAAACCATTCCGCATTCGATTTATACGGATATAGAGTGTACAAGTTTACCCCGCTTGGGCTTCTTGGTCTAAATGCTTCTCTCGTTTTCATTGAGGAATTAATCTCCCATTCTATCCATCTATCTAATCCTTAAGCTTTTCAGTTCACAGAGAGCCTTCCTTTTTTAAATTTCAAATTAAATATTGTTGATGCCATCATGAAGACTGACTAATGTGGTAGAAAATAATACGCTAACTACTTACTCGGGCTGTATCTTGCATAACTGCTTTGTGTAGCACATTTTCGTAAAATCACCTTGCGAACAGTCAATTCCATTCCAAGTTCCACTTGAATTTGTTCAATAGCCAGGAATACTAGTACTTTTCACAATGAATATCTGATCGATAGATTTGTAGATTTAGATTGTCAAAGGGCGAGGTCTCTTTTATAGCAACTACGGTTCAGCAATTTTTATACTTCAAGGTTTTAGCATTAAAAAAAGGGCCCAAATTATACAATCTACTTGAACTTTTTGATCAATTTCATAAAACGCTTGAAAGCAGTAGGATTTTGACCTTTTAGGTTTGAGATTGAAGAGTTCGGAGGCTGTTTAAGTTCAATATGTAATAATAGTAATAACGGACAAGTACTGTTGATCAATACCTGAACTTCAAATTTGAAAAATGAGATTAAAGTTCCATTTCTTTCTCCTTCTGGAAAAGCCAATGGACATTTAACGCCCATTCGTACATAAGACAAAGGTCTCAGTTTGAAGTATCCAACGAAAACGTATTGGAGTGTGCATATCTCCATACATAATCCTACAAATAAGTGCAATAGATAGTTCAAATGTCATATTCGAGTAACATATTAGAAAGAGCGTGTCACTCACTAGTTTGAAGAAATCTGTGTGGAGTTGGAGGCAAGATAAGAATATCAAACAGCCCCAGGAAGGAGAAGAAAGTAAGTTGTTTCACCGTCATCTTCGTTCCCTCTTTTGTCTGCCCGTCAATGGAATGTGGAATGGATCATTTCATGTGGTATGAAAGATGATCGGTTTTGCGGGTGGGATTCGTCTTTAAAAATACCCCAAGGTTTATTTTGATTATGAAATCCGTGTAGGATGTTAGTTGAAACTGTTGGTCTTTAGATACTAATAGGAGGAGTAACTATAGATTATGAGTTGTATTCCTGCATATCAGAGACCCACCGAACCCTTGTCCCGATACTGCCCGGAAGGCTTAATAACTATAATCTTCCCAGATGTCAGAAATCCCTGTTTTTTATCCTTTATTTTGACACGGCTCTTCCCTAGGGTCAATTCTTGTGCCGATGAAACAAAGGCAGAACTTTAATTTGTTTCCGTTTATAGCCACACAGATCTCCAGTGTGGACAGTAGATAGTAGGAAATATGAGAAGTTTTTAAAGCCAATATCCCTATATTCCTTTAATAAAAATAATCAGGCCAACAGGTGGAAGACCGTTTATTAATATTTATGCCAGTGGCTGGGGCTGTCTGTTTCTATGAGAAAAGCAGAAAGAAGCTGCTGCCTATAGCAAACCTTAACCCTTCGCTAGAAGGGGCGGCATTGTAGGCTATTTTTTAGCTTGGTAATAAATAAGACATCCATCAAGCGAGAAACTACTAATTTCTTTAAAGGCCTTGTTGGCCATGCTATAGTTTTGCATGAGAGAAAGTATATATTAGGATACCTGTCTAGCTTCGTGCCTATAATTGAACATTTCTTCAACTTTTCTCTTGGTAAAACTTGTCAATGATAAAAGAAACTTCCCCCGTCTTGATTTTAATGAAATATTCCCTGAGACTTAAAAAAGCGGAAGCCTTAATGATGGGATTTTGAATCGGAAATACATTTTTTATAAACGTCATATTAAATATTCCTAGATATATTACGAGCCTCGTTCAGGATGCCAATGCGCAGTGAATGTTTTTGACTAACAAATTTTTTACCTTCTATTTATTGGAAGTTTCTATAAAAGCGTAATAATAGAAACTGGGTAGTTTTGGTGTTAGGGACGGTTGTATTAGTTGTATAGGAGATGTAGGTATCATAGTTTACAGAATTTATTGGTTAGCATCTTACATGTTTCAGAGAATTTCTTACTAGATTGGATTAATTAAAAGTCCTTAAAATTAGTTGCTCCTGCCTTATTTGAAGGAAATTAGTACTTTCTACCGACAGAGAAACATTAAGAGTTTGTCCAAATTAAAAGTTTTTGATCTAGGTTGATTTTAATAGAAGTTTTTGATTGAACGAATTCTCGTTTCCCAATCCTCGACCCTCGAAAGTTTTATCAGATGGTAGTTTATATAACATTAGAGCAAATGAGTCACTACACATTTCGTTTGCTTGAATCAATTTTAGTTCCGTTGTATGTGTAGTTAGAATTTAAAAGGGGCGTTACTATATGGAACTCAAGCCACCTATTTATCACGCAAATGTTGAGGCACATAGAATATAATAATAAATATTGTTTTGCTTAAGCAGTCTTGTAACTCTATACAGATTCGAAGTTTTGAATGATAAGAATTTACACCTACAATTACGATGGTTTTTAAATGAACTTATATCTTTGCAGGATACACCTCGTCAAAGGACAGAGGAACACTTCGAAATTTCTAAAATTGAATAGAATCCCACTAACAAATACAATCTTGACTTTCCCCACCCAAGCCACCATGAATTCCTTTAATTGTTGGATAATTCTTCTGGTATCAGCATTCCTGGTTCTGTTGATATCCACCACTGCTTCGTCACAAGAAGCTACAAGTTTACGGGAGGATGACCTTACAAACAGCAAAAGAGCATGGAAAGATGTAGGAGCATCTTGGGGCAAACGAGGATGGAAAGATATGCAAGTACGTAGCTAAAAAATTATGAATCAAACTACAATATCATAATCCTGTACTCATACATTTGTTTTGGAGTCCTTAACTTTGATTGAAACCCGTTGGTGTCATCTAAAAACTGAGGAGAGAGGCATGTCAAATGCAGTGCGGAGGAAGGTTTGACGCACTTGGCCCTGTAGAAATACTATGAGCCTAATACGTATTACATTAGATAAGTGCTTGTCCTCAGGTTATTCAACAAATTGCAGTACTCATGCATTGTCCAAGAAATGTGACATGAAAGAGAGGGACACTGATTGTTTACCGAATAGTTGACAGTTGCATTCCCGAATCCATATTTCTCGTGAAACGAAACAGTCATAATGATGACAATAATATTGCTGTATTGTATAAATTATATGACAGGGTACTTGGGGAAAGCGAGGCTGGGATAGATTGAGTGGATCATGGGGCAAACGGATGGCCACCGATGATCCTGAATTAGACGAATTTTGGGATGGAGTTGACAAGAGACCCGAATGGGGAAAACTGAAAGGTATGCTCTCCACCATATTTCCTAACTAATAGGATTAAATCATTACTTCTTTACAACATCAACCGAAACCTGTTCACTGAAGCAGAAGGTCTGAAGTCTGGAGTCCATACCTTTGCCACCCTGTACTATTATGTCTTGATGATAACTTCATCATCAGAATGTGAAATGTGCGGAAAGTTTTTCTACCGCCAATCGTTCAATTTTGACGGATGAGTGGATTCTGACACAGTACAATAGAAGGGACGACATTCCTATTATATTTTCATGTACCGCAGATTGTCTGACGAAAATGAGAGTACGATTCCATGTTCCCTCACTCCATACTGGTACTATGAATCTCCTCTTGGAAAGCGTTATGCAATCCTCTTTACAATATGACAAGGAAATTATGGGGACATCGACAAAATAGTACATTGGAGATTGCTAGTCCTGGGACTGGTAGTGCAAGTTCTGTTTGATATGCTGGCCAAATCATTCTTAACAAATAGACTAGATAGCTGAACAAACCCTTATTGCCAGGCTAGATCAATAGATTAGGTTACCTCAGGCTTGAACCTTTAGATCTCTCTGTTGTACTATTTGTTTTGCTAAGTCCCAATAAGTCTCTCCCATGTACAATTTACCAACCTGTCAGATTGACAAAGCTTTTCTTCCCCTCAGCATCACAACAATTGACCAATGACAAGGATCTGCAACGCTAATCCTGGTGGATGCACTCAGCACTTGTGGCGTTGCCAATCGGTGACACTAATCATTGATACAGTTGACACTTTTCTGAAGCGTTTAAGTCTTCGATACTTTGCCATAATTAGTTAGACTGTGGATAAAACGCCGGAAGAGCAAAACACTCAAGATGATGTATGAGATTCTAAATGTAACTTTCATGGGGAAACTAGATAAAAATTTATTTATTCCGACAATTAGAAATAAATAAGACTGAATTCAATTGATTAGTTCTGATTTCATTGACAGGTCATTTCCCCTTAAATTACAGCAAATTATTTTAAAATCGAATTACAGCGGTCTCTCTGCTAAACATTTTGCTAAATATTTAGTACGCTTTCCATAAATCCCTAATTTAGACCGTCCTCATAGAGAGAGAAGATCAAAGCATATCGGAGATTACTTTCAATCAATTTACGAACTTAATTTAACTTTTTAGAATCTAATAACACGAAAACCTTCTTCTCGTTCTTCCTTGCCGGCACCCTAATTACTCAGCTTTATCTACAATGTACACAAATCTAGATAGTCATAAAGCTTTGGACGCTTTTATTACATCTCATTAGCTAACTAAGAGGTTTATAGGTTGGGGACAAGACATAAAACTCCAATTTAAATAGATAAAACCTAGTAATTGACTCGGACGAATATTCCCCCATCATTTCATTTATTAGCACCACCAAAAGACGAATAAAAGAATAATTTGATTGCCATTTTATAAACGAACCTAGGGGTGAAAGGATACACATTTCCAAACAGTTTGTTATTTAACCCACACACTTTGTGTATGCTGATGTGAAGAAACGCAAATGCCAAATTTACAGATCTGTGAAACAGGATTAGGGAAACTAGTTCAGTTAATCTACCTTGAGGTAAAACTATCTGATATCTAACACACATAGAAATAATAATTGGACCCTTGACAATCAGCTTTAGGGGAATTTGCCGAAATTGCAATTCTATGAAATTGAACTGGATACAGTCACAGTAATTCAAACCCTAAATTAGACTTGACGTTCACATACATCCGTAAAAACGTCAAGCCCATTTTACGATGACAGACGGATAACCTTCTAAACACTCAATTGAAACTAACTAAAAAGTGTGTCTGTTTATACAATCTCGTCATAGAAAAGTCGTATTTTATTCTACCTTTATGACTACTTATATAATAGCGGTGCTATAATTTAATAATCAGATGGATTTTTTTAAAGATAGTTAAAAACTAGTGTCAATCATAAAATAATCTCAACTTCTGGTGGTTTGCAGGAGCATGGGGGAAACGAGCAGCCGTTGGAGGCTGGAATAATCTCAAAGGACTTTGGGGAAAACGATCTTGGGGAAAGCTGAGGAATTCTTGGGGAAAAAAATCCGACTCGGCTATGGGTGAGGGAATCAAACAGAACAAACTTGAACAACTGCATGTATTTGATTTGTGTTATAAACGTTAGATCAGTGAGTAAACAATCGGCTTAATTAGCAGAAGAATTAATGAATCGTTTTTCATTCTGTTGACTCAAGTCCGCTATCTTTTTTTAAAGCTCAATCACTCAGTTCTAAAAAAAATTAATACTTTCATCATCGACGGGAACAATTAGTGGACAGCTCTTACTGTCATACGAGTATGCATTAGTATGCACATGGCTGGTTACGTCGTCAATCGATATGGGAAATTGGTTAAATATTTAGTCATTAGTTGCTTAATTTATCGGTTTATTCCATTTTCGACATTCTGAGTTTCTTCAGGCATTTGGTATATTTAATCAACTGGCTCGGAAGAACACGCTGTTTGTTCTTGCTCTTACCTTGACTGCTTTTTCTTACTTTCTTAATTTGAAACTGATGTCAGGCAATAAAAGAATGCCATGAAGATGTGTTCAGGGCCTACTTCAGGTTAATGAATATTATTATTCTTCCTGTGTATTTCAATTTCCAAACGAGGCCTTTTTTTATGGACAACTTGATGTATTCATGGGATGTAAATCAATCATGAGGCAGTGGTGCTTGAGAATAACTGCAATCTCTATTTTTCTGATACGGTTGACTTTCCGTTTCAACTACTGATTTGTTTTTGTATTTGTTCAATACCTCAACTGTTTGTTCCACCTAAAACAAAATTACGCTATTAAAAACCATGCCCAATACTGCTCAAAATGTGTGACTACAATTTTTCATTGGAGATTATCAAACTGAAATAATATGATTGACAATAAACTTATAACGTATCGCGTTTTGTTTTACCGCTGTAAACTCGCTAGGCTGCTGCAAATTTCTTTTATCTGGTTCAATTTTCAGCCTAAAAATTTAATCCAAATCTTGAAAATGGTTTACATTTATCGGGCTACGCAACGGGCTTAACGCTAAAACGAATTCATGGCCCAGATCAGTACAACTTTTACGGATCGCTTATGACATCAGTACCGTTTACATTTAGGGGGCAACTTTAGAAAACTCAACTAAATTGACGTTTCCTTCAGCTTTTGGTAGAAAGTTTTCCAAATGGGGCAGTAGAAGACGCTAAAATGTTATCATACTCTCAGTTGGACCTAACTTAGGAAATTACTTAGGAGACTACAATGCATGCAACTACATTAAAATGAAGTCAACATTTTAACCAAACCTGTCAAAAGTTCAGCAAAACGGAACAGGAAAATGTTTATCCATGATAAATCCGTCAGATTTGTCAGAAATAGAGTGGTTTCTTAAAGAGGGCTTAAGATCGAAAGGAGTGAGTAAATTGAAATATAGCTACGGTTAGTACGGTTACTATTATGTTAGGGTCGGCATATTCTGAAGATGCAAGATGATGGTTTTAGCTAACTAAGCAGGAGACGCGGGTGGAAAAATTATATTTGGTGTTGTTCAAAAGGGTTCAAGTTAGTTCTGTCTCATAATCACTGTCAATAAAGGTAATGTGACTACGTCTTACTCTATCTCTTGAGAATATTTACTTCGCTGGGTGACTCGTATTTAGTAGTCCACATTGGGCACCTCAATCTCCTGAACTTGTGAGATTAGCATTATGGCTTCCAATGACCGTCGTTCTAAAAACGTCATTTCACGGTACATAGCTCTTAATTTAAATTGCTACCAACAAGAAGACATGCGATAGGAGGATGGTGGTGATAAGGCATGAAAAATAGGATCTTGAGTGCTCTCATAATACTACATGGAGAAATACAGAGATTCATTCAAGATTATAATCTGCGTGCTTTCGAAAGATAATGCAAATAATTTCCAAGAGCCTTGGAAAACTCTTAACAGGTATCATAAAACCTGCCCTCACTTCTTTCCGTGTTAGGAAGGGGTAAAAAAAAACAAGTGGGAGAAAAGTCTAGGTAATTTTTTGCAATGCTTTCAACTATCTGTACAGTACAATCAATGTCTCGAGAAATCCTTAAAGGTCTTAGGTTGAAAGCTCTGCTGTATTTTTTAGGTTTGCATTCTGTAAGTCGAATGATATTTGAATTAAGAAATGCTTATGATTCCTTACAGATTACGAGCCGCTAAACGAATCACAATAAATGATTCATACCCCTCATTCTTTATGTACGGGAGTTTGGTTCGGAATATCCTCCCTTCTACTCTAAAAAAAGAGCCCTCATCAGGATATCATTTTAGTCGTATTGGATGTCAAAATCTTTGTGGAATCGATTCATCTTCAAAAGGCGATTTATTTGGCAAACAGAGATGCGGAAGACGTTATTCAAGGAAATAAATTGTATACAAATATATAGAGACCCTGTGCATGTAGCTAATTAAACTGTTCAAGAAATTGTTATATGATGTGTTGTCCAGCCGAGTTTCTTGGTACTTTTTATTATTAATAAATTCTAATATAAATGTTCAAGTCTTGTTAATGATTTAATGAAGCCATTACTAGTAATGGAAACTCCTTTCATTGGAGATAGAGCTGGAAATATTGTTCTATTGAAATAAAATATCAATTGCCCCCAAAGAAACTGGTGTTCTTGAATAGTAATGACTCTAACTAATAGACTCGCGGGTGTGAACACTGACTCTAACAGAGATTCCTCCTCGACGAAGCCTACTAATCCATATTATGAATTGCAATTATGTATTTTATTATTATGAGTAGTTAATTTGTTAGTTGGGAGCACTTTTATTCCTCCTTCATGTGATTGACGATTTTTAATGGTAGTGTATTATATGTATGTACATATGTCATGGGTGGCAAAATGGGCTACTAATTCTGTATTTACTAGCTTTTAGTATGTTTAGTGGGTAGTCAGTGGAAGGAAAATTCTGCTCCGTATTCCTTACTACATTATATCAGTGTGGAAGAAACCGATGTACATCTTAATATTTAGATTGTTTTTCTCCACTCCTCCAAAAGTTTTCAATGTATTTAAAATATTTCCCCATCTCATCTCTGTGTTTTGGCCTGGAATTCCAATTAAACTATCCAATTGCTTTTACAAAGAGCTGCGTAATCCAGATAGCAAATTAATGCTTTGAAAATCCAACCGGTGAATTTTTGGCCCTTCCAGTAGTTCCAACTTAACTGAGTAATTTTAACTAATTGTAGCTATAGGTTAGGGAAATGTGTGTATTTAGAGTTGAACTAATTGCATTTGTTTAGAAAGGTGAAGTTCTTTCGTATCTATACAACACATAGTGAAATTTGGTTCCCATTTATATTTGTGTTGAAGAGGAAATAAAGTATTATTGCATTTAATTTTATGAAAACAGATTTACTAATCTTTGGTCACAATTTACTCACAATTTTACATGTTCTGCTTCTCCATCGATATGAAAAAGGAAGTCGGACAGTTTTTACTTGGCCTTCATATTTCTCAAGTGCATAATCAAGATTTATTGCATAAAGTATCGACTCAAATTCGCTCTAATACACCATAGGTTAGCTGCCAAGAAGAAGTTAGCAGCTAATGTTTATGATTACAGGCACTAGAAGCTCTGGACCCTTTTTAAGGGTTTATAGAGTAGTAGAATGTTGAGCAGAAAATGTTAATTAAAATCTACTTCCATGAAACGCAAAGCAATCAACTAATTACGTTCTAAAAGAAAAGGTCTTTCCAATTTCATCCACCATTTGAGAATTATAAGTGGTATTTCCAGGGCAATAAATTGTAACTTTATTACAATTTACAATGATACAGGCTACTCGAGGATGAACTGCAACATCCTTCAACTTACTCTGTGCAGCATTTTAAATATCGTACGTTTATCCTGCTTCCGCAATAAACAACTGTAAATTTTCATGAATACTAAATAAAATTGCCCCCCTGGAACCCACAAAAATGAATAACGAGGATTCATACATTGTATTTGTAAGATATACACACATCAATAAAAAGTTAAACAGACTCACGTCGCCAAATTAGGAAAGAAGAAGACGTCAATTATTCATCACAAGCCGACACAATACGATAAAGAGAATTTTGACAACAATTTCCCGTACTGTATTGCCCTGCTACAAGCTTGAAATAAATTATCAGCAGAATACATACCCCTTATTACTTTAATAATTGAAGCATTACTTAATAGGAATGAATATTAATAATTTCTGTCATTAAATTGATGACCCAAAAAGTCCTATCAACGCATATCATTCAATTTTAGTCTATTCTTTGGTCTAAAAATATGGCCGTAGTTAGTTAACCTAAAGGAGAACTCAAATGAGAAATTTATAATTACTCATGAAAATATTTTCGATCTAGACATAATGAAAGCTAAAGTGAAAGAAACTAATAAATACCAAATGTTCCATTTGGCATTACAATTGCTATAAGTAATTGAGTACAAAACTGTGTAAGGCTAAACAAGCCCTTTTAAAGTGAATATCATCATCAACGTAGTTGGTTGGTGTAAATATGTATCCGGTAAATTTCTCCCGGTAAATATTTCCCGGTAAATGTCCCCATCGTAAATATGTCCACGGTGAATATGTCGCCGTGGAAAATATGTATTTCAGATTTTGTTTTACTAATTAGAACTACCTTGTACCACTACTATTAACACAGCAACATGATGGATAGTACCCCTAAGATATTCTACACGTGCGTTAATACTTCTTGAATTAAATAGGTGCCTTACTACACTCCCTGAAATATTTTTGGATGGCCTATTCACACCAAATGGACTTATTAACATCAAAAACCAAATTTGATATAATTTGCCTGCCTGCGCGCTGCGCTACCTTTATAATGAATATTTCAGTGAGTTTAGTAAGGCGCCTAATTAATTCAAGAGATCTTGAATACCTCTTAGGAGATATTTAATTACGGAGAGAATATCTTATAGACATTCCGTTGCCGATTCTTTTCCTGCGTAAATAGTAGTGATATAAGTTAGTTAAAATTTGCAATAAACTGAAACATTTTAAACCAAATTTGAAATAATTTCCGTTTTCATCGGTACATATTTACCACGGGTACTAATTTACCGGGAACATATTTACCACCGGGACATATTTACCGACTGCCGTTCATTTATTTACTAGGAAGAGGATAGACGTATATATACAGGATAAAATTATAGCCTTGTACCAAGTTTAAATGACCAAAGTAAAGGGATAAACGGATAACTCCGGAATTTCGCTCGTTGACATAGTTTTTTGTCAAGCTTTAGTTCTAGATTTTGGATTATGAAATGTCCGAAGGGACAAGAATCGCAAAAGTTTTGGATCTGCAAATCTGGATCACTGAAAATCGGGCTCTTACTTTTTGGCATACTCGTATTCTAATAAATTATACCAAGGCTTCTCACTAACAATGCCCATAAACTCATCCAGTGGTAAATTTACGAAAATACTCCTTTGCTTGCAGACTTTATCTCTTGATTTCTCAACACACTTGGTGGTAGGAGTATCTTTAAAAAAATATGATACTTGCGCTAGATTAAATTTTTTCATCATTTTTGAAAATTCATTTCATCCAAATGTGAGAAATACTACGAGTGCATGTGCATTGTAAGTCGAGGAAAGAAGGGGAAATAAAGTCCCTCATCCATTCTTCTTTAAAGAAGAAGCACTTTGATAGAAAAGTTCCACTTGGTCTTGATGATCATTCTTATACGAAAACACTACTTGTCTTACGTGTCTTAAGTATATCCCGAATGGGCAGGCGAATGAGTGGGATGAGCCCGGATTACTTTTAGTAAAGAGTCGACTAGAGGGATCTTGAAGTGAAGTGAGTTTTATTCCCTTGAAGAAACAAATAAGGTCGGGTCTATAAAGGGAAAAACAATGTGTTATTTTTATGTACTTGTGTTCTAGTCGAACTAAAGCACTCTCCTTATTGCATCAAGAGAAAACGGAAAATGCTACATAAATCAAAGAATATTTAGTAAATCAAGAGGAAAAAACAGAGTTTGGCAACCTTTGTAATTTTTCCTAAGCCGCATAAAAGCTCGGAGAAGAATTCATCGGGCCGTTTTAAATTTGTGCGCAATGCTATTACAGAGCGATTGGATTAAGTTAGTTGCAAAATACTCTTGTAAGTTTGTAGCTCTGAATGTCAGTAATTGTAAAAGTTGAATGACTATTCCATTGAAGCTTCCCTTTCACCTTTAAATTCTCTTGATGCTTGATCAGGAAAATAATCACTTTTCTTGTTCTTCAAAATTTGTTTAACATTGTTCGAGATCTTAGTGTCAGCTCGTGAGTTACATCGGGTCACAGTTTTGATATTGGTTTAGAGCTTAAAATGTAGTATTAAACATATTGTTCAACGCTAGAGTACAGAAGTTTGTAAAGTTTAGTTAAAGACATTTTTTAGCCGAAATGAAATGCGTCACTGGAAAAACAATTAGAAATGTCGTTGATCTATATACTTCTAGATGTCCGTGACATTATTTACTAGCTCAAGTAGTCAGCAGATAAAAGTAGAATAAGAAAAGTTTTTCTAAAAATGATTGCAAGTTTTCGTACTGCTCAGAACCTATTGCATTTTTGAAATCCTTTTAATCATATAAAATTTTTAGTGATGAAAATTTATAACACTTTGCATACGAGTTTTGTGGGAAATTATTACACCTTACACTAAGCTTGTTATCATTTGCTACTTGATTATAATTATAAATCCCCATCATGACCGTTGTATCTTCGAAAGAACTATTGAGTTTTAATAACTACTCTTCAACGCTTTGGATACACTTAAGTTATAATAACAAAGCCAAACTTGTATTTGTCAACGATTTTTTCAATTTTGTTTTCTAATCAAATAAAAATGGCTAAAAATATAAAAGTTAGCTCTACTTTGAATTCGTCAATATTAAGCGCAATGATAGAGCTATCAGAAAATACTATACTCAAAATAATCGGTGCCGTACATTTTGAGTAATCCTAAAAACAAGCTGAAAAAAAATATTTTTTTCATTAAATGAATGTTGGATGTTATAAATCAAAAAAAATTTACAACAAATTTAAAAGTGTAGGGAAATCTGATATTGTCAATAGTAATTGCACTAATATGGCTACCAAAAACTGTCAAGTTTAGAAAACAAATCCTGTGCCAGTTTTGAGTTATCCTAAAAGAAAGCTGGGAAAAATAATTTTTTTCAATTTTGTTTTCTAATCAAATATTAATGGCTAAAAATATAAAAGTTAACTCTACTTTGAATTCGTCAATATTAAGCGCAATGATAGAGCTATCAGAAAATACTATACTCAAAATAATCGGTGCAGTACATTTTGAGTAATCCTAAAAACAAGCTGAAAAAATTATTTTTTTCATTAAATGAATGTCGATTTTATAAATCAAATTTTAAAAAGTACAAAATATCAATCTTAAAAATTTTTTAACATTCACACATCAAGGCCAGTAACATAGCTACTAAAGTATAAACAAATAAAGATACTTTCTACTCGTCGATGTTAAGTAATCTTAAAAAGAACCTGAAAAAGATTTTTTTTCATTAAATGAATGTATGATTTTATAAATCAAAAAAATTTACAAAAAATTTAAAAGTAATGAATAATTATTGTAAAGCAGGAATTATAAGGGAAATAAAATGGTTTCTTGGCAAAGTTTCCGAAGCACTATTGGATCAGCCCATAATTAATTGAATATCTATTTCTCATTCGCATTGTATCCTGAAGCCACCTTGAAAAGGCATTTCGGAATTGTATGCGTGGCATAATAATCGTTCACAAATACATAAATACAAATGGCAACTCTATTAATATTAATTACGACAGAATAGAAGAAAACGATATGTTAACCTACAGATATAAAACTTAGATATGAGAGCATAAAAAAGAACGAAGTTTCAGTCGAGTGGCGAGTGGCTCAACTGTTGTTGTTCTCGTTCGTAGCAAAAAATTATGGACGATTTAACCTAACACTAACAAGAATATTGCTTCTTGCATCCAGGAAATCCTGGACGCATCCAATCATACAATGCATCTACTGAATCTACAATCCCAAAATGTATTTTATCTAAAAAGTGGATATATTATATATAGTGGTTATAATTGCAATGTCAATAGAGACAAAAATGAGTTCAATAAATACCTTGTAGCTGTACGTAACTTAATTTTTATTGAACTATATAGTTGCATCTGAAAGGAAAGATAGATAATAGCTAAATGAGTTAAAGTAGTTAAAATATTAGATAAGCCCTAATCCAAGGGGTTACTATCTTTATCAAATCAGTCGTTAGTTTCTGGTCCACTAATGACGAAGGTCTTATGTGCTCCGTGAGAATTTCCTGGTAGGCCCAAGTTCAATGCCAATGCCATGTACCCACAGGCCACAGGCATGAAACTGCTTGCAACTTTAAAATCGTAGGTGCTACTAATATCCTTATACATATTTGTAACAATGGTCATTACCTGCTTGTTAATATAAAACCTGAAAATACCTACCTCTTTACCACAACTACTAATAGCAGCAGGCAGCTATCTCCTAATCAGATAAAATTCTTACCCCATTCCTCGCAGTGAATCCAAGTAGCATGAAGGGTAGAAAAACCCAAAAGCTGCATCATTTATAATGTAGTATTTAATTTCGTGTTTTATTTCTAAGTAAAAGACTCCATGCAAAAAGTATAGTCTTATATAGGGAAGTACTTTAATCTGATTTCTTTCCATTAAGCATATCCCTATATAGTCTACACTTATTAAAGTTAATTGCTTACCGCGCCGGGAGTGATAGTTTTTAACGCAAATTTACAACAATAAAACATTAACTTTCAGTTTGGTGGACTTATAAAATGTGAAAAAAAAATCCTGCTTTACGAGGGTATATAAAATGGGACCGAGTTCGAAAACAGATTCAGTAGAAGCTCTTTACCCCTGACACTCTGACACAATTGTTTTCAATACATCTTCTGAATCATAAAAATCTGAAATGCAGAAGAAAGGAACATTTATAGTTGTGGTCTTCATTCTAGTTGTTGGTTTAACTTGGGGTGAACCAACGGAAGAAACTATTGCAGTGAAAAGTGATAAGGATAAACTTGGAGAAGAAGTAAGCTGTTCATCAGTTTAAGTTCAAGTCATTTTTTTTTATTTGAAAATCTTACCTTTGCATTCTATCTAGATTGAAGCTGCGGTTGTTGATGGACAAAATGGATTGCAACAAACTACTGAGCCTCAAGCTTCCGAGAAAGAGGGATTTAGCCGGTATAAGAAATACGAAAGCTCTAAGAAATCAGGGGCCTTTCATTAAGCTTTAAGCTGAGATTAGATTTTAAAAGTGCTAAACCATATTTTTGTAATCAGTTTTTATGGATTCATTTGTTCTAAGATTTCTTCTGACTCAAGTTGGAACCATGCTGTGCTATCGAACATGGGAAGTCAGTAAAGCAATTGATTTTCACGAGGTACTTATCTTTTTTATTTGTACACTAAAGGACTGGAACTTTTTTAAGTAGGGATGATGAAATTATACGTTAGTAAAATACATTGCTATTATTCTTTAGTGCAATGTCTGCTTCAACGATACCCAATTACCGGAATCCTCGCTACCCAAGGTTTGAAAAAAAAATCTCCATCTGATCAATTTAAAATCGCAGGATCATATATGACTTATAATTTACCTTTCATGATTTTTGAATTAGGATGATCATATAGTTCGAGTGGAATCCTGCTTTAATAAGTATTTGGGGGGCACAGAGTACAACGAATGCCTACCAATGCTTCGGGTATGTTTTCAAAATCAAAATATAAAATATTGTGATTGTTCTTACAAGTTTTTTGATAATCTTTTACAACATACGATTTTGTAAACAAGGATCCTACAATCCCAAATAAGCCGTATGACATTCTAGTTTCCGAACCTCCATTTGAATTCTCATACAGAAACTTTGCTCGATGTGCTCATGGAATTGTATTCAGACAAGAGGTACGTAATAGCACAATCCTTACTTTAAATCACAGTCCTAGACATTTCCTTTCAAGTTGATTTTCCCCAGTAATCATTTCAAGTCTCAATTTTATCGGAGAAAAATTATAAGCAAGTAACTTCACCCTTGAAGGATAGGTCTACAGCCTTACTTTACATTATTACATTACCAGTAGATATATCCTTCATAATCTTCAAAAGTCCAATCATAGGATGTAAATAAGATATTTCATACATGGTTTTCCTAATACTTTCAACACAGGGTCAGAAATGTGTCCAACCTACAGACGTTGTGCAAGGAGTTGAGCCGTTCCTTGAAAAATTTTCATGTCTCCTGAAAAATCTAATTGTGGAGTCGGTAAAAAAATGAAATACAAATATTTTCTAAACAACTAGTGACTAATTAGCTGCTTTAGAAACTATAAATACTTGGGTCCCCTTGAATTTTAGCGTCGTTTCTCAGAAGCTAACCTGGAGGAGCTTTTAGGTTCAGTTCCATTTACTAATGGAACTACCGATGGAACAACGAACGAATAAAATACTTATCTGATGTCTCATAATTTAATGTAGAAAATTTTTTCTTTCTGTTACAAGTGATTTTTCAATTTGAATAAAAATATTATATACAATTATTTGAAGTATTGAGAATTGTTTGATTTATCTTGTGTATTTCAATCATACTGGTAATGGTGTGAGGTTCGATGATGGTCGGGTTTGTCATGGTTGCGATGATGACTGCTTGACTGTGACACGGGGAAGAAATTTCTAATCAAAATTCCACCTACGCTATAATGGCAGTTTGAATCATATGTCTCACATCTCCCATAAGTTCGCCCTGTATTTTCAGCTACAAGATATTCGTCATAGCATCCATCTTCCAACCCAAAACTTGGCCTGAAAGGATATCGAAATTGGAAATGCAAAGCACCATGAAAATGCTTTTAATTAATTCAGACACCGCCGCTTAGGTAAAATTACTATTAGCTAGGATTGGACAAACTTACGACAGGAGCAGATGAATCAAGTCGAAAGCTATTGAGATGGGGGACTCGGGATAAAAGCTATGAATACTTTGGGTCTCACAAATAAACTTAAGAAGACAGCCATGTGAAATTGCATCGGGGAGTTGTGTTGCGAGGCTGAAAATCCATTCCAATTTTGTGTACAAAAAACACCTATACATAATACAATAAAATCACATTATCTGCAGACTGCATCATTATCTTGAAAAAAAAATTCAGAAAATCTCAACAATTTTTTAATATTAATAATGGACATCCAATACCTCTCTGTGCCAACAAAATCAGCCCTGGCTTTGTGCTGCCCAGTAGAATTCTGGGTTTGCTCGTACATGGCTTCCGCGAAATCATCCAAGTCCACTTAAAATCATTAATGAAAAAGGATTTTGAGTAAAAGAGGATAACGTAAATGTACAAGGTGGAATGGATAGTGGATGCACTAGCTTACACCAGATTGGCCATTCTAATACAGCATCAGTTATAATCCCTTCTTCTTGATTAAACATTTGAGGAAAGATATTGGGTCGGCTGACCTGGGAGGATAGAGATAAACTGCTACCCTCGGGGATTTTAATCTTCCTCCTGAACAATTTCAAGAATAGCTTTCTCGTCTTTTTGCTAAATAGATGTGGTTGAGCCCTTTGGTCCGTCTCCTCGGGTTGCGTATACTCCCCCCCATTACATTGTTTGGTAGTTGCTAGCAAGAGAAGTCCCACTCCAAGTGCAAATATAAACGTCCGGATAAATAATTTCTCCATTTCTTTCACTAGCAATAATACCAAAATAATGTCTCATCTCACTCACTAACTCAGTCTAAAACTTCTAACTTGTCCTTTTCACTTTACACTTCCAACTGCATTCTTCTACCCTTAGGACCAACTACTCATTTCAATAGACTTTCTCACTTTAAAACAATCTCCGAACTCGAACCTACCTGACTATCGACTCAGAGTGAATCCAGAAAATTGCTATTCCCGTTATCCACTATTTAGTACACTAACCCTGGCTTTAATGGCTCAGCATATTCTATGCATACTATGCATGCATGAATCAAAGGGTTGAACCCACCTAGCAGATTAAGCTGCTAAGGTGACAGGGGGTGCAACTCATTTGTCAAAACTTACTGACCATGCAAGTTCAATGGGTTGATATTTTTGTGTTTTTTAAATCACCTCAAAACCCACTTTACAACATGGGTTTCTTCATATATTTTTTAAACTTCCAAGTTAGGCCTTAAGCCTAAAATATAAATAAATGCTCAACCCAAAAATAATAGGTCAGCAAGTTTATAGCCAAAATCTAAACAGGAAAAGGATAAAGCGAATCTATTTCTGATCCTTCGAATCCCAAGACCAGCTACATCAATTGATGTCCTGATTGTTTAGGAAAAGGATGAAAAAGCATAAAAATATATAAAACATTCTTAAACTAAAGCGCACGAGCTCATAGTCACTCACACATGAGACTTGAGGTTAAACTTTATCGGAATTGAAATTGAATGGAAATCGTTTGCCATCTGACAGCTAAATCATCTTACTGAAAGTTCGTGCTCAGCTTCCATTCATGCAACTTATAGTATAAGTAAACGGGGTTTTCCTCTGTATCCGATATGTAGGAAAGAAGAGGCTCACATCCGACGGGACCCGTCGGGGTTTTAATGCACAAAACGGGACTCACAGTGCCTCATACTTTCTTTGAATACCTGTAAGCTTAGAAAGGAATTATTGGTGATAGCTGAGGAAGGAGAAATGTGCTCTGTTTGTGTTAGCCTCCAATCTCCCGTCTTCAACATCACTACTACTCACTACTACTGCTGCATGCTGGTCGGGTCTGCTGGTCTACAATAATAGTTCATACAAGCCAAACCGGTTGAAAGAAAGCTATAGAATCTCAAACTTTTCCTTATGAGAAAGTGCATACTCTAACTAAATAAAATATTTTTCGATAGGGAGCTACGAAGCAATAAAAAAAATCCTGTTGCTATAGGTAACTGAGAAAACTTGTAATTGATTCTTGAAAATTTCTCCTAAGCCTTTTAATCATCAATTGATACTTGAAAAGTTTACACAAAGTGCTTCCAATCTTCCAAGACGTGTATGTGAATAGCTCAGATTTTGCTAAAAAAGGAGCAGAGAAAATGTCAGACCAACGTACGAACAAAGTAGCAGCAGCAAGGGCCCTCATTATGACGGCAATGGGTAAGAAGTTAAAGACGAAGATAAAGGGTAATGTCCAAATTTTGCTTTTATATGTTTGATTTTGAAATTTTCTCTCCTTAATGGATCGATTTTTGTTTGCGCTTCGTGTGCGTGAATGTGAAATGGTGACGACGGGCAGATACTTTGTTGAATTCGTTATGGTAGATAGGGAGTTGAGGAGCAAAACAAACAGGTTGCTAGGACCCAGGTTTGCCGGTATCAATCTCTTCTGGGTTACTGACACTATTTGATCCGCACTAATAATTGCTTTTAGTTTTATCCAGGATGCAACCAAGCATAAGTTTATCTCCACTGTTAGTTCTAATTATAGCTAAGTAACATGCCATAAGTGAGAACCTATGCGCTATGATAGACTTAATTAGACTGCCGTGAATGAATGGCTTCTAAATATGACTAAATTAAAGGAGGGATAAAGGATCTCTTACTAACTCTAACAGGTCCAGATGAGAAGGACATCGGGATGAAGCTGAGAGCAAAACTAAGCAAGGACCTACCCCCCTTCGACGTATTTGTTTGCATGAATTTGAAAATTTTAATAAGACTTATGCATATCGTATTTTTAAGCATGATCCGATATGGTCTTGCCTATGATTTGAATACTCGATGACGGCTCTTAGATGGTGATCGAGTTTTGGAGATACGTAAACCTGATTGAAAGGCCTGTAGTGCTGGATATCGTGCGGGGGAATCGAGAGAGACTTCTTCTGGGGCTAATTGAATCTGTTGAAGCCTACAGGAAACAAATGGATGGTAGCGAGTACCCTGCGAATGTTAACACGGACACTCCTGGGATTCTGGATAAAATCTACCATCTGAAGCATATGAAAATGCAGGTAGATAGATATTTAAGAAACTGACCTGCAAAATTTAACACCAACTTAAGCGCTTGCATCCCCACGAGGGTAAAAAGCGGATGTTGCTCAGAATATTTCATTTGAATAGATGTTACGAGTTTCCCAGCTCACCAAAAGGATACTACAAGACCTCCCCAATGTAAACTACTTAGAAGAGAAGCTTAGCTACGTTCTTGAAGAAATCGATAAAGAAGAGAAGGTTATCTGCAAGGACTGGTGCGACGGGATTACCAAGTCTATTAGGCGTCAAGAGCTCAGGTAGATATCTTGCTATTTACTATTCATGTCTTTAAATTGATCCCCAGGGAGGCATTCATGGTTATCAAAATTTCATTCAGTTTAAAAGAGAACGAGCAAGTGATTGAGTTTGGGGATGGGAGTCGTCAGATGCAAGTAACTTACAACCCAGAGCTTTCGAGGGTTGCAGATGAGACGCAACAACTCCTTATACTCGGCTATCCTGTCCCAAGAGATATTATCGAACTAGCTGGAGAATCGAAGAAATTCGTTAGGCAGGCTAGGGAGCTGGACCAGATCGCTACGTTTCATAATACGATTGGGGACAGAATGATCCCCTCTCAACGTCCCATGATGCTTGACACGGCTGTAGCCTTGTCAAGAATGGTCCAAGAACAGGATGGTGTAGTGTGGTCAAACATTTTGGAAGTCGATCAGTACATTATGCGTTTAAAAAAGAATGTTGAAAACCTGGCCAAACAAAATGCTCATTTATCTTCTGTCCATATGGCAATCAAAAATAAGGTCTGTAATTTAGCACTAAAGAACTTCAGAACCATTAAAAAATTATTGTCATAGCATGAAGCATTTCCTGTTCAATATAGCTCTTGATCCTTTATGAAACCGATTTGATCAAGTATCAAACAAAATGGAAGGATATTTTACTCGATATTCGTGCAATTTTTAAGGACGTGGAAAAGCAGGTGGGTACTTAGAAGTGGAAGTATTTTTTTGTAGAAAACCTGAGCTGTGGTTTCAACGGTTGATTGATCTTGGTTTCATGTCTTATAAGATTTTGAAAAAATCTCTTTTTCTATTCCAGGGTTACAAAAACATGAAGAGTTGGATGAATCATTGGGATCGCCAGGTTTACAAAGTTTTAGAAGTTAAATACATCACTAGTTTGTCTACTCTGAATGAAAATCTACCCGAGATCCTTGTCGACGTGGTTTACCGCCAAGAGCGGTTGCACTTCAAGCCTGCCCTTGAAGAACTTCGGATGACTTACTATGCAAACGTTCGTAAATTCATTAACATTCCATTGAACTTTAGAGGAATTCTTGAAGACAGTAGTGACGAAACTATCTTTTCAACAATAATTAAAAGGTACTCGTGCGAAAATACATTTAGTTGACAACTCAATTTACTTTTGTTTTTGTTAATGTATCTTTGTTAATGTTTCGTTTCAGACATGCTTATCGTTTTGAGAAACTTTATCGAAACGGGGAGGTCATGTTTGACAGGATGACAAAATCACAAGAGAGGTTCCTTGAATGGATAGCTTTGGGCTCTGCAGATCTAGAAGAAATGAGCCACTTGTATTTAAAATCAAGTGAAGACTGGGACTCAAATTTCAGAGTATCGAAATCCAAGGGTCAAGAAATTGTTCGATTGAATTGGTAACAGTGGTTCTAGATTGAAATCCGTAAGATTGAAAATTGATAAAAACTGATTGCAATGATTTTTAATCTAGTTCCGATGAGAAGTTCGGATGCTTCACTGTCAACTACAAGCTTCTTCGTTTAGAAATCGAACTTATAAATAGAAAATACTGGGAAATTTTGGGAACTTTGTTGACTAACGCTATTTACACCGAAGCTGCAATGATTGAAAATTTCTTGTCTGATTCGATCAAAAAGCTGAAAGAAGACCCTCAGTCTGTGGAGCAAATTACGAAAGCCAATCTTCTCAAGCAAGAACTTGTGCAGAAAATGGGCTTCGTAAGATTAATTAATGTTTTAGTCAATCTCTATCGCTGAAAGTTACCGTTTAGTATTTCCAAGTTATTTTCGAAATAGGTGAAAGACATGCTAACATCTGTTGAAAACAAAAATAAAACTCTGATTTCATGGACCAAGGAAAAATTCGACCTGAAAAACGTGACAAAATTATGGGACCAGTTCAATAATTTAATGGATAACCATCAGCAACTTATTGGTCGCCAGGTATGTCAAATAACTACAATCTACACTTGCAATTTATTCTTACGAAATCAATTTTTCGCAAAACACTTCCTTATTTGCATTTTCTGCTTCAATAAAATCCTAAAAAAAGCTACCTTTTTAATTGAGGCATGCAAAAGTTCCTTAAAGTAAATAGGTATTAGATTATTTTTCCCAACATATGTATCTTGAAATTAATTAACAGCAAATTCAAAAGGGAAGAACTTTTGTTACACTGTTTCATAAACTTTCGATAATCAACTAATTATTATTCTAACTATCTAGGTTGAAAATCTCAAAATAAGTCTGAAAGGACAAACTAGATCAATCAACAATGAAATGGAGAATTTTAAACTCCGTTGGGAGCAACTTAAGCCAAAGGATAGTGAGATTACTCGAAATCCACAAAAGTTTGATCAAGCTATTCAGTACATCAGTCAGATGAGGACGGAATGGGACATATTAATGGGCAGGAAAGTGGACGTCTCGTAAGTGAACATTTGCGGTATCACAATTCTAACATTATAACTAATGATATGCTTGAAATTGAGAAGTTATTATTTTTCTTTAGAGTGTCTTGTAACAATCTGTCAGTCGAGGGTGTAGAATTTCCATTTGCCGAGGAAGTGCAACAAGATTTGTCTAATTATGAGAAAACTTGGAAAAAACTGGCAGAATTTAGGAATGGTTTCAAAGAATTTGAAAATGAAGATTGGATAATTTTTAGGGTCAAACCTTACCGGTTTGAAGAGTACCTTAAAGAATGGGATGCAAAATTTCGAAATGAGCCGAAGTCAGAGTTTATTGTCCATGTTCTCCGTGATATTGAAGAAAACCTGGTAATATTGGAAGTTGATTTTCTGGTCGAGTTAAATTATATAGAAATTTTATCCAATTAACTAATTAATCTGATATTGTAATTTTAGACAATTATTCCGAACCTGCGGTACATCCGTGGGGACATTTTTGGAGACAAGCATTGGTATGAGTTGTTTAAGTTGCTAGGAATGCCAAACAAGCACCTTGGTGAGCTAAAGCTGGGAGATTTCTTGGCTTCTAGAGACAAAATCAATGAAAACATCAAGGAACTGAAAGTATGCCATGAGACAATTCTTATTTTTTTTCACCTTAACTCAATAAAGCGTTAAAATTATAAAATTAACCGGTAGTGAAATTTTAAATCTTCTTCATCTACGCTTAAATTTGTGCTGCTCAGATTCTAGAACTCCAGAGCTCTATAATTGACAATATTTTCAATACCCTTTAATATGTATAGGAATTGAACACACGAGCTTCTGGAGAAGTTATCGTAACACAGGCATTGAATGAACTAGATGGCTGGGATATTGAAGCTCGGTTTCAACTTTCTGAAAATAAAGACTCTCAAAACAGAACCATCTTCATAATCAAAGATTTTAAATCTGTTTTAAACAAGGTAAAATATACAATGAAAATTTTCGTAGTTTTAATTTAACTGTAGGAGTAATAAATTCAACGATTGTTTGAAACTATTACTTGCTTACTTTTTGCTTGTGTATTTTTTAAGCTTGGAGACAATCAGAGTCTCCTACAATCTATTAGAACATCTCCATTCTACTCTCACTTTGCAGACAGGATAACTATGTGGGAAACGAAATTGGCTGACTTAGACGATTACATTCAGAGTTTGAATAAAATCCAGCGACGGTAAGGCATCTTTGACACTTTCTCACAGATATTTGAATGTTCTTAGTAGTAATTTTAATGTTTTAATGCATACAGATGGGTGTACTTGGAACCAATATTCAGTCATGGAGTTCTAGAATCTGAGCAGCAGAGATTTAAGCGCATAGATGAGGAATTCAGAAGCATTATGGAGAAAATAAATTCAGATAGTAGAGTCTCAAATCTTTGCAAACAATCGGGGATTCGAAATAGGCTCAACATGCTTCTTGATCAGCTTTCCAGGTGCCAGAACAGCCTTAATGAGTTCTTGGAAAAGAAACGCTCGGGCTTCCCAAGGTTTTACTTTTTAGGAGACGACGATTTATTGGAAATTTTGGGCCAGTCTACGAAGCCTAATGTGATTCAAGCTCATCTTAAGAAGCTCTTTGCTGGGATTCATAATGTCGATTTTGATCCCGAGTTTGGGATGATAATCGCTATGAAATCTCTCGAAGGAGAAACAGTAACACTAAAATCAAGTGTAAAAATAACTTCCGATGTTGAGGTAAGAAATTAGTACATAGTTAATTTAGGGTATTAAAAATATGATTATTTATTTATTTTACGTTAATAGGAATGGCTTAGTGAACTGTCCAATGAAATGAAATATACTCTAAAATCGCTACTTCTCGATTGTGTGTCAGACTCAAAGCATGACTCAAAGGATCCAGGCAAGTATCCAACTCAGATTCTGTGCCTCAGCAATTCCATTGTTTTTACCGATCAATGTGAAGAAGCAATTCGATCAGGAAGACTACAAAGCTTACTAACTCAATTGCATCTCGATTTGAATACGTATACAAACATCCGCGTAGAACAAGAAAATCCAAATGCAAAAGTGATGGAATTGAAGTTGAAGGATTTGATCCTGGATATTATTCACCACATCGATATCGTTGAATACCTTCTTCAAAAGATGATTCGCACAGTTGGAGATTGGCATTGGCAAAAACAGTTGAGGTATAAATGCTTCGGATGATCTAAAAATGCCAAAACCTGTCGCTTTACTTATTTCAAATTTTTTTGTCTTCATAGATTTTACATAAGAGACGATGGAATGGCTACAGTTAGAATGGCAGATGCTGAATTCACTTACTCGTATGAATATCAGGGTAACGCTCAAAAACTTGTTCACACTCCCTTAACGGATAAATGCTACTTGACTTTGACTCAGGTAACTTTAATCTTTGGTTTTGGCAGTACTTATATGATCAATCAAAATGTCACGCCATTTTGAAAATTAAATATTTAGGGAATGAGAATGGGTCTCGGTGGCAATCCTTATGGACCTGCAGGAACCGGAAAAACTGAATCTGTGAAGGCTTTAGGCACTCTAATGGGTCGTCAAGTCCTGGTTTTCAATTGTGACGAGGTAAAACTTTTTAAGGGCAACGTACCTACCTAAACCTAATACAGTATGTTACCAAAACTTTAATTGTTTATTAAACAGGGAATTGATGTGAAAGCAATGGGTCGGATATTCATGGGTCTTGTTAAATGCGGGGCTTGGGGATGTTTTGATGAATTTAATCGGTTGGAAGGAGCAACATTATCCGCCGTGTCAATGCAAATTCAGCCAATTCAAACCGCATTGAAACAAGGATCTCCCAACGTTGTGCTAATGGATGAACTGGTTCCATTGGATCCGAACTCAGGAATCTTTGTCACTCTAAATCCTGCAGGACAGGGTTATGGGGGACGAAACAAATTACCAGATAATCTCAAACAACTCTTTCGTCCAGTGGTAATGTCCCAGCCAGATAATGAAAGAATAGCAGAGGTCATATTGTACACCGAAGGTTACAAGCATGCAAAGATAATTGGAAGGAAACTTGTCGAAGTATTCAAACTGTCGGAGAAACTTTTAACCCGTCAAACTCATTATGACTGGGGACTTCGAGCCTTGAAAACAGTCCTTAAAGGATGTGGAAGTGCCTTGAAGGACTTTAAAAAGACCAATGAGTCGATTTCAGAGAAGGAGGAATCTGATATTGTCGTGTCCACCTTAAGACTGAATACATTACCTAAACTGACTTATTCAGACTGCTTTAGATTCGACAATCTAATCAAGGATGTATTTCCTAGTTCGATTTTCAAAGATCTTGGGTATCACGATTTGGCAGATAATGTCAGGGAAGTATACAAAGAATTGATGTTTGAAATCAACGAGAATCAAGTTTGTATAACCTTTATTTTTCCACATTGCAAACTGTAAATGATCGTATTTGAATATTATGCTAACGGGGTTTTGATAGGTTCGGAAGTGCTTAGAGCTTTACGAGCAACTAAGACAGAGAATGGGGGTGGTTATTGTTGGCCCTCCTTGTTGTGGAAAATCAACTATTTTAACGATTCTGAAACATGTAAGAGCACAATAATTTAATTGAAATACTGATTACAATTGGACCAAACATCAAAGCTTCAGATTCATTTTAACTCTTAGGCCTTATTAAGAATGGGAGAGAAGGTCAAAGTTCACGTTATGAATCCAAAAGCGATGCCTCGGACCCACTTGCTTGGACATATTAACCTTGACACTCGTCAATGGACTGATGGTGTATTAACTATGAAGGCGCAACAAGTGTACTCTGAGCCTTCAGGTATATTTTCAGAACTTAAGTTGCTTAAACGTTGTCGCTGGTGCTGTTGAGAAAAGATAAAAGTTTTAAATCATTATTTACTAGATGTAACATCGTGGATAATATGCGACGGAGATATTGATCCCGAATGGATAGAATCCTTGAATTCTGTGTTGGACGACAATCGACTTTTGACTCTTCCATCTGGTTGGAGAATTAAATTTGGTCCAAATGTGAACTTTATTTTCGAAACTCATGATCTTAGTTTAGCCTCACCTGCAACAATATCCCGCATGGGAATGATTTTCATGAGGTATTTTCTGATAAATAATTTTCTGAATTGAACGCTTAAAAACTTGAATTTTGATTTTAAAAGTGAAGAGGATGCCGATGTTAAAGGCATAGTGACATCATGGCTGAGTTTACAACCTGAAGAAAATCGGGACATGACTCGACAACTTTTAGATGATTACTTTTATAAGGGTAAGATAAAGGTAGATAATTTCCAATTGAATAAATGTATTAACTTGAACTTAAATTGTTTTAATAGGCCTTGAATGGATTCTTCAAGTATCCGATCCAATGATTCAACTTCCGGCAGTGAGCGTGGTTCAAAATGCACTATCTTTGATGTCTGGAGTTAAATCGATATCTCATATGGCAGTAAACCTTATTCGAGGATTAGGAGGCCATTTATCACCTGCACATCTCATGAAGTTTTCTGAACAAGTAAAAATAATCAATGGATAGTTGTACTGATACTGTGAGTGCTAATTTGACATTTTGATATAATTTGATAAGGTGCTGGATTGGACTCAACAATCTAACTCATTTGGCGAAGATCGGCTGAATCTATGCTACAATCGAAGAACAGATCGAGTTGAGCCTTATCACGATGATCCAACAGACCCAGAGGAAGAATTCCAGTATATTAACTTGCCATTAGTGAAGACTGCAGACGTTAAACGTATCCTTGACCATATATCTCCTTGGCTTGAGAAGCAGGAATCTTTTATACTAGTAGGCCCAGAAGGCTGCGGAAAGACGTAAGAATTTACTTTAAGTACCTAATAAAAATAGATATTTATTTTTAACACAAGTTCTATGGTAAATAAAATAAAACTTTTCCTTTCAGAATGCTACTGGACAATGCTTTTCGAGAACTAAGATCGACAGAAGTGGCCGTTATTCATTGCTCAAGCTTGATTTCACCGGAAAATGTTCTCCAAAAGCTGTCTCAAGTAAACTTGGCTTAGATCAATTTAATTTGCAGAACTGATTGTGTAAAATATTTTACAAATAGATATGCATCACAATGTCTACAAATGCTGGGAGAGTTTACAAATCGAAAGACGGTGAACGTCTTATCTTGTATTTTAAAGACATTAATCTTGTCAAACCTGACAAATGGGGAACTTGCCAATTAGTCGAATTTTTGAGACAGGTTAGAGTTTATTTGAAATAATAAAGTTTAAAATTAGTCTAAATATATATTTTTTTACAGATAATCGTTTACAATGGATTTTACGACAAGAATCTAGAATGGGTGACCGTTCAAGGTATTCAGATAGTTGCAAGCATCACAATCGGAAACTCTGGGGGTCGGTATAACCTTACTCCGAGATTTACATCGAGAATAAGAGTTTGCACAATGAAGTAAACCCAATAAAATCTATGTTCCTATAATAATATTTCAAAATGTTGCCCTCAATGTCAAAAGATAATAACTAAATTATTTAAATGTTTTTATACAGCCAACCGGAGCCAGATCAGCTGTTTACGATTTGTAACAGTTACGTCAGCTCGCTCCTCGCATCTAATTTGCCCAATCATCCAATCCGAAAAAGCCAGGAGCGGATAGAAAACGTAGCCAGTACAATGGTGAAAGTCTACAATGAAGTTCGTGTCGCCTTTAGTCCAGTGACTCATAGTCATTACCAATTCACTCCCAGGGACTTGACTAAATGGGCTCTTGGTTTGATGAGATACGAAATTATGAATGATGGTGACTCTCCAATGGATGATCTGTACTGTGCTTGGGCATATGAATCCTGCAGAATTTTTAGGGACAAGCTTGTAACGTACAAAGAAAAAGTAACGTATGATGATATCATACTTTTGCCTGTGATGACTCAATGGGGCTTCAGCTCAATCAACAAAACCTTCTCCGGTAGCTAAGATTTAACTAAACAAAATCAAATGTGTCAAAACTTATAACAAACTGTTTTTTCCTCCGATGTTTTAGGTTTGATGTGGGTTAGTTCGTTCTCTAATGCCGTTGAAAATCCTGGTTTGCGACATGCTTCATCTCAACTCCTAGGACCAAGTCTCCAAAAAGTGTCCATGAAGGATCTGAGTGTTATCGTGGAGAAAGGAATTGTGTCCTTCGGTCGGGAGAATCGAGATCTAAATGTCGTCATAATTCCCGAAGTTCTCCAGAATGTGGCGTATTTTGATAGGATTTTATCATTTCCTTGCTCATCAATGGTCCTCGCCGGAAGAGCTGGAGTAGGCCGTCGGACTGCTTTGTCCATCGTATCTGCACTGCACCAGGCAACAATTATGACACTGAAAGTGGGACGAAATTATTCTGTTAAGGCGTTTAAAAACGACCTCAAATCTGCAAGTCAACCTAAGTCAATTACACTAAAAAATAAATGCATGCATATGCTAACTGAATTATATGGGATTACAGGCCATACAGGCATCAGCGATTGAAGGGAATAAAGTATTCCTTGTTATTGAAGACTACCAATTGGTTGATATAATCTTTTTGGATATGATAAACAGTTTGCTGTCGTCCGGAGAGGTTAGAAGATATTTTTTAATTTAGAATTTCCTGAAACCTGCAGTTCAATCATTTGCTAAAATCTAAAATGTGTTTTATCTAGATTCCAGGGCTATACAAACCAGATGAGTTGGAAATAATTATTTCTTCTTTGAGAGATATCGCATCTAGTGAAGGATACACTTCATCTTTGTACTCATTCTTTGCATTGCGTAAGAATCAATTTATTATTATAAAGTAGCCCAAAAAGGATCTGAGTGTTTTCGTAGAGAAAGGAATTGTGTCTTTCTGTTGGGAGAATCAAGATCTAAATGTCGTCATAATCATAATCATAATTCTATAATATTTCGTCATAATGATTGAAGTTTTTGAATTGCTCAGGAGTAAAACGAATGATGCATGTGGTCCTAATCATGGACTTCACAAATGAAAAGTTCATAAAGAATTGTGAGAGCAATCCAGCCCTTTACAAACAATGTAGCATGTTATGGCTTGATGTTTGGGGAGTGAAAACATTGAAGATGATGCCAAACATGATAATCCAAAAGTAAATCAGCTTAAGAATGATGCACAAAATTTATACAAGTCCTTTTGTCAAATAACTCATCGTATTTTATTATTCTAGATATTACGGGAAAGATGAAGAGTTCTGTGGGTTCTGCTCACAGTTCACTTCTGACAGCAAAAAAGAGCTGTTTGACAATAGTTTTCAGATAATTTACCGTAGCATGAATACCAAGATGTCCTACCCCCGACGATACGTCTCTTTGATTCACAATCACGCCTTGCTATTTTTAGAGCGCCATAGTAAAATAGATGACCAAGCGACCAAACTTAAGGTGAAAAAAATCTAAATAAGTTATAAATCCTATTTGATAGTTTGCTTCAGAAATCTAAAACACGGAGTATTACAGGCAGGAATTTCAAAACTAAAAGAGGCCAAAAGCATTGTAGAAAAACTCAAAGCAGATGCTACGGAGCAAGAAACGGTGCTGGCCGAGAAACAGTCTGAGGCAAACAAGGCCCTGGAAATGATCACGACAACCATGCAAAATGCGAATGTTCAACGAGGCGAAATGGAACAACTTCGACAGAAGACGTTGAGGGAAAACGAAATCCTTGAACAAAAGTACAGAAAAAATACAGCAGGATTGTAGATTTTATGTTAATTTTATGATTTTATGATCTAAATATTTATTCTGTTACTTTAGAAAAAAATCTATAGACTCAGAGATGGCTGAAATAGAGCCTATGGTTCAGCTAGCTCGTTCCTCTGTTGGCAATATAAAGAACGAAGCGATTTCAGAAATCCGATCACTTCGGGCTCCACCAGATGTAATTCGGGACATTCTAGAAGGTGTTTTGAGATTGATGGGCATCCGGGACATGTCTTGGAATAGCATGAAGAGCTTTTTATCTAAACGGGGGGTTAAAGATGAGATAAGGTACAAGACATACTCAAAAGTTCTATAATATAGCCGAAATAAGTTTATACATTTTTACGTAATTTTTTTTAGAAATTTCGACGCCACGACGATTACGCCAGCAGACAGAGATGCTGTTGAACAAACGCTAAAAATGAAGCAAGAATCTTTTGAACCCAAAAATGCAAAGCGAGCCTCAGCAGCCGCTGCACCTTTGGCTGAATGGGTTGTAGCAAATGTTAAATATTCAAAAGTTCTGGAGAAAGTTGAACCATTGCAAAAGCAGCGGAAAGTTCTTCAGCAGTAAGAAATTGGAATATTTTTTTTTCCATTTTGAAAACATACTCGAAAAATATTTTTCTGAACATTCAAGGAACTTAAAAGTGGCAGAAAATCACATGGAAGAGATTAGTTCCGAATTAACAAGTGTCGATGAGAGGGTTCAGCAGTTAAAAGGACGCCTGAATCAATATACTAAAGAGGCTGCTGAGACTGAGTTTCATCTTTCAAAGGCTAAGACAACTCTTTCAGCGGCTGAAGGACTTGTTGAAAAACTTAACGATGAATTTACTCGCTGGAACTTGGAGGTATTCAATCCTAGAAACAAAAAATCTGTATTAGTTAACGCGTAAAGTTAAGATTTAAATTACAATTATATTTCTTAATAGTTGCATGAGCTAGACGAAGAATTGATTGAGCTTCCCTTAAATGCTCTAATGGCAGCGGCCTTCATGACTTACTTGTGTGATGCTCCTGAAGATGTGCGATCCCATTATGTGGAGCAATGGTCAGTGGCTTTGCAAAGGGAGTCTTTTGACTTTTGTAAATTCTTGGCAACGGAACGAAACTTGTTACACTGGCATTCACTAGGCCTTCCGTCAGACCGCTTGTCTCAGGAAAATGCCATCATAATTTTACAGGTAAAAGGATAAAGTGTTGTGTACGTCATTCAAGAATAGCTTTGTATCTAATAATTGTTAGGAACTTATACGTTCACCAAAGCACTGAAAGAATGTTTATGACATATTTTTTATTGCAAGCTGACCGATGGAAATGTTGCGGTAGGGTTTCAAAGAAATTAAGATTTTTTCTTAGAAACTTAAATGATTAGATTAATTGTTACATTTTATTTTACTTGATTGGCTCTTTTATAGACATGTCTTCGGCCGTTCCTCGTGGATCCTTCGAGCCGAGCAACAGAGTGGTTGATAAATTATCTAACAAATATTCGAGAACCTGTAGTGATTTCACTTCATGATCCGAAATTCACCACCGAGTTAGAGTTAGCCATTCGGTGAGAATCCGTCCTGAATCAGCATTCATTATTAACGATTATTTATTACTCACTACTTATTTTATGAATTTGATTTCTCACAGATTTGGTAAAATTCTGATCATTGTTGAAGCCGATGTTATTGAACCTATATTAATCCCAATACTGCGAGGAGATCTGGTGTCCCAAGGGTCAAGAGAGGTGATTCCAGTTGCAGATAAAATGATTGATTACAATCCTAGCTTCAGATTATTTCTTGCCACAAGAAATCCCTACCCAAACATTCCTCCCGATGCCGCTGCGGTTCTTACCGTTGTAAACTTCACGACTACTAGAGCGGGTCTCACTAGCCAGGTTTTAACTTATCTAATTTAAATTGATATGTTAATCTAATGGTCTGACAGTTGACTTGAATAGCTGGTTTGTATATATATAGCTCCTTGGCAAAACCCTTTCGTTTGAAAAGCCCGAAATCGAAACAAGGAAGACAGAATTGGTTAAAAATATTGAATCGCTAAAGATGCAGTTAGACCAACTTGGAGAATCTCTCTTACAAGGACTAGCCAGCTCACAAGGAAATATATTGGAAAATCGGGTAGCTAAAAAATTTATGATTTCTCTGTGTAATTTTGAATTGCATTTAGATGAGCGTTTTACCGGTTATTGTTTGAATTTTACAGGAACTTTTAGATTCCTTGAACAAGACAAAGGCTAGTTCCATGGCGATTGCAAGTTCTCTCATGGAATCTTCTGTAGTTGAAGCGTCTCTCAATAACGAAATAGATGTATATCGGCCCTTCTCAGAATTTGGAAGCCGACTGTATTTCGGAATCGTAGAGGTGGCCAAGCTGAACCCCATGTACCAGTTTTCGTTATCCAGTTTTATTAATTTATTTCAGAGGACAGTTCAATTTCAGCGAGTAAGTGCATACATGTGCAAGGTGTATAAAATTTAATTCTTTGCATTGTTAACAAGTGTTTCATTGACTTCTTAGCGAAACGCTTCTTCAGTTGATCAGAGGATTGAAATCCTAGGAAATGCATTGTTGGAAACTGCGTACGAATATGTTTGTCGAGCATTGTTTAAGATTGATCGGATGGCATTCGCAATGCACCTTGCTCATCTAATGAATCCCGAGGAGTTTCAAAATAAAGTGAGATTGATCAACATTGTGTGAGGATATTTATCTTATTAAGGTCTGAAATTTATTTTATTTTAGGAATGGGAAGCGTTCACTGGTCTGTTAGTTCTTGATTTAAAACCAGAGACTAGTTCATCAGTTCCACACTGGATAAGAGAGGACAGACATTTCCCCGTCCAAGTTATTATGTCATCCTTCCCAGAGTTTTACGAGAACTTGGAATTGTCGAATGAAGACATATGGAAAGAATTTCATCTCAGCAGTGAATGCGAAGATGCTATTCCTCTCAAAATTAAGAAAAAAATTTCAAAATTCCAAGAAGTGGTGATCATTCAAACTCTTAGACCTGATCGCTTGCAAACATCTATGTACAATTTTGCTCGCAAAGTTTTTGGTAGGAATTTGAATTTGAATTTTATGATCACAGCTATTATGTTAAGAAACGTATGAAATACTTAATCTAATCGTTAATTTTTTTATCCAGTCAAGAAAACACTATTTCCTCCTCCTCCCAGCCTACGTCAAGTTTTTAAAGAGTCTACAGCCCAGGAACCAATACTGATCCTGGTTTCCTCTGGAGCTGATCCATCTCAGGAAGTTCGGGAACTGGTCGAAGCTACAATTGGAATAAATAAATACACTGAGGTAATTTTAGGATTTCCAAAGTATGAAAACTAGTGACTAAACTAAATTAGATCTCTGCCCCTTGCCTTCGGAATTTGTGCCAACAGTATGAGCACAAACTGAAATTTTGTTTTTACAATAAATATCTTTGTCGATTGTGAGTTGAACTCCTCTGGAAAATGGCAAAAATATAAAGTGTGGCCTTGTGCTTGCTTGCCATTAATGCACTTTAATTAACATCATTTGTCTTTCTTAATCAGATTTCAATGGGACAAGGACAGGCTGATTCTGCGATTCAAAAACTCAGACAAGCAGCGCAGGTTGGACACTGGATTTGCATGAAAAATTTGCATTTGGTCACCCATTTGTTGGATACTCTAGAGAAAGAAATTCGGTCTCTGAAGCCACACGAAAATTTTAGGCTTTGGCTGACATCAGAACCTCATTTAGCATTCCCTAAAATTTTAGCACAATCGTGTGTCAAAATTGCGTATGAGGTAAGCAATAAAAATTATTTCGTTTTATAAAGCTAGATCCAGAAACACTAATTTTTGTGTTATACAGGCTCCCCAAGGGGTTAAGAAAAATCTCCAAAGAACATTCGAAAGCTGGTCACCAGAATACGTGATTGGGGACCGAAATATCATACGAAGCCAATGCCTTTTCGTTTTAGCAGTTTTTCATGCTATCGTGCAAGAAAGGCGGACGTATATTCCGCAAGGTTGGAGTACCCATTATGAATTCAACGATAGTGACCTTAGAGCCGGAGCGGATGTTATAGATCAACTTTTCAAAGGATCACGTAAATAAAACATTATTAGATTGTTATAGACGTAGCGAAAATGTATTGTTAAAGTTTATTTCATCTCCTGGGAACCTTTAGGCTCGAAAGAAATTCAGTGGGGATACATTCATGGCCTTTTTGAAAATGCTATTTATGGAGGAAGAGTGGACAACAACTATGATAATCGGGTACTTGTAAGCTACCTCACTGACTATTTCAATGAGAACATCCTAACTGGAGGCAATCCTTCTAGAAGACCATTCGGACCGAATGTTATCGTTCCTACAACATCAAATATTCAAGTAAGTCATTCAAGATCTGGGCCAATACAAAAGTGTTATTAAAATATAAAAGTGCTCTAACTGAAATACATTATGATTCAAATGAGCCTGGAATCCAAGTTTTGTGTCTTTCGTCTTTGATAAATCTAATTAATTTTAAATTGTAGGATTATCTAAAAGTTATTGAAGCCATCCCTGAAAATGACAAGCCTTTCTTTTTTGGCCTCCCCAGTAATATTGAAAAGTCATGGCAAAGAACTGCCAGTCAGCAAGTGATCAATCAGTTAAAATGTATGTTTATTGCCCTTCATTTTATTCCTGATGATTAATAAAATTCTAAAAACAAGTGTTTTTTAACCTGCAGACTTGTCACGAGAGTTTAGCGACGAAGTTGCTTTCGACCGAAAACAATGGAGCAACGAGCTTACTCCACTGTTGAATCTCTGGAAGAAACTACATCTTGTATGAAATTAATTACTTAGTGAAGGAATTAGAGTTTTTAATTTTCTGTTAATGTTTGATCTCTAGACTAATAACAGCTTGGGACTTCTGCAAGAAAAGCTAGTTATGCCCGGATTAAGTGAAAAAGATCATGATGCAGATCCAATTCAATGCTTCGTGTATCTAGAGTATCATCACATTGTTAGCTTTATGCAAGCCGTCCATAAAACACTGGGAGGCTTCAGTAAAGTTATCCGGGGACTTATCGTCCCACCTGAGGAGTTGACAGTGATGGCTAATACTTTAATGAAGCGTGAGGTATGGTTATAAATGCGTCATTAATTTTCCAATGAATTGTTTTATCCAAAGGATATTCATTTGAAATTACATTTAATCACATTTTCTATAGATACCCTCAGAATGGCTCAAAACATGGGAGGGTCCCCAAGATGCCGTTTTATATCTCCAGGGTCTTGTTGGACGGGCCTCAGCAGTAAAGATCTGGATGCAGCGCTTACAATCTGGAGATCTCTTAAAACATCCTTTAGATCTATCAGATCTTTTAAATCCGGATACCTTCCTCACCGCTTTCAAACAATATTGCGCTAGGTTAGTGACCATATATTGTAGTTGTACTGATACTAAATCGGTTTGGTTATTAATGATGTTATTTTTCAAACGGTACGTAGGAAAATAGGCATATCTATGGACACATTGAAGTTTACTTGTTCCTGGGACCAAGGGAAGACACGCCAAATAAAATGTAGCTGTCAACTAGAAGGACTTCTTTTGGAAGGTTGTTCATTCAATGGTGTACAACTCCAAGAGAACGGCCCTGAAGATCTGCCTGTCAACAAAATAGTTGACTGTACTATTTCTTGGATTCCAATGGTAAGGAAATTTACCAATTTTATATTTCCTAATGATGCATCCACAAGTAGGATGAGCTCTAGTCTAATCTATTCCATGGATACATTTCAGAATGAGGAGTTCATCAAAAAGGGCATGACGTTGACAGTTCCTCTCTACGCAAATGAAATGCGAAAGAAATTAATAGGAAACTTGGAGATTCCGTGTCATGGGGAGGAATCCAAATGGATCAAAACCGGCATTGCCCTCTTTCTCAAGACTTGAATAAATTATTTAAAAAATTAAAATCTACTGTTTCAATGCGTTTAGACAAAGTACAAAATGATATTGTGATAATTTTCTCTGGATAAATTGTAAGTATATATTACCTGTTTAATATAACCAAGAAACAGTAATAAACATAATGTGCTACCATAACTATGTTTACATTAGGTCCTTCGATCAACCAAGGCAATAAACGTTTTTTATAATATATCCATTATTATAAATATTTATTGGTAAGGGCTATCGGGGCTATCAGGTTATTGGAAATAGAATCATTGATATACCATATACCTAAGGAATGTCGGATTATTGGAAGCGTTGATATGCCTCGTCGAAGGGTTAATAAATTAATAAGTGATCCCTGGTTGTTGGAAGCGTAAATCAGGGATACATCGGGAAAGGATAATCAGGGCTGTCGGGTCACTGTAAGGGTTAGTAAGGGTTTCGGGTATTTTGCTGAGCAGATTAACTATAACAACCAATATTGTATTGAAAACTATTTATAATAATCTTTTTCTCAGCGGACAAAACTGTAAACTTCAAAAGACATGGTCCAAGATATTATACACAACTTAACAATCTAACTGACTTAAATCCTGATGTGACTATGTAATGATTAACCTAACCCTGGATCTGTACTTTATTACAATAATAATGTAATGTGGTCCGTCTCATGAAATAAATAATAATAATAATAATAATTTGAAGGTTTGCTAGGCATTGTTAAAGACTTAATAAAGGCTATCCCGTCATTGACAGGGTTGATTTTCCATTACGTGTCATTGCAACGGGTTTATATGCGCTGTTGAGTGTTGAAGGGTTCATCTGACGCTGAGCAGTCGGGTATTGTGACTATTGCCTATCGGGTAACTTGAGGCTGTCGGGAGGCTACGCGGAACTGTCGGGTAAGTTGAAGATGCTGGATGGGATTGGATCCCTCTTCCAATTCTGTGGCTGTAATCTGGAATAGTGTGGGATTGAGCATAGAGAATTGAGGAAGCCATAGACTGAGATCGATTTGCTTTACTAGCCTTTGTTCTAGAAGTATATGAGATTTCTCTGTCTGATTTCCCCTCTTGCTTCCAGAATTTTCTGCCGGCCAAGTTTCTGTAGCCCTCTTCTTCTTTTTTCACTTGAGCTAGTTGAGAGCTCCTTTCAAAATTCAGAACAATAAAAAGTTGCTGACTTTGAAAACTTCCTTCCTTCCGTCATAACTTCCAGAGGTGAAGTCTAGGAACATTGTCAGCAGTTCAGGAAACTTGGGAATTGTTTGAGATATTTCTAGTCACTTCTCAGTTCTCACTTCAAGTTTTGAAATAGCTTCATAGTACAACTGTAGCAAGTCCGGAGGTGTGAGAGAAAGTAAGTAAGACCTTATCAATATAAAATTTTGTCCAAATTTGGACCTACTAAATATTATGGGTAATACTAATGAAGTTTAATGTTAGTTTGTAGTTTGTTGTTGTTTAGTTGGATTGATCTTTATTTAAGTGCCTCTCTTCCCGACTTATGACTTAAATCCCGACCGGTGACCGGAACTTCCGATTCAAACAGAATGCTGGTTTCTTTTTACTAATATCTTTCTGCGTTCTGTGACACTTTCGAATATCTTTATTAGATCTATTAGACATTTCATCGAATTTGGTTGAATTAGGAAGAGTTTCTGAAAAAAAGCGGCATTTCCCCTCAGCATAGTTTGTATTATATGAGAACATTACTTCGGTTCTCCCGTTGTATTAGTAGTAGCGGCGTTGACTTCGCCGATCACCGATGTTTTGATAAATGAGTGAACAAGCATGACGATATTACTATAAATTATATGGCATATGGATTGGTACTAATTCCGAGTGATTCGTTCTGATTAAAGAAGGACTATGAGTGTGGAACAAGTTGGAAAAAAGACTGACATGGGTCAAGCGGATGGTGAAATTAAGATGGAACCTGAGGAAATTCCCCTGGAGTACGTGCCAGCTCCGAACGCAATCGACATGTCTCCAGGCAAAAATGGCAAGTTATGGAAGGAAATTATTAAAGAAGGAGCTGCGGACGATGGGGACCTAAACGCATGTGATGGGATGGAGGTCAAGGTCCATTATATAGGGACTCTTCCGGACGGCACTGAATTTGACCGGAGCAACAGGAGCGGAGGTGCATTCACCTTTGTTCTTGGAGAAGGTAGGATATAATCTTCGTTAAATTTTGTTTTTTATTGTTTATGACTTCAAGTATTTTGAATGCACACGGTATTACATTTGACCAGGACTGCAATTGCAATATAAGTTAATTAGTCATAGTCATGAATTAAATATTTACAACCCTAATTCAAAATTGGAATAAAAGTATAAAATATCATATTATATTAATAAACACAAAATGGAACAATCATATTGGTTGATTAGGTCATTTAGAATGAGCAAGATAAAAAAGTTAGTCGAATGGCACATGGACTAGCTATATGGCAAAAGCTGGTTTCTTTAAAATGTTACGTTAGAGTAAATTATGAGCGAATTTTGTTTAAACTAATCTATGGAACGCTATAAAGGATCGGTAGTAGTAATTCGATTATCCAAAGGATTTCAAAATTTGATAGCCTGAACTGTGAACGTTTCATCTCAATTAGTTTTTGGCTGTAGGTCCTTGTTGCCGGCATGAGAAAATAGTTCGGGTTTGAATGGTTTGATTTATTTATGTGACAATATTGGATTAATTTTACAGGAAAAGTGATAAAGGGTTGGGATATCGGTGTCACAGGAATGAAAAAAGGGGAGATTTGTAAATTGATTTGTCATCCCGACTTGGCTTATGGAAAGAAGCCTACTGGAAAGATCCCATCAAATTCTACCTTAATATTCGAGGTAAGTTAAAAGAGTAAAATTTGGCGTTGACAGTATTTATAAAATGGCTAAATATTATTTTGATAATAATTTATGAAATAACCATATTTGCTAGTATTTTTAGTACTTGAATTGATTTTTTCTTTCCATCTGGCTTAGGTGGAAATGATCGACTACTTTCCGGAGGACCTGACCAAAAATAAGAGTGGACAGATATTGCGATACAAGAAGAAGCTGGGGAAATCCAAGTACATCAACCCCAATTATGGAAGTCTTGTTGAGGGTAGGTCATGCGTTTTTTGTAATTGTAATGCTCCGTCTCATTAGGAATGACTTCTAGATTAAAACAATATATCAACAGAATGAGTTAAAACTGGAAACACTATTTGTTTTAAATTAGTTTTCCTTGAGGGAAGGTGCAATGATGTCATCGTGGTTCCCGGACGGACTGAGAAATTTCTACTTGGAGAAGGCTCTGTTGTCGGAATCCCTCATGGCGTAGAGAAAGCTTTGTACAAGTTTGCCGAAGGAGAACGCTCTGTCATTACGATAAGCCAGAAGTACGGACCGCCACAAAGTGTGTATCAATCTCATGGATTATCTTCTGATTCTAGTTTCCAGTTCACTGTAGAGCTGAAGTCCTTGGAAAATGTGAGTATTACACATTTTTAGCAATATTTATTTAGGACCAACGGTAAAGAGGGTCTT
This sequence comes from Agrenia bidenticulata, assembly GCA_034694785.1. Lineage (NCBI taxonomy): Eukaryota > Metazoa > Arthropoda > Collembola > Entomobryomorpha > Isotomidae > Agrenia > Agrenia bidenticulata. The sequence goes on along the minus strand of JAQFYM010000001.1, from coordinate 174,409 downwards.
TAATTATGCATAGTTTAATTCTTATCATAGGCCAAAGAGGCATGGCAGATGGATGGTGCAGAGAAAGTTGTCGCTGCAAAAGAAAGCAAAGAAAAAGGTGGAAAATTTTTCAGTGATGGAAATTATCGACTTGCCTGCCACAATTACAAACGTATTGTGGACTTTCTAAAAGCAGAAGCATGTGAGTGGATGTCTGTGGAGTGATGAAATATGTTATCTTGATATATATGCAAATTGGCTTTATGGCTGGTGTTTGATTTTTAGCACTTTCTGGTGAGCTAGAGGAAGAACGGAAATCCTTACTGCTGGCTTCATATTTAAACCAAGCAATTTGTAATCTGAAAATGAACAAGCCCGTTATAGCTATTCGAAATTGTGACGATGCTCTTGATTTAAGTCACAATAACACCAAAGGTCTTTACCGAAGAGGACTTGCTCGTCTTACAGTCAACGAACCAGACGCATCCAAAGAAGACTTTCAGAAAGTGCTGGTAATTGAGCCGGACAATAAAGCTGCCGCTCAACAAATCCATCTATGTGATAAGAAGATCAAAGAACAACGACAGAAAGAAAAAGTCATATATTCCAAAATGTTTGAGAAACTTGGACAAATGGAGAAACCTGTTAGTTTGAATTTTAATATGAAGACTTAAATTTAAATAACGGTAATTTATTCTGATGATTTTATTGTGTATATTAGAAGTATGAAAAGCCTCTACCAAATGGGATGGACAACGTTAGCGAATGGGAGAAGCCCTCATCCACTCAACCCTCTGATATTTGATTCGAGTTCCTCAGATCATGTCCAAATCGACCACAAATCCACGTACATAATTAAGAAATCAATTTTAAACTGTATATTTATGAACAATTATTCAGTTATTCTTCAAAACTTTCATTCCAATTTCGAAATAATGTATGTAATTCTATCTTTATAGTACATCTCTGGGAGTAAGAATAATATGATTATGAATGTATGGAAAGTAAAATTTAGTTTTGTTAATAAAGATTCATTAGCATCCATCACTTCCCACAAATTTACTGACGATTCTATCAATATATTAAACAAAAAAATAATAATGATCTCATAAATCAATAAGAAATACGTTACCGCGAACTTTAACAACGTAAGTAACGAAGGAGTTTTTTGCTATAAATTAATAGTCTAAATAAGTTTTAAAACAGCTTATGTTAAATTTTATACTAGATTGAACTATAGCGTATTAGATTTAAGATTCAATGCACATAGATATATAATGATGATTCTTCCATATGGATTAGTGGCGAGTAGCTCGATGAACCTCAGGTTCCCTTTCCCTTTCGCGACTTCGCTCTGGCTCCACACGTCTATCACGATCAGTCCTATCTCGCTGGTACCGTTCCCTTTCATCATAGTACCGACTACTCGTAGCTCCAGTAACTCTATTTAATTTTTTAAACCGGGCATCAAATTATGACATTATATATGGGTTATTAGAACACGAAAAAATAGCCCGGGGCTTACGTTTCATCTCGAGCAGTTCGATCTCGGTACTCTCGCTCTCGACTGCGTGACCTTTCCCTAGGGTATTCGTAATACCGGTCACGACTTCTCTCTCTGTATTCACGGTCGCGACTCCTGGATCTGTCTCTCCGGCTACTTCGTCTTCCATGCCTGTCTCTTTCCCTCGATCTGGATCGATCTTCAGCTAAGAACGAATACAAACAAACATAAATTACTTTTGGGCTGTATGGTTTAAAAAAATCATAATGAATAATATTCTACTCACTTCTTCGTCCATAGCTTTTGGATTCAATACCATGAAGGGTGTCCTGTAGAGAACTGACGAGAATTTTACATCGGTCGTCATTCGCTACCTTTGATTGCTTTATGAGAGAGATAGCTGTCACCAAAGTTTCAATAGCACTTGCAAATTCACCTGTTGATTACAGATGATGAAGATCAAAATCAGAAACGTAAAAATTATTTCAATCATTATGTTAGGTGACCCAACCTGTGGCAGCATCAGCAACAGCTCTAGAAATCGCGGAGCTAGAAACAGTCCTATTTCTACTCATAACTTCTTCAAACTCAGCTTCACTCATACTTGGGGGCTGATCTCGATGGTCCATAGGAGGAGGATATGAAGACGAAGGCTATTTTTGAAAATTAGTACCGGTTAAACCATTATTTTAGCGTCCTGTTTTCTGAGACCCAATTCTACTATCTCAAATCAAAATATTACCCTCGCCCCTGGAGGTATACCGCCATAAGAAGAAGGAGGTCCCCCTTGGGGAGGACCTTGAGGTCCTGGAGAATTGAAAAATGCTGGATTCATGTGAGGTGCTGGAGCTCCTTGAGGCGGAGGACCGGGTATCATTTGCTGTGACACTACAAGTAATAAAGTATTTTATTTAAAAATGAAAAAAACAAGCTGTTTAATGTAATAATTTATAAAGCATTCGAAACAGAGTATTTCAGAAGGCGAAATCCCACAACAATCAAAGCAATACATTACAAATGCAGAAATCAACACGACCAACTATAATTGTCATTGATATAAGCAGTCTGATAGATATAAGAAACTCTGCAGCAATAACGTAATTAACTAGGTATGCGTCTAAATTTTCGACAGGCCATGCATATTTCAAGAAATTTGTTGCTCAATAATTCAAGCACGAGGTATACCTTGAGGTGGACCACGTGAAGGTGCCACCTGCATGGGTCCTGCAGGGGGTAATTGGGCTTGCCCATGGGGAGGAGGATAGGAATTCACTAAAGAGAACATACATTATTATTACAGAAGAAACCCAAGAATCCAAGAACACCTTTTGACACGAGTTACATATTAAAAAGCAACTGATTAAGAACCCGAAAGCCTTCCTCGTCGGTTCTAGGGCTTATTATTGTTTACATCAGATTCGGTACATGGACATTGGCAAAACATGTATCAGCAAGACGGAAATCTGCTCAAGAATTCTTGGTTCTACAATGTACTAGTTTGAGTAAATTTCATTAACATTTGGATAGTAATGACCCTTTTTAAAAACAATGATCAAACCGCATGATTTGTAAATTGTACTCATTTCTCATTTTTCGTTGTGTATCTTAACTGGTGGAATTTTCCTGCTTCAAGACTCAACTGTCCATGTCTATGTACCGAATTAAATCGAACGATTCCAAATAATAAATTGGAAGCTATTTACTTGGAGGTCGGTTCCAATCATTTCTTGGTGGAGGTCCACGAGGATCCATCATGGGACCGCCGCCAGACATAGGTCCCCTCGGAGGCATGCCTTGAGGTCCCATTGGAGGCCCTTGAAAATAGGGATCCTAAAACATAATACTTACTTCTTTAATATTCGTTCGAAGTGGAAGTCGTGGAATTTCTTAAAGCATTAGTAAAAACAAACATACCATAGGAGGCCGTTGAGGAGGACCAGGGGGTGGGCCAGAATTTTGATTCCCCATTTGTGGCCTTTGTGGACTGTTATATCCAGGAGGTGGGCCTTGTGAATTAGGAGGCCCCATGTTTCTAGGCCCCATTCCAGGAGGCATTCTGGGTCCTCTCATTGGCATCATCATTCTTGGACCGAATCCCATTCCCATACCCATCTGGCCTGGACCCATAGGGCCCATCGGTCCTCTAGGGCCCATCATATTCATATTACCCTGGTTGCCTCCACCAGGTCCACCCTGTGAGGGTCTTGTCTTCGATTGAGCTTCGAACTAAAACAAATTCTGTCATTAAAACTGAAGTTTAACATAACGGATATTGACAAAGTCAATGATTGCTAAGATTGAAGACAGTACCTGGTTCAATGCCTGTTTTGTAGGAGGAGTGACAACAGGAAACTGCCCATGAATTTCCTTTTTGGGTAGCTTATCGTGAATTAGCCTTAATGATGTATCTGAACCCACGGTGAGGACGCAATAACCTTTTGATTGCCCATTGGCACGGTTTTCATAAAACTTTACGTCAATAAAATCTGTTACTCCAATATCATTTAAGTTGTCTTGCATATTTTTGTCCGACGTCCACTGTAATCCAAATAATTTCATGAATTTGTTGAAAATTAATTCAATAAAACGATTAGAACACAATGTTCACTGAAATCAGATAACTAGAACAAACTGATTTTAATTAGCAGTTTTCGGACATCACCAGGCTAACACACAATCAACACAACTTGCAATGAACCAATTGATTCAATTCTGAGTTTTACTTCAAACACAATAAAAATAGTTATCTGATTCCCGATTTAAATTTATTTTGAACTTACCCATGTTAACCCTCCGACATATGCTTGATGTTTCCTTAGAGGTGTAATACCGTCTCGTTCTCTGTCGGAATTATTATTCGACTTATTGGAGATATTGTTATTATTAGACGAGGCAGCGGCTGTAGGACTAGTCACTGCTGGGGGGTCATTTATGTTATTTTCTGACTCTCGACCTCCGGAAGTGTTTGCTATGACATCGTCATAAAGGTCAACACCGTCTCCTCCAAATTCATCCTGCTGGGATGAATTCACGAAATTTATAATTAATTAAGGAAACCTTCGCATGACCTGAGTGAGAACTGAGCAACATACACTTCCTTCAAGATTATTCAAGTTTTAACGAAGGATCAGGTAAATGCTTCATGATTCATTAATAAGGTCATACATTTATGAGCCACGAGAAGTTCGACAACGCTGACTAACTATGTCCCATTTTCAACCTCAAAAATGAAAAAAAAACAAGAGATAGATTTGAACGGGTGGGGGTTGGTATCATATGACTCAAAGGTTTGTTTAATATTCCATAAGAAACCGTACATGATCATAATTTACTTTAACACGATTAAGCTACAACCATTCCACATGAAATTCTTAAGGACCTCGTTGACACAATGCCAAGTGATCAGATTCTTTTCAACTTCTCGTATCATTACATACTTTTCTCCCTTTGATAAACTCAACTATATCTCGAAATGTTTAAAGTTAATCTGTTCAGATTACAGGGTGAATATTTCCAAATTCCCAAAATCAATTATACACAAACTTCCTTTTAAACTCATTATATTAATTTAGTATCACTCACAATTCCTAAAACCTAAGTATGTAAATATCGAATATTACAAGCGTAATCTTGAGATAAAAATATATAGGCACGCACGTAATCAAACGGAATATACTACACTAAATAAATACCTATAAAATTTTACATACAAATATCGGTGCCATCGCCGACCAGTGTTGAATCAGCAAAAATCGTAATCGATCAAATATTTTTTACCAAGCCAAGCTATTGAAAAGTTTTGTTATTAATACTCATGAAATTTTGTACCCAATCCATCAATAAAAAAAGTATATTAGCGGATCGCCTGTTCGTCTGCTGCTAGGGTTACTAATTGTAAGGGACGAATATTATCCAAAATCATACATCAACGTTAAACGTTAAAACTTCAATTCTGGTCCAATTTCTAATTATTTCTAATGATTTCCCATTCCGTACGAAACGAAACTACAAATATTACATAAACCTTAGATTGCAAATTGAAATCTAGAATCTACAATGAAACGGAAAGTAATTTTTCGGTTCAATTCAGTCAACGTTCAACGATGCAATTTCAGTCACAAAGACTCTTAAGAAAATCATCTACAATTTAAATAATAAAACTGGAAAACACAATAACATATTACATAACATATTACATCAATTGTAAAAGTTTAAAGATAAAACATCTTGCCATACACTTTGCTTTGGTGGTACAAGTCGAAAGTTACAGCTGACAGTGTAAAAACGATCATAAAAACAATGCCACACACACTGAGTAACCCAGATTCATGACAAAATATTTCCAAGTTCATAACTGACAGCAACGCTTAACTTGGTTACACTGACAATTATGATGAAACATAGTTGGACTGTGGACAAGTTTATAAATATGAAATAACCCAACTCTGTATTTACAGTTACAGACCTCCAGCATCATAAAAATCGACACTTTGGTATTGATTTCAAACAAGTCTTAAGTATGCTCACAAAAGGATTTACTAGATTTAAAAAATAAAATAATCCGTATAATAAACTAAAACAAATAAATCCTTTTATGGCTAAGAATGTTTCAAAGTTTTAAAATGTGATATGAACTACCTTAGAATTAATTGTTTTTGTTTAACATAATTCGAAAAGACTTTTGCAACACGATACTCGACACATGAGGTATTTCGTATTGAAATGAAAAACAGTATGAAATAAATTACGCACCGCATTAAAATCCTGCTCGATGTCATCTGCATAAAGGTCAATGTCTACTCCTTCTCCAGACATTCTGCTTTCTCTTGGATGGACAAGTCGCCCAATGATGTGACTTGCTTTTGAATGATTTTAGACTCTTCAAATTTATATTCGTTATTCAAGATGACCTTCTACAATGATCTTCAACTCTTCTTTCTCCTGTCCGATGAATTCGGACCAATCTTCTCTTCACTTTAAATATACTAACTTTTCCCACTCTCCTTGACCAGGTTAAAATCAGTCCGTTTAAAATTTCGCAGAGGGATTAAAAGATTTATTTCCTCTATTTATCAATCCAAAGTCAGCTAAAAGCCTGGGATAATGATTCCACCCACAAACTGAGGACTCGATGAGATGCCAAACCAAGTCTAGAACAAGATATAAAATAAATTAACTTTTAGAGATGAATGGAGGGAGTTCAGCACAGGACGCTTGTTGTATCGTTGTGAATTGTGGTGTGTATTTCAGTGTTGGGTTGGGATTTATCATTTTGAGCTCAAGAATTAAATAAGGTTCAGAGACATGATGGTAGAGCCGGCCATTTCCTATGGAGGCTTCAAAAAATTATATGACACCTCCATATCCCTAATGTGCCTTGAAAAGTACACCCTGCCAAAAATATATACTTTCTTTACTTACCTTGCTCAAAATGGTTCGGAGGTAAGCTTTTGGTAGGTCTTTGTTGGTGTGCCGTTCTTGTCTACGATTTCTTTGCTGATTCATTCCCGAGGACAAATCATTTTCATTCCCAGTGTAGAAGACATGAGGAAAAAGCTAAAACTTGCAAAAATTGCAAACATAAACAAAGATATTCATTAGAAGAATTTCAGATTGGATAGAGCATTGGCAATATGAATGAAATTTGATGTAATGATACATTAATTGTCAAATTCTTCAGCCAGACCAAGACAAGTTCAGGGCCGGGCCCTGTCGAAAATATAACTGACACAGATTTCATAGGGAATCAAATGTCTGGTAACTAGTGGCAAAGGCTTTATTTTTGAATTCGAATTTATTTTAAGCCGGCTTTATTTGTAAAGTCACTTCATGAAGTCGACTTTATTTTTTGAAGTAGCTATGAAGTCGACTTTATTTTTGAAGTCACTGTAAAGCCGACTTTAATAAAGCTGATTTATGAAGTGACTTGAAAAATAAAGTCGGCGTTATGAAAAGCCTTAAAAATAAAACCTGCTTTATGAAGTATTTTCGTAGTCACTACAATGCATTCTGTATTAGTGTTCCTCATTTATATGTCACCTCCTCCTCTCTGAATGTGTTGTGTCCTTTCTTACTAATCGGCAGAAAAACGAAGCGAGCTTTACCTTACATTGGATGTTAAGAAAGTAACCAATTATGCAGAAATCCTAAACATATGATATCGAAATTAGAGAAACGTTGTAAATACAGCTCCAGGTTTAAGGAGATTATTCTGGTCTCTCAGGTATTGTTAAGTCCTTTTAAGATAATTTATTAATTTATTTAATCATCTAATACTTAATTACATGGATGGACATGTTGATTTTCATTTCGAATAGCCTTATTGTGTTCTGTGTTGTGTCGGTCATTTGAAACGCATCGTCAGATAGTAAATATCATCTAGTTTCAAGCTTTAATACACATAGATTATCAGTTAAGTTATTTTCATTGTTTCGTATCACTTGAAGTTACAATTTCATATTCTATTCCTTAGTACTGAAAGTCTCGAGAAACCAAAATCGGGATTGGAATACGGAATATCAATTCCAGTTTACCTTGAGCCTATTCTCACATCACAAAACAAACCTTGTCAACCCATATTATTTTGTTTAGATAAAACATATAATATATTTATGTACAGAGGTACTTACAGTTTTACTATTGAAGCAGGCACATTCATCAGTTATCAGTTCTACAACTTTATAAAACTAAATTAACCTTAGGATATCATCGCATATTCGGCCCAAAATATCTTTATTTAGATTCATCACTATTATTTGTTTTTTTTTAACCAACCGGTAATGATGCTGGTTAGGTGGATAATTAAGGCCAAATACATTAAGAATTGTATAAAATTACTTTCACGGGAACTACCAATGCTCGCAATTTATACATATCCTACCCAAAACCAGAGCAAGTGATGATTAGAGATAGTGAATAAATGCTAGTAGCATATAACTTTCTTTACAATTGTTTTAAACCAGGCGTATGGAACATATTTTTACTTTTAACGAAACTCGGTTACCTAATATTTTATACTTTCAATCCCATGACTAGCTCGACATTCTTAAAATTGGGTATGGAAACATTTTATCAATCATTTAAGATTTCCGTGTACTAAGAATAGTAAAGTAAGATAAGGAATCCTATGACAGATCGAGATTCAGAATATTTCCAAACTAATGTCATAACATACAGATGCTAAGAAAACTAAAGGCCATGTACGGTGGCTACCCTAACAAATGCTAATTGTAAGTAAAGGTAAATGCCTAAATGAATACGGGAGACAGCAAAAAGATTGACACTTCAGCCACATACTTAATAGATTATAAATTATATTAGATAATTGTCACGATGCATTCGCAAAGCAATTGTCCTTTTCCTATGTACGTCTAAAATTGTACGTAAGGTTTTCAAAAATCACTTTCAACTTTGTACTTATACTAACAGCAAAACAGTTAGTCATGATTTATGTCATAAATACATGTCGAACATTCTCCTCCTTAACCTAATATATTAGATGTGATCAATTTATAACTAAGTATTACGATTCGTAACTGCATGGAATGCCATGGAATGATTTTTAAAACTAGCTAACTAGCTTATTGTGGTCAATGGCCGCTTATGGAAGACAGTGTTCTCTTGTCGGTCCCCGATCTTAAAATTACAATTCTCGAAGTCTTCTTAATAAATCGTCTGTTTGATCTTCTTTTGAAGTTTTTCTTCTGTGATTACGAATCGCCTTCGCATCCCCGTTATCATTCGGAACCTCCCTAAAATATCACATTTGTTTCAAGATTAGAGAAAGCCATGGACGATTAGTTTAAACTTACTTCCACTTACGCTGACATTAACTCGCGACTGGAAGGTGATAAGACCATAATATTTGATCTAGATCGACTCCTATTCAAAGGCGTCTTATGGTCTCCTAAATTTTGTGATTTTATATGGAATGAAAACATTAATTAATAATTTTAAATACTTTTAAATGAAGGCATATGAAACATAGTACATGTATATTACATACCTCCACGTTCCCTAGGTGTTCTCTTTCTTTTCTGAAATGCTTGGCCTGTAGCTAAAGCTTCCAATAAATTGTCCATAACACCGGTATTGTCCCCCGCATTCATGTCTACGAGGGCTTTCTTTCTAGCCATTCGTTCTTGCTTTTCGTGTTCAGCTTTAATCTTCGCTTCTTTTGCTCTTCTTATTTTCTCTTCATTTTCTCGCAGCTTAACATTGTCTTTATAAGCTTGGACAAACTGGTCTTTAAAAGTTTTAATGTCGCCCAGAAACTCTTCGACGGTATATTTTGATTTATCAAACACAAAGTAGTCAGAAAGGTCATTGTAGAGTGTATCAATTTTGCTAAACATCTGCTGCAAGATACTACACTGCTGACGGGCTTCTTCTGCGAAAACCTATATTTGAGTAAAAACTGATGTAACATAAATTAAGAATTTATTATATACCTAAATGTACCATCAAACTTACACTCATAATGTCGAAAAATTTATCCTCGGCGCCTTGAGGAACTCGGGAATTTTTTAAATCTGTCTCTAGATTTTTTAAATCCGAGTCCATTAACCTAAGAGACTTTGCAATTGTTTCAACAGACACGCGTGCTGCTTTGTCGAGATGAATTAGCTCTTCATTAAATGAAAGAACATCGGGAAATTTGGCTTCAACAGTATCTACCATATAGTGCAGTAACGTTTGGCGATTTTCGGCATCTTTTGTACTAGAGAGTTTGGGAAGGTACGAGATTTCAAACCCTACGGCTTGTCCATTTCTTGATCCGGAGTTCAATACATTTCCAACGAGGAGAACTAGCTCCAAAATTTTAGCTAGTTTCTTAGAAGTTTTAATTTCTTCACACGCTGCAGTCGCCGCAACGATACCCGGTTTGATATCCTGTACATTATCAGTATACTGTGATTTGAATTTCATTGACCTGAGCCTTGGTACCAGTCTCTTGATCGATGAAATGGTAACTGCAAACTGCTCAGCATCACTTAGTTCTTCGTAACACTTTTGCAAATCTTCTAAGCGCTTTAGCTGATCGGGAGGTGGCAAATAGTTTATCAGCTGTTCCAAGAGAGCCCCAGACAGCACATCTTCATCCAATCTAAGAATTGCTATCTTAACTTCTTCAAAGCTCATATGTTTCATAGAGCCACCCAGTAAAATGGAGAGATTTTGTGCAGATTTGGCATCCAATACTCTAAGTTCTTTTATTTTCTTGCCGTTAATCGAAAGCCCCTTATCTTGTTCATCCTTATTAGCTTTTGATGTAGGTTTTGTTGAGAATTTGTATAAACCCTCAATAATATCGGCAGAAGCCAGCTTCTCTTCCTCGACGTTAACCCAAAAAGAGTTTTCTTTAAGATTTTTGGGAGCAATAGTTTTCCAATTTGCCTTTTTCATAGGTGCATCTAATTGCCATTTCTTTTTAGGTTTCATTCCATACGGCAAAGTTTCTACAGCAGGTCTTGGAGGAGTTGGGGCTGACGGTGGACCAAATCCTGCAACTCCAAAAGGCGGTGGAGGAGGTGGAGGGCCACCCATTCCAGGTGGTGGAGGTGGAGGTGGAGGACCACCCATTCCAGGTGGTGGTGGCGGTGGAGGAGGAGGACCCCCCATTCCTGGGAATGGAGGTGGTGGTGGACCACCCGGAAATAGTGAAGGAGGTGGACCACCTCCTCCGGCTGGCCTTAAGTTTTGCGCTACATGGTCGTGTGCAATTGCAAAATCAGACTGTCGGCAAAAAATATAACATCAAATTCATGTTTCGAGTGTTAATTATTACATTCAAATACAGTTAGTATAAAACGGTTACCTTAACAGGTGCTCCAGATTTAAAAGCTTCTTCTAGTTCAAGAAGCTTTTTCTTAAGATGTTCATTTTGAGCATCAGCCTCCTGCTTTTGAGTTAAAGCTTCTTCTAATTTCGATGTTAACTCATCGTTGCGTTTTTCATCTGCTGCCCGTAGTTTTTCTGGATACATATAGTTTAAATTTAACAATGGTATACTATAAATGATAGACACCAGTAAATAAAGTGTAAGTAATAAGTTAACTGTTAATTACCAACAACGAGGTTAGTCAAACCATCCACATCAATTTGAAACTTTTTGGCTCTGAAATCTGGATCGTACCCACTTCGATGCAGAACTATTTGGGCTACGCATTCTTCAATCAACTTGAAATATGCAGACCTTTAAAACCAGACATAATAGGTTATTTTTTTTAAATATGATTATGGCACACTAAAACCGTAAAAGTATATTAGTAATTTGAAAAACATGCTCCAGAGTAATTCAACTTTATAATTCAATTTACAAAATTTGTACACAATAAGTGTATGAAATTAAACTAAAAAATCAACGAAAATAAATTCAACAAGACTAACAGTAAAATCACACGACAACAATATTGAGCAAAAGACATACGATTCAGTTTTCACTTCATAGATGTATTCAGGAAGGCAAGTTTATAAAAAAAAGTTTTTTGGGATTAAACTTTCTTAAAGACGTGTTTTCTTACGAAATAGATACAACTTAATGAAGTAACATAAAAGTTTCAATACCTGATTAGATGATCGTCACGTATGCAAACCAAATGTTGCAAAATAGCCAGAAACAATGGCTCAGCTGGAGTATCGGCAACTAAATGCTGTATTATTTCAAAACATTGATTTGTGTCCTCCAAATCGTTATGTATTAAATCAAATTTTTCTGACAATTCGTCGTAATCATCGTCTTTATGTTTGATGAAAACTTCAACTTGTATGGCCAAGTCTGCCGTCGCTGTTTGTTTTAAGTCGTCGATCATTCCATAAAGACCAGCTCGCATGAACTCATTTCTTAAAAATATTCTAAATTCGAAGTCTTCCGGCATATTCACTATCGCATTTATAAGCTGCATGCAGCTTACCTAAACACGAAACGAAATTTATTCAGATCCTATTCGGAAATTTTTGATAATTCTTTACAAAGACATGATAAGAGGAAAATCCAATTGATTCTTCTGCACAATCAACAGAATAACTTACTCTGGTAGAATCATTTTCTGTTTGACTAATTCCTTGAACAATGGGAGTGAATCTTTCTCGACTCTGATTTTCAGCAGCTATTGTGATTGCTTCCAGTACGCGATCATGACCTTGCAGATCATGTAGGATGCAAATTGCTCCAAGTAATTTCGCCGCTTCTTGCATAACAGTTGGTCTGGAAGGATCAAGTGATCTAGCTACTAATATGAAAACCTACAAAAATCATTCAACATATTAACACAACAACAATTTTAACAACCTGAACAAGCTGACTTCCATTTATAGATATCGTATGTCTTTTAAATATTTATAATTTGGCTAGTTTAAAAAGTTCATACCTCTTTCTGTTCAAAAGCCCTCTTTAGTCCATAAGTATTATTCATAAAAGCCCGTAAGCAGCGCAAACACTCTTGCTGAATTTTGCTGTAATACTCACTAGAAGATCTGGAATAAAATTATTTCTTTGATATTTTCGATTTTTATGAAAGCTACTAAATTTAACTCTCCTTTAAAATATTACCCTTTGTCATTCTGAGCTCTATAAACATCATTCAATACATCTAAAATCGTTTTCAGTCCTTCAAATCCAAAACTTCTAACCCAAGAGACTGGATGACTGGACAAAGTTATCCGAAGGGACTCAACATAATGTGCAACTTTAGAAAAACTGAGATTCATTCTATTGCTTTTGCTCAGGGCATTTGTATAGTCCTCCGGTGAGTCTAGCTTATTCTTTGGTCCCTGAAAACAAAAAAAAACCTTGAAACATTCTGAATCGACTGAAAAAATATCCTTATAATTTATTAACTCCGCGCTAACCGTAGAATAGCCTTTATCTCTCATCGATAACAACTGCCTCTTCTTCTCAATAGATTGTTCCAGCAACGGCTGTCTCTTCTCCTCTGATAAGTTCATATCATCCAACATCTGCTGAAACTTTTCCTCTACTTGTTTATTAGTTAAAGGGGGCTCCGTAGTCTGCATCTCATCGATTTCTGTGAAGTCAGTCTCGGAATGTGGACGAGGAAGGGCTGAGCTTTTCCGGATTTTCGCCGTCCCTCCCAACCCAATCTTATCCAGCTGAAAATAAAGCAGGAATAACCAGTGAATTAATTTTCACCCTATTATTCGTCTCCAATAATAAGGGCTTTGCATTGCCACCCAATTGCAACTCTGTGTGCAACAGGTTGTACCTCCTTAATATACACCGTCAAGAATCAGCTCAAAAGCTCAATTCTCATTCAAAACTTAACAAACAAGTCAAACTTACAAAGCTCACTCCAGACTTGACCTTTTCGTGGCGTGACATTTTCAGGTCAATCTGTCTCCCAAGTGGAATGACAGTTCACAGTTATATTTTCTTTGAAGGTCAACGGCCAAACACCAACGGGAAGGAATCCGTATGCTAAATTCCTAAATCTTACTGGCTAGAGCGATATCGTTCAAATTGTTCTCCAGACAAGGATACATTTATCACTTGGTAGGGAGGTCCATGGGTTCAACAGAGGTCAAAATAAGGGTTATCAACAGTGGCCCTCAAGTGCTTTACCAACTGATTGTTATGAGTTGATTTAATTCAAACGGGCCGCGAGGGATGATTTAGGGCTGGGACTCTTCCCGCTAAACTCCCTTGAAATCCTACACTTCACTCACTCCTTATTGAGGTTTTTTGTCACGAGCTGAACTACCAACAAACAAGCATCCATTCCACACTTGAACTCAACCGAAAGTAATCGGCAGTAATCGCAAAATGCATTGCAATGAGATGCAGGACTTGGTAGAGTTATCTTATGGACTATGAAGGAAGAGTCATGGACTCAACATTAGGTCATCTCAGTAAAATGGCTAATTTTGGACATCAATTTCGTAATAGGATAAGACGCTGAATTCAATGATCTCATTGACTCATTACTGGTAACACAGAGCATTACTTGTCTTGTCATGTCGATAGGTCAGGAGCAGGTGAGATACCGACCTCATATGCACTTTGATCTTTCAAGAAAAAATATGTTTCTAGGAGGCCTTGCCTAACATGCATTTCATCAAGTGTTAGTGTTTTGATTCTCTTGTAAAATACTGTCATTTCACTGTGAGGGTTTTATTCTGTTGAGTACAACCTCTTACACTCAAAAAGCACATCAATCTGTCGGACCCTTTTTGTCATATTGATTATGCTGAGCTAAAAGGGTGCCCTAGTACCCTTATGCCTGGATTATACTTCACGTTCACGTCACGTTTAACGTCGTTGTCCGGGAGGTTTGCATTGAAATTTTCTGCAGTACGTTTTTATTCTAATTTGAATCTCCCGGAAAACGGCCGTGACCGTGACGTGAACGTGAAAGAATAAAAACGTACTGCAGAAAATTTCAATGCAAACCTCCCGGAAAACGACGTTAAACGTGACGTGAACGTGAAGTATAATCGAGGCATTAACCTCTGCATTAATACGACACGACACGACTACCAATAGAATTTGAGGACAAAAGTGCCAGAGTTTCAAAATAAGCATAAACTTGTATATGAATGCAAGCAGTTAGATGGGTCAGTTGGTTTTAGTTTAGGTCCGTTTCTATGATAAATGCTGACTTGCATAGTTTGATGCAAATCTAGGACTGGCTGAAATAGTTTTAAGGGATCTGATGAACAATTTTTGTCGAGTACGAGTTAAAGTTTTGGAAATTCATCTTCTATACATTCCATGACGTTAAAATTGTTAAAAGTTTACAAGTCACAAACATTAGATATGATTGCTACCAATATTTAATATCAGTAAGAGAATTCTATAGACAAAATCATACACATTAATAATACTTTTCTAGGTACTGAGAATATTTCTGGAGGGCAAGGGTTTTCAGGGCCCATCAATTATTATGTAAGGGTATATGGTATATTTATTAATTTATTGTCCGTCAGAAATATTATGGATTAAAAATAAACGAATATTCAAACACTGAAATACGGTAAATTCGAGCTTCCTTTTCAAATATAATGAAATGTTTGAAACTTCTTGTTTAAGAACTGATTCAAAAAACCATAACCATAAACTTCAATTAATATTCATAAGTTCAATTAAAAATTTATTTCATATGTTTATAAAAAGGGTTCCTCAGTGATCATAGTTTTCTTCTATGGATGCAAATAAAAACCTTCGTTCTATCTCTGATAAACATTACTGGGCAACCACCGAATGTGGTCAAATAAGCGATACTCCAAAACCTTCCTACCCATGCTACCCACCAAACAATAACCGACCACCGCACACCGTAGGTAGGTCTATGAAAGACCACCGACCGACTACAAGCAGATTGCCACCGATCATCGATAGTTAGTACTGTTTGTTAGTATTATGGTGTTCTTGGTGGTTGTCCAGCTATGGTTAGTGTAAATTTTGCGGGAATATCGAGCCCCATATAGGGTCTCATGTATTCGTACAAATAAACTGCCAGGTTTAAAATATTATAAATCTCATCACTCATCAAAAATTTTAATTTTAATCCGTTAAAACTTTCTTAGACTTCTTTTGACTCGCTTGGCCGAACGGCTAGGCAATGAGCGTATTTAAAAAGTTACTGGGCCAAAGTTTACGAGTACAATTGAGTAGAAATTTGTCAAACTATACCAAATTTGAACACTATCTCGCATTTCGCCGGCTGCAAGCTGAAAAATCCATACTGATTCAGGTAATTTCTTACCGCTTTATATAGTATTTTAATTTGGTTAAGGGTTAACTTAACTTAACTCTAGTATCATCTCAAAATCATTTTTGAAACTTAGGTTCATGGAGTAAACTCGGGGCCTGATGTTAATAATTACTTATCAACACAGTTTGGACCAATCCAATCCATTCACCACTATTCAGTTCCAAGTAAAGGAAAACAGGGTCCTGCTACTTCTGTCGTTACCATTCCTCCAAGTGCTGGGGAGTACCACTGGGTGCTAGCAGAATTCGAAAAGAAAGATGATTTTATTAAGGCCGTAAAATCATGTGGATTTGCGGAAGGAATGGTACCGTACACCTCTGCCATGACCTCATTTGTTCACAGAGCTAGCAAGACTTCAACGAGGGCGAAGCTAGACATTCCCTCAGAAAAGATTGGAGGATCCTCCTCGAAAACAAACTTTGGAACTGGGAAAACTGTGTGTTTACTTATTATATATAGTATGAGTTTAGTTGTGTACTAATATCATTGTTATTATATCAATTTTTAAATAGTTAAGTGAACAGCTATCATCATTGGAGAACTCGGTTGAGCTATCTGATCTCGGTGTCAGGGTCAGGTTTTTCATCGCTTGTCAGCTAGAGCATGCATTAGGTGGACTGTTTCCTCAAGGCTGCATCCTTCCATTTGGTTCTACAGTGTCTGGGATTGGAAGGGCGACCGGAGATTTAGATTTAGTTCTTTTACCAGATAAGGTATATTTCTTAAATTTATACTCCATAGAATATTTAAACTTAAACGTCTTATGCTTAACATATTTTGAATAATATAGAATGAGATTTTTCCTGCTATCAAAAGTGTTAAACACGATAATAGCTCTGGTACTCCATCGTTATTCTTTCAATATAAAATGCATAACGCCGGAAATAGCTCAAATGCCCGGTTTCAAGTTCAAAGGGTTATGGAAACGATGGCAGATATCCTTCAATTATTTGTTCCCGGTTGTACACATGTACAAAGGATTCTTCAAGCCCGTGTGCCTATTCTCCGGTTTTGGAGTGACTATACGGAATTGCAATGTGATCTGTCGATGACTAACTCGTAAGTTGGTTTATGTAAAAAAAATTAACAGAAGAGCTTTTCGATTAGCTTCAGGAATTTAAAATTTTTTTTTAATTTCCCAGGAGTGGAGTCCATATGTCAGAACTAATTTATATCATGACAAAGCTGGACTCAAGGTTTAAGACGCTTCTCTTTGCAATCCGTTCGTGGGCATCTGCTAGAAAAATCACAAACCCGGTTCCCGGTCGCCAACCGACTAATTTTATGTTCGTTCTGCTTATCGTTTATTTCTTGCAACACAAGAACATTCTTCCTACCCTTGATGTCTTGTTCAATAATCCAGGTTAGTATATTTCATTAAAAAATCGTTATTTTTTGGCTTGGTTGGACTTTCTAGTAATTTAAATACCATTTAATCTCACATAATCGTTTTCGCTGCGAACAGATAAATCGGACTTTCGGGTCACAGCAGATGGTATAGACTGCTCATTCTTACGGGATACTCAGCAAATTTTGAAGTTCTTCAGTCCTCAAAGCAAAACAGAATCTGTGGCGGAACTCCTTTTCCAGTTCTTTGAATTTTATTCGGAATTTGACTTCAACTCAAAAGGGGTGTCATTATTGACTGGAAGTGCTTGGGGAAAACCGGATGCTGGGCCTCTTTATATACAAAATCCTTTAGAACGACATCTCAACGTCGCGCGTAACGTCTCTCGAGAAGAAGTCATTAGATTCAAAAGTAAGACCAAAGAGTTTCTTTTCAAGGGAAATAGTCTAAACCTCATCTCTAAACTCTAGCTCTACGATCTCAAAATACGATAATCTGATAAGACTTTCCCAACGCCCTTTAATTTAGTTAGACTTTAGTTTTATAGTTTTAAGCTTAAACTGATCTATGCAACATAATGCAACTAAACTTATAGTAGTCGTAAATTTGACTGTAGACGTGAACTTTTTGTTACATAAAGATAATTAAGTAGACAAGTACAAGTTTTGCAAGTCGAGTAATTCGACAACCAGATTGTGGGGTAGTAAATTAAAATTACTCATTTCCCAGCGTTTTACACAACATGTGACATGGTCTAAAATACTCTAAAAACTAGTTTGTTCCTTAATTTATCAGTTCTATTTTATTGTGCAAGGGTAGATTTTCATATAACCATGGATCAATATGAATGTACCCCTTATACTTCTATTTGTTATAGGTGAGTGTTGTGCAGCTTTGTGGAAATTAGAAACATCTCGTTCTGCGGAACAAAAATTGTCCCTAAAGGAACTATTACTTACGCCGCAATATGAATCAAAACCTCTAGATCATCGGATTAAAGTTAAGGAGCTGTTTACAGAATGATCATATTGATCATTTACTAATCCCGTAAGTAAAAATAAATAAAGGAATTGATACTAGCTCTGAAGTCCAGTTGAAACTAGTCATTACTTTGAAATGTCTTGCTACGTCATTTAACTAAATGCTTACTCGAATTTGGATAACTGTGACATGTATCATTGTATCTGATTTACTAGATGAAAGTTATTGTAATTGAAGGCAGAAGGATTTTCATACATTTCCACGCCATTACAAACGGTATAATCTTATATTTGTTATGCACTTATTTTTGACAACGTTTGTCACAGTATTTTGAATGCATAATCTCATGAGTTAACGAAACGGGATTTGTCTTTAAAATACACAATAAATTTATAATTATCATATCATTGTTTTATTTGATTGTGTATTTTGAATAAATGGAGCTGTTTTACTCCATTGGCCCACAGATCCCAGATCCTTGGAAAACTAACTCCCCTCGAACGGAACTCGCCGCCGACGACCGATGCAGCAAGTTATTCTGATTCCGAATGAAATGATAGAACCATTTTTCCCTTTGCCCAAAATATATGGAATAAATAGGACTGTGAATGTTTTTAGGATGAGTAGGGGAGTAGAGTGGATCATCTTCTCCACAATTATCATGTTCAGTTTGATTCAGGGTAGTAAAGGAATTTCGAAAGAATTCCAAGAAGTTACAAGATAAAGGTATAACCAGACAAGACGGAATTTATTAAAGCCTGCCCTTCGAAGAAGATTCGAGGATCAGGAATAAAGTGTGTTTATTTTAGTCGAGAAAGCCTTAGCTCTTGGAGTTCTGTATAATGAATGTGAAGAAGAAGCTGCCATTTGATCCAGTGTATCCAAGTGAGTGTTTTCTGGGAAGAAAAGTAGCTACTATTTTGGGTTCTGAATGCAGTTCCTTTTGAAAGTGAGACTGTAAAAATTCGTAGACTTAGATGTTGGTTGCTTAGGTGGATTCGTAATGATGAGTTCACATATCTATGGGTAGTTTTGTTTGGCCTGTTTGATATTATTCCAAGTGTAGTTCATTACTTTTTGGTGGGACAGGACCTTTTTATTAAAATTTAAGTTTTATCATTCCCTCAAGTTCAAGTTTCACAACGAGAATCAAAATTTAATCAAATCATTTCTGAATTGGTCGATACAGAACGAAACTATTGTAACTGTATGGTCATAGATTTTGGAATTTAAATCTCATCTAAAGATATCAATTGAAAAATACTTGGACTTACATCTTTTACGACGTTTATAACCTTGAACGATTTATTTTTCATTGGATTTGATGTTATAAAATAACCAGAATTTCTTCTAGTAAATTTGCATTGATATAATTCGTAGGAATTGAATTGATAGAGTCCACCTTGAATGGCTAAATATTGGATAGTGAAATTGACGCTCAGTTAAGATGGAAGTAGGCACGTTCGAGATAACGCCTGCTGGAGAAGACGGAAATCCAAATGAAATTCGAATCGAGATCCAACCGGACCACGATGGATCTCATAATACCATCCATACGATTCAGTTGCAGTCCCCTGGAGGAAGTTCCCATTTTGTGGAAGGTCTGGTAGTCACTACAACCTCTCAACAGCTTCCTAATAACAATAGTCATGTGGTTAGTTTATTTATAAGCGATCAATTATTAATTTTTTCAGTAGAGTTGAATTTGATGTTTTTGAAATATATCTTTAGGCGTATGCCCATGGCGGAACACTTATAGTTGAGAATCACGACGGGAGTTCAGTTCATCAGAATGGAAGTCTAACAATGACTCGGACTGGTGTCTGTGAGGGAACTGAGCAAATTATTTGCGGACCTGGAATACAAGTCGTTGGCCTTGCCACAAATGAGAAGGGGGAAACCATTTTCATAGTTCCAAAGCAAGAAAATTCCCCAGTCGTTTTAATGGAATCCGCCCCTGACGATATTGAGACGTCAAATCATTTGGACAGCAAGCAGTCGATCTCAGCTCATCTATCTGTATCTCACTCAGCGTCATTAGTTAGTGCTACGAAATCAAATTGTCAGCCCACACTTGTATCTAGTGATAGTCAACATCTAATACAAAATAGTTCAATAGGGTTGAGTGAAAATAAAAACGAACGTCCAAAGCGGAAAGCAGCTTTAAAAGCTATCGCTGCTAGAAAAGCTGCCAAAAGAAAGCGAGAGAACACTGCTTCAACTAAACAAATAGATCAGCGGCAAGAAATACCTACGAATTCTGATTTGCGAGCATCTTCTGAATCCGAAACAGACGGCCTAGACACTACCACAGAAGACTTACATTTAAAAGACGTAATAGGAAAAGAAAACACAGCTCCAGAAACTAATGCAGAACTGAATGACGATGATCAAAATGATGAATCTACAGTAAAACTTGAATCAGTTGACGATGTATTCAGTAGCTCAGATGACGACGAGATCGAAACCAGACGTTGTGTAGTCTGTCTAAGACGTCGGAGGTTCACTGAAGACATATTTGATTCTTCAAAACAACTGTATTATCACATTGATGTATTGATTGCTCATTTAAATATCCAGGTAAACTCATAGTTCCATGCCACATTGTTAACTATTTATTTTATGTTCTTTAAATAAATGTGTTTTTTTACCACTTTACCCTTTTAATTTTTGGTGACAGGCGAAAGGAACTCCAACAAATACGGGCCTTTGCCCAGAGTGTATGAATAATCTTCAACGGTGGCATGTATTCAATTGCGCTATTGTCAAACGTCAAGAAGAGGCTAGGAATACGGGAGCAAAAGTTATAGAAGAACCAATTTGTTACCAATCTTTTGAATCAAGAGTTTATAAAAATTACAAGAAAATGGGAAAAGGTAAACAACAAGATCTACATCTTCATTTTCTATTGTTAACTTGATCAAAACACCAATATTGATTCCGCATCATTTAGTTAAAGAAGTTTATCATTCGGCGACTCATACTCAGTATACAAGACGGCATCTAAATGAAAAAGACTGGGACTTCTTCTGTGACCACTTATTTCATTCTAATTCCGTGAAATCTGAAAAATCAAAGGAATTAGAAAAGTTCCTGACGTGTAGAGAGAAACTATCTCACATGTACTGTATGAAATGTCAAAAACTAATTCCAAGTAAGTTACACATTTGAATGATATGACTTTGCTGTTTCTATTATTGGATTGAATATGTACATTGATCTCTAAGTAAAATATTATCCAGTTTTTAATACCTATCCGTTGTTCTTGAACAGATGGGAAGAGAGGATATACGAAGCATATGCAAACAGAGCATCAAGAAGCGCCTGTAATGTTTCCCTGTGATATTTGTGGTAATACTTTTCCAGAGAAGGACATGACCGCTTCTACTGAAGATTATTACCCTCATTGGATTTCTCACTTCTACTTTAACAAGTAAACTTTTACTAAGTTTGATGGGTAATTATTCCGTTTTCGAAATCGTTTACCTATTTCAATCATCTAATATTTTCACAGATGCGATGACTGTGGTAAGAGGTTTCCAACAAAGCGAGCATTGGGTCAGCATCGCCACGCTGTTCACAAAAATCGTCAAGTCAAATGTGACAAATGTGGTAAAGTTTTGGCAAACAAGATGAGTTTGGACTTGCATCTTCTACGTCATCTTCCAGAAAACGAGAAGAAAAAATACATGATAAAGTGTAAAGTTTGCAAAAAAAAGTAAGAACATTAATTTTCAATTAACCGTTTATAAAAACTTTTAAAACTGAAAATATAAATTATTGTATTTTGCAATTGAATATAGGATAGCGCAATGGAATCTTAAATCTCACATGGCTACCCATAACGATGAACGTCCTTGGAAATGTGACCACTGTGATGCTACATTTAAGATGAAGGGTGCCTTGGTCTCCCATCGGGATGTAGTTCATTTCAATTTGAAGAATCATGTTTGCTCATTATGTGGAGATGCGTAAGTTTCCTCGTTCCCTTATTCCTAAGTAATCCTAAGTGACTTGTCGCTCAGTTAAAACCTTTACAATGTCATCTAATTGTCCCGGATTTTGTAGCTTTAAAAGTGCTAGCTCTCTCAGAGGTCATGTAAGGAGACACGAAGGGAGGAAAGATTACAAATGTGAAGTCTGTCTGAAAGAATATTACACCTACTCAGCACTCAAAGGCCACAAAGTAGTTCACCAAACAGCCAGGGATTTCATTTGTATAACTTGTGGGAAAGCATTTAAGAAGAAAAAAGCTTTGGAGGTAAGAATATTTCATTAAAGAAAATCAACTCCTCAAATTGGTGTTGCAAATTCATCTTGATCGCTTTTAGGAACACGTGACAATACACACAGGGGAGAAACCTCACCGGTGCCCCATTTGTGGCAGAGAAATCCGTGTGAAATCCAACCTGTACAAGCACATGAAAATTCATAAGAAGACAAACCCATCGGCTCCAAATCAAACCCGTCGGAAGGGCACAGTTTTATCCAATGATATCTCTACAGAAAATCAAGGGCTTGAGGGCTCTAGTAATATTATTGCAACCGCCTCTGCAACTCAAGATGCCAATGGAACAGTGACTGTAACCTTAGACAATGGCACAGTAATTGGTGACCACCACGGGACACCTATTGTCGTCAGCATTGTCACAACTGGGAGTGAAAACATGAATTCCCCATCTTCCATCGTGGAAATCAATAGCGAAAATCAAACCCAGATTCTAAACACAGTATCACTCCAACCTGGTCATCAAGAGATAACCCCAGTGAGCATAGGTCCTTCGGGCACAACAACTTTCTTATCCCCCCATTTTCAAGGAACAGCACCGAATCAGTCAAACATGGTTCAGACGCTTACCATGCAATCAGACGCTTTTTTAGACATTTTTAGGCTTACTTAAACAAATTTTTTAAGCTAATTTAATTTAAAATGTAGCAATAAGTAATAACTAATGTACATAAATGATCAGCTTTGATTGTATCTACGAAATAAGCGTTAAGTGCCATGCAGAGCATAGCAAAACTAGCAACTGTATGAACAGGTGGAACATCCAATAATTCCTAATCTTGGATGCTAAAATCTACGGATTCATATATTTTGTTACAGAAATCAAACATTCTAGTTTGTAAATAAATAGATGTAATTTAAATTTAAATACATTAAGACACAACTACAACTACGTCTCTCCAGTAGAGCCCATTAAAGATACATAAACCTCTATGTATATCCATCATGTGATTCTACATTTGAA
Source organism: Agrenia bidenticulata (assembly GCA_034694785.1). Lineage (NCBI taxonomy): Eukaryota > Metazoa > Arthropoda > Collembola > Entomobryomorpha > Isotomidae > Agrenia > Agrenia bidenticulata. Next base: position 150,613 of record JAQFYM010000001.1, on the reverse strand, counting down.
ACAGCCTTACTTTTTAAGAGTTTATTTTTTGTTATAAGTATTATTATGATTGACAACCATTGGTTATGATAAAATCCCTAATGATTCAAAATACTTCACTTTTATTCATTGATTCCATCATCATAATTCATAATTTCATAATCCCTTTTTTCCACCGGTTGGGTTCGTCCGTGTCTCAAGTGCCATATAACCCTTTCTCATAAACTTGACTCAGGGCAACTTTAAAGATTTAGATTTAGCAGAATATATAATTTGATTTGATTCTTCATTGTCAAATCGTTTCAAGTGACAATGTAATTTGTTCTTCCAAATACTCAGTGATAGACAAAATTGTAAAATTAAGTACATTTAGACTGAGTTAGTCACGGAACAATTTGTGATCTAATTATTCTGGTCGATTCCTACACAAAACATCATTACGCTTGGAGATTTTTATTCCATCTTTAACAAGATTTTTAGATGATGACCTAATAGCATAAATCTTTGAAAGTAAAGGATCTTTTAATCCGAAATGGAGAGTTGTTATTCACCAGTAGGGGCAATGGCAGATTTGACTATGAAAAGCAGGAAGGAAGTTCTCAATGCGTCAATTAGAACATTGCAAGTGCAACTATTGCAAGCTACGTGATGGGAGGAGGGACTCGTCGACTCGTTCAAATCCATACCCAGCCCTTGTAAATTTGTAAACTAGAGTATCGGTTGATGGATTGTACTTTTTTAAACAGACGGGGTTTTCTTGAAACCGTGAACCGACTCATCGACTACCGACGTCGGTGTAAGGGGAACAGTTTGGAAATTAAATCATCACATCATTGAAGTTGGTAAGTAAATTGCATGGTCTCAGAGACAGGAAACCTTCGAAACCAGTGGTGGGGATTGTGAAGAATGCTTCGATTGCTGTACATGAAGGATAAGCTCATGTAAATCATTACTAATAATAATGTATGTGTCTCAATCTTGTTTATTTTAGGGAAGGTTTAGTTCAGAGGAAGCAATGGAAGGAGAGCATCACGAACACCAGAGTCTAGCCCTTTTGGCGGGGGTGGCGGTTGACAAAGGTCCAGAAACGGATGGATCATCAAACCCGGTCTCCAGGGTCATTGATCATGTCACCGGAAATGAAGTTGAACTTGAGACCGTGAATGCTGCCCGAACGATGGTTGAGATTGTTCAAAGAGGACAAATTCTTCATATTCCTATCAACCACCATAATATTAACCCTATTAATCACCATCAGCATCAACAGACTACGGCGGTAAGTAAAAATTAATTGGTGCTAACATATTCAAGAGAGAAGTAGTAAGAATTAAGTTCTAATTTATTTTGCTAACTTGTTTTAGCTACCGATTCAAATCGAAATGGCTGAGGGGGGTGAGATTGTTGATGGGGCACATACGGAAATGGTGGAAGTTCAGTATATTCTTGGTCCATCTGGAGAGTTCCATGTGACTGAAGCAGGGGACCAAATTCACGAGTCCAGCATTGAAATTGAGCCGATTGACCAAGAAGAAACTGTTGTTGAGATGGATCACTCGCTCCTCCCGGTCATTAATAACAACCATTCTCAAGAGCGTTTGGAGACTGTCACTGTTGAGCATCATATTGCCCAAGAAGAACTGATAAGTGGCATCGTTGTAGACGATGAAATCATCGGTATGCACATCAACGACATGATAAGGGCAGATACCGTGTCCGAGTCCGAAAAAATAGAGTTCAAACAGGAAACTTCCGAGCAAGATAATAGTATGAGTTCTGAAGAGCGAAACGATGACCAACCTGGAGAGCAGACAATAAAGTGTTTTCTGTGTCAGAGTAGAAAGAAAAGCTCTAGTTTTAAGGATCTGTTCAGTGATGAGATTAAAAAGATGATGCTCCCACAGTTACTTAACCGATACATGAGTATATCAATCGTTCCTAAGGTAAGTTGCTGAAGAATTCCATATCATAGTTTTCATTATTCACGAAATAGCTCCACTCGACCCAATGAACACCCTCTAATTTTTAACATAAGATCTTTCGTCACTATAAATTCTTATGTAGCGTTATAAGGCTTTTCAAACCAAAATTTCTATGGAAGGTTATCAATTTTGTTTTAATTATCAGAAACTTATTGATTTACCATCGTCTTATTCTTCTTGATGTTTCACTAAGACCATTATAAACTATACTTACAGGGTTTTATTTTAATTACGTTATGTAATTGAATTTAACCTCGATTCGATGTTCCCTTATTTCGGAGGTATAAAATTTAAAACCCGAGGGCGTTGATTTCGTGGCAAATGTACATATCTTCAATTTGGGATCATATTTAAAACTAACAGAACCTTGGCATTTTTTGTGTTAGTATAATAGCAAGAATGACTATCCACTATGCGCCGAGTGTATAAATATGATCCTTCGGTGCCATGATGTTAGTTTAAGACATCAAGAGAAGAGAAGCAACGAAAGTACAGCTTCTTCTGCTGTTGATTTAAGTGAAGACGAAAATAGCCAAGATGACCAACAAAGCAGTAGCAACAGTAATAATATTAAAGATAAGAAAGCAGGTCGAGGCAAGTATCAGAAAAGGATAGGAACGAGGAAATACCGGTATGCCCTTCTACAAAGTCAAAGTACGTAATTCGTAATTTAATCTATATATATATGTTATTCTGTGCTTCGAATAATAACTTTAATTTCATATTTCTACAGTAAAGAATCAGATGTTCAATTCTCCCTTTCACTACTTGATTAAACGAGAATTCTCTGAAGATGACTGGGAGTACATAGCCGAAAGACTTCATTCCACAAAATCAAATTCTTCCGTAAAGATAAAAGAGATTGAAAATTTGACGTTTGGAAATGAAAAATTAGTCAGCATATTTTGTGACGATTGCCGAAAATCTATACCGGGTAATCGAAGCAACCCTTAATTGATCCTATGCTATTTTTGTACTAGAGTCCCTTAGTTTGCTTGACTAATGCTGAGCGTGGGAGTGACGTAAAACTGTGATGTATATTAATTTAAAACTACCTATGTCATGTAATAAGTTTGGACTGTTTGGTTATTTTTGTTGAGTTATGTATCTGTAAATATTATTATTTTTAGTGATTTTTTAAAAGGTTTGAATTTATATGTATGATTAAGATTAAACCCCTGTTATCGTTAGAATGCAGATTAGATAGGTTAGAAATACATCCAAAATATTCTTGAACCAAAAACGGGGTTTTGGGGCTGATCATTGTTTCAATTTTAATTAGTTTATGTATCTTCGATTTTAAGGTAAGTAAGAAAATCATAGCCACTTTTATTTGATAATTAAGCACTGAAAGGGCTTGCTACTTATTTATGCTGTAAGATAATAGCAAAAGAATTCCCCATCTACGTTCTTCCACGATTTCTAGGCATCAACATTGTTTAAAGCGTATAATCTTCCCTCCTGGAGCGTTGAATGAAGAACAATTCATCATGGATTATGGTATGGGCATGGGTATTCGAATTTAACGAAACATACTATTTAAAATATAATGGACACTTAATTAGTAACGTCTTAGTGTGTTTTTCATAAATAAGTTTTCATAAGCCAATCCCTAATTTATAAAATGTAGTATACTGTTTTGTTTAGTCTCAAATAATCTGATTTCCGTAGCGTAATTTGAATGGTTGTGTATTTTGCTTTAAGGTGCAAGGATGCCGGTCAGATTTATTTTAAAGTAAACGGGACAGCCTTTTCTTGGCCGAATATTTCCTGTGAATCAATTTATAAAACTTTTATAAATGTTTAGGCGGAAAGGAAGGATATTACGATCATAGAAAGACGTTCCACAGTGATGTCGAAGACTGTACTTTGCCTTGTGATATTTGTGGTAATTTCTATCCAGAAAAAGATTCCACAGGCCTTAGTCGAAATTACTTTCCTCACTGGATCAACCATTTCTACTTCGAAGAGTGAGACAAAAATCAAAATTGACTGAGTTCGAAATTTTAATACACGTTCTTGTATTTTCAGGTGTCAGGAATGCAAAGAAAAATGTCCAAATCCGTCACTTCTTAAAAAACATATGGTGGTCCACCAACAACGGCCGGGCTTTCCTTGTCCCAAGTGTGACAAAGTACTTGCAAAGAAAATCACTTTGGAACAACATATAAAGACGCATCTGCCTGAAGAAGAAAAAAAGAAGCATGCCCTTACCTGTCACATTTGTGGGAAAACGTATGATCCTCTAATTTTTATTTTGCTAATTAACTCACAAAGCTAATAATAAAAATTGAGATCGCATGGGATTTCTAGAATAACTGCACCAACTCTGAAGGCCCATATGTTTTCTGTTCACTCTGACGAACGACCATGGAAGTGTGAGGTATGCGGTGCCAAGTTCAAACACAAAAGTGACCTTAGTGGTCATAGGAATGCAGTACATTTGAAAATAAAAAACTTCAACTGCAGCGTTTGTGGGAAATCGTGAGTTTTTTTCTAATAAAATTATTTCCTATTGAAAATGTTGTAAACTAAATCCAGCATTTTTATTGCAATGCAGATTTGGTCACCATTGTGGTCTGCGAGTTCACATGATGAAGCACGAGAACAAAAGGGAACATGCCTGTCCAACTTGTGGCAAGAAATTTATCACGCAGTGGCATCTCAAAAAACATGTTGTGACTCACAAAGAAGAAAAGGACGTTATTTGTTCTACATGTGGGAAAGGTTTCAAAAAATTAGAGGCGTTGCAGGTACAGAATAAAAACTAATTGATTTGCTGCAAGTACGTTTTTGTAAATACCATATTTCAATGTTTCAGGAACATATGACCATTCATACTGGAGAAATGCCTCATGAATGCCATATATGTGGACGACGTGTCAGAGTTTTATCCAATCTGTACAAGCATTACATGGTTCATAAAAAAAATAAAACCTACTATAGCAAAAAGGATGGACTCCCAGACCCCCTGGATTCTTACATAGTAGAGCAACAAAAGAGAAAACAAGTCAACAAAATAGTTCAGCAAAACATTGGTCCCAAACAAGCAGAACCTTCCGAGGATGGAAAGTCCGCCCCACTAGTAGTGAAAAAATCAGTGGAGGAAGAAACTAAAATGGAAACAGTTGTTCCGGTTCAAACGGAAGTTATCCCCTCAGGATCAGAGGAGCCGGAGCTTAAAGTTAATCGTTCAACGAATAGAATTACGTATCGCGGCCCAGCATCGACGACTCCAGTAGCTGAAAATCCTCAACATAATTTCATTTTGATATTATAGTATACAATTAGTTCTAACAGTAGAATCTGTTTGATAATTACCAAGGGTCTGCTATACAAAAACAATGTTCTCTCTAAATAGTTGGAGAGTTCTTTTACTCCATTTCTGAGTTCTGACTGTAGGATTGAAATAGGAGCTAAGTTAACTATGGCGGTTCACAGTGAAGGTGAGTGATAGCACCTATGCATTTTTTTTAAAAATATTATAGGTCCCTCCCATCATGCTAAGCGTTTGCAATTGTGCTATAATAATGATAGTAATGTAAATACTACTGATTGTTTTTTGTGATAAGTTTTGTACTGTGTATTCAAAAGTCAAAAAGTCAAAATCATCCATTCAAAACATTCAGTACAAAGTCACGCCTATAACTCTCAGAAATAAATAGATACTACGAAATAAGAAGTATAAGAATTTGGCATTTAAATGTCCTGCTTCAATACTTTCAATCAGATATGCAATATGCATTGCTCTACAAGCTAGACATAATGTTTTAAACTGATGACATGCATCTGGGCCATTTATCGACTTCGTTGTTGATGACCCTTATGTGATATGTGATCTGAGACTTTGTTGAGGTCTAAAAAATCGACTTCCAAAATCCATAGTACTTACTCATTCCTCCAGATCCTAAAAAATCACCATATATAATAAAATAACGAATTGGAAATTTTAGTACACCCGACTCATATTCACGATGACGATACACCATAGAATTATATTTTAGATACTTTAATTAGTTTAATTATTTAATCCACACACTCACGCTGCTTTCACGCAGGTAGTGAAGGTGAGAGAGACCCATTTGAGTGAAGGGTTGAGGAGATGAATAATGCGTTCCTAGAACTGCCTAGAAGTGATGATGATGATGTGCAGTGGGAAATACGAAAGGATTTGAGGCTAGAGGAAATAGTTTATTAATATTGATAGAACTGGACACGTGGTAGATTTTATTTTAAAGAATTTTAAAGATCGTTTGTAGCTTGGATTATTTCTAGTTGAATCTTTAATTGAGTTCTAGAGACTAACTGGATTGAGAAGAGAGGAAGGAAATATTATAATGTCTTCTTATAGAAATGCTTCCAAGTCTTATCAAAAGACGCATCGTGAGCGTCACCAGGTAAGACCAGAAATAATGAAGATGGATTTAAATTTTTAAACCTTCCTGACTGATAATTGAGGATGAGGATGTTCTGGTTTGTATCTTTTATTTTATTTTCTACTAAAGCCGGAGGCCCGTAAACATTTGGGAAATTTGGAGAAGAAGAAAGATTACAAGGAAAGAGCTGAGTAGGTTTCAATATTTTAAATTTTAAACATCAAGCGTTGGACTGTTTTTGAAATATGGTTATTTGTTCTTATTCAGCGATTACAATGCTAAGAAGGACCAAATACAGTATTACCGGAAGAAGGCGTTGGATCGGAATCCGGACGAATTTTACTACCACATGATCAACTCTGAAGTCAAGGTTAATTTTTGATAAATAGATGACTAATTACTAGTTAGTTATTGATGCCGGAGACCAGCTACGCTTCTATATTCTATACCAAAATAGTAATCCAAATATTATTGTCACAGGAGGGTACTCATAGAGACAGATCAAAAGAAATCGAGATGAGTGATGAGCAAGTAAAATTAATGCAAACCCAGGACAAACGCTACATTGCAGCTCGACATGTGATGGAAGTTCGTAAAATTGAGCGACTAAATGCCAGTCTTCAGCGTCTAGAAGAAGTCCCTGTTAATAAGCATACATTCTTTACCGAAGATGTTAAGGAAATGAAACAATTCAGTCTTGCAAAACGGCTGGACACTCCCGCTGCTCTCCTAGGCCGTCGATACAATCGTCTTCGAACAGAGGATTTGAAAAAGATCGACCTATTGGCATACGTAAAAAATCCCGAAACTGTCACCGCCTGTGATAAAATACGAGGCAAGGCTTACAAGGAATTGAACAAACGGTTGGAGCGACAGAAAAAATTAAGAACGCTTGAAGAGAAAATGCAGATAAAACGAGTTCTGCAGGTAAATTGATAAAAATCGCCTTTTTTCATTGATCGATTCAGATATTTTCAATCCTAAACTGTTTGCATATTTTTATTATCTAGAGCAAAAAACGAACAGTAAAGCAGCGGATTACTCCTGAAACCATAAACTCTGCACCAATCTATCTCTTTCAACAAGAACGGTACAAATAACTAGTTTCATTTATGTAGGGTAACAAATGTATTTTTTCCGTACTTACTGATTAAATCTCGTAAATTTCGATAAAAAATTATGGTTTTTCTTTCTTGTACGTTACTGTTCACTTCAGAATAAAAAAATACCGTAGTTTATGATTCGGCAGCCTTACAGTTCACAGTTCACACCCAGCGTAATCACCCCCACCCCAAACGAACCTCATCAAATCATAATTCAAATAAATCAAACCACTTTCGTTTTGAGCAGGGAAAGTCGTTACATAGCTTTTTGATTATGTTCACGCTGAGTGTCTAAAACTTAACTTACTAAATTTAAGAACTGAATTTATTTTACATCATTATTCTCGGCTTCAGGAAACACGTCTTCGCTTAACCCACCTGGACTCGTATATATGCAGGTTAAGCCTAAGGGCGGGGATTACAATATCCTACCATAGCACTAAATTTGCCATTGAATTGCATCGATTGCATATTGATGATGTGTAATACACAACCATAAGATTTTAGAAAGGAATAGATTATTGACAATCAGTTCAGCATTAAAGTAAATTCCTAATAGGTACGAAGATAACCGACGCAACCTTATTAAGTGAATGCAATGGATTCCCAGCGAAAATACCGTGCGGGAATCGTAGGAATCGAAAGACAACTGGAAAAACAAGCACGAGACACGGAGAAAAATATTTCTGAAGCTTTCCAAGATCTCAATTCGTTAATGGACATGGCAAAGCCGATGGTTCAACTGGCCAATACTATTTGCAACAAAATGAAGGTAACTAATTCAGTAATTCCATGAGCACTCTAACACTCTAAGAAACTTGACGATTTTCTTGAAATTAGTTTTAGTTTTTTTTAGGAATGTGCTTATGCAGCTTGTACAATTCGTTGTACTTTATTCTCTTTGATACTCTTCCATAGGAAAAGCAAGGAAGCATCACAGACGATGAAACTGTTCTGTTTAGACAACAGTTACTAAGTTTAGGGATTAAAGACCCAGTAACAAAGGCTAAATTTGGCTCTGGAAATGCCTACTTTGAAAAATTAGCTGTGGAAATTTCCAATGCCTTAGCTCCTCAAGTAAAGGTAATATATATTCCAAAAAGGGCGTAGCAGTGTAATAAATTAAATTTTGTTACTAATAAATTTTGAATTGTAGGAAGCCGGTGGAATGATGAGTCTGGTCGAAGCTTTTTGTCGCCTTAATCGCGCTAGAGGTGTTCAATTGTTGTCCCCTGAGGATATGATGGATTCTTGTTCCATTCTTGAAAAATTAAGACTTCCAATAAGACTCAGAGAATTCGAAAGTAAAGTGAAGGTTTTGCAACATGAGTCGTTTAGTGATGACACTTGTATAGCTCTAACCATTTCTCTTGTAAGATTTTCAAACGACTGTGTATTTATTTACGCTGACACAGAATAATGAATGATCGTAACTTTACAGTTGGAGCAGCACTTTTCTCTCACACCTGAAGAATATGCCAGAATTGCTGGAGTACCGTTCCTTCTGGCGAAACAGAGTCTTATCATGTCAGAAGCTTTGGGAAAGGCCTGCCGAGATGAATCTATTGAAGGGCTCAGATTCTATCCTAATTTTATAGTAGAAGGTTTTCCAGGCTATGAATAAAATTGCATTGTAATTAATTATCAATTATTTTGAGATCGGATCGCAATTTTCAGTTTGGAAACAATAACTTCGAAACTCCAGCTTTTCACCGAATATTTATTTTTTTAAAGTCGTAGGTAGAGATAGTCTTTGTGATTTGTGATTATGAATATTGTAATAAATCACTGTACTACTGTAGACTGTAAAGAATTATACATTTGGCAAATAATTTAAACAAAGAATACACAATATAGTTTTGTTCTTATTCCATCGAAATTAAAATTCCCAAATACTGTTTCATAATTCTGGTTTAAACAAAGATTTGATTTTTTTTCTGGGAGCTGTAAGATGGGTCTAGATCTAGAATATAGTTAGCTGAATAGGAAATATACAAAAATCACTGGACCACAGCCTAAATCAATCCGGGAGTTTTGGAAGCAATTGCACTCATAATTAAAAATAGGTAATTGATATTTGATTTTGCAAATTATTTTATGTGATTGGATGTGCATCTTGTTTGAACCGAAATTACAAAGATCCTACTCGATCTCGAGGTATAAGGCGTAGCTCCGAACCGTGTTTTAGAAATACGTTTCCTAGAATTACATTTAAAAGGTCAGAATCTTAGAACTAGTTTTAAGAAATTGAATATGAGTTTGAAAAATAACGAATCTTACCTGCCGTTTGCTGAGGATTGATTCCGATACCGTCATCGGTGATAATGGCTGATGTTGCTGGTGGCACCTTAAACTCTTCAGCAGCAAACTTCAAAACTGCTGTAAATGGAGTGCTTTCAGGTACACTGAGTCTATAAGACAATAATGTTCAATAACAATTAAATAAAATAGTTATTTCACTACTGATTCCGTTCATAACACTTAAATCATATTCTGTATTCTTTTTTAACCTTATGTCTTGTTAGAAGCACAATAAATCGTCCCAGAATAGACTATTTTGTATAGAAAATGTGTCAAGTATGTCCCTAATTTTTTTAACCAAATGACCTGGAGAATTTTCTGTTTTCTTAATCTCCATAATTAAGTTTTTGATCTCCACAAAGTTTGTCCCGATATTTGGAAGTTCCCAAGAATATTCCGACGGACTTTTTTCTATGAATGCAACTAGTTTAGAGATTTCGTTAGCAAATTGGACGAAAATCTTCAAGAAACTCGACACCTCAGTGATATCAATTGTAGCATACATCGCCTTCGCAACTAAATCCTTATCCATTCCCAAATATAATTTGACCGCTAATCCCCAAGCGTGTATACTTTCTTCTCCATACTGTTGAGCATCCTTTCTTTGTTGTATAAGAATTGATAGCAAAATGACGGGCTTGAAATTGCAACTCTCGCAACTCAAAAGAAATACTAGCATTGATTGATGTTTGAATCCACCTCTTAGCAAAGTTCCTATTTTCTGGAGTAGTTTTGTCTTATCTTGCAGATTATTTAAGTATTCGCAAATCAGCTGCGCCTCAACTTCATTTACTGTCTCCGTGGAACAAATGTTCAAAAAGTTAGCGAGCTCGTCATAATGTGTGAAAAACATGCTCGCCTTCTGTTGAAATATTTGCAGTCTATCAATTCCTACTTTTTGCTCTACCAAGACATCAATTCGAGCTAGCATTTCTTCAGGGGCAGCAGCATTTTGAATTAGGTTCATATAAAGCTGCTCTGTAGCGTTGAGGAACAACGGACGATTCAATTCTAAATTGGAGGCTGATTTCGGATTCTTCTCCTTCCACAGTGCAAACTTTTCGTCCAAAATGTTTTGAGGAACTTCTCTAGCTGCATTTTCACAAAATATTGCTTGATCTAAGGCATCATTGATTGTGAAATCACACCAATATGTATCCTTAAGGGCTGATGGTAGCGTCGTCTCTCCGAAAAGTAACATTTGAGTGAACGCTGTTTCCAGTTCTGTCTTTGCGTCAACTGCCGCTGATTTACTCATCTTTGGGTTCTCCATCTTCAGAGAATGTGGTCGAAATGTCTGTTTACTTTTAAGAACGTTTGCGCTGACTTGTCCACAAATATTCAATGTCCTCCTCTCCGCTATATTACCTTTTTGCAATAAGAATTAATAGTTTAATCCACAAAATCTAGTTTCTCTCGTCCATATTCGACCTTCTGAATCTGAATCCATAGATTGAACATCAGCTTGCATGCTTCGAACCGCGTCAAACCTAGCCTCAAAACCAATTTTATGCCCGACAGTCTGTTGGCTTTGCACGAAAATATTGATTACAATAAGTGAACAATTAAATGCCAAATGTTCTATGATAAATTACTTCAAATCTTTACCCCTATTAAAATTACACCCGTGACAAAACTGTCAACTTTCAACTTCAACTAAATCGATATTAGAAATTTGGCCTCAAATGTCCATGTAGATAAGTGAAATAATAAGTAATTAAATATCCAAATATCCTTCAAGTTCTTAATCCTAACTTTATCCAAACTTGCATTGGTATTTTAACAGTTAAAAAAAAACACCTGGCCCTGGTTGGATACTCCTTTAGCAATACGAACCTTGACGAACCCGACCAATCTCAATCAAAGACAACAACAAAAAACCCGTAAAAATCATGGAAAAGAGCTTACACTTTGAATGGAAGTTTAGGATCCGAAGTTAGCACAATCTTGAAAGTAACCTTTGACCTGTAGAATCCAAAAAGTAATGCTTAAATTAATTAAACTCAACCTTATTTGTAAAACATTTTCTGTCCAAAGCAGTTAATGGAAAGTAATAAAATGACTCTAAGATTTAAGATTAACGGCATAACGTAAACGTATGGTTCGCTGGTCAAGGATACTTACATTTTCTAAACGTCACTAAACGATCCGTCTGTCCGCGTCTTGCTTGTTTAATACCCAAACTTGGACTCTCCTCTAAGAATGGCAGGGAATGTGGGAACTCCGGAGAAAGTTAATTAAATTAAATTTAAAGGAGCTGTTAATATAACAAGACAACAAGTAAAATCTTCAAAGTAGCAGTTCTACCAGATGGATCAAAGTGAAAGTCAAAGTTGGAAGATTGAGTTTTTGTATTTCACACCACGAGTTAATCTCCGCCTCCATCCAAACTCATTTTAGCATCAAGAGAGGAGTCCACCATGTGAAACTGTGATTATGAATATTATGATTTAAACGGTTAACTGGCTGGCCCATATTTACGTTTTCAACAACCCGTAAGCCGTTTATTAGTGCTCCGGCAGAGCATATCGTATTAACGGTTTCAATGACCACTATGACCAGACAGTCAACTAAGCAACCTAAGTATACAGTCATGCCCGATTCGCGTTATTTTCATTGAAAGCATTTATTAATAGGGGGTGTCCAGACTTGGAAGCGTTAATGTGGGCTTTCCCGTCATTTGAAGTATCGATTTACCCTGTCGCAGCGTTATCAAGGGCTTTCGGGGCACTAAAAGCTAAGCGTTAATACGCACCGGTGGAAGGGTTAATAAGGGATATCGATTGATAGCGTCAATATGCTTTTTGAAGGGTTGTTGTGTGTGTGTCATTATTTCTTTGAAATACGTTAATATTCACTGTCGACGGGTTAATAAAGGCTGTCGGATAATTGAAAGCTAGTTAATATTCCTTGTTCGAGGGTTAATAAGCTTGTGCGAATAAAATCCGGAATATGTTTGTATCCACATCCAGCAATATATCTATCTTGTTAATTTAGAAAATGGTATTTTTATTCTTTCTAGTAAAGTTAACAACTGATAAAAACTTTACTTTTCATAAAAAATCTGGCAGCCATCAAAGGAGCCCTCTAATTACTTTTTCACTGTCACTCTATACTTCTATAGCTTGCGTCAATAGTATGATCCTCCTTTTGATGATTTGAAAGAGGAATTTCCATAGGTTTCACTAATTCTATCATGTTGATCCTTAACATGGTATACGGCTCCTTCACAACTGCATGAAATCCGAAATAAAACCATACACACATTTTATGTCTGAAGTCACAAAGATTAAATCTGAGATTGAATATACAAGCCATTAGTACAGTTACTACTTACACTTAAGTCTCCTGAAATTCTTCCGTTTCTTTAATCGGAAGTGCAACTTGGTGTTTGAAAGTGTCTTCTCAATTACAGTTCCTTCAATTCGGATCATATCGTCGTCAATTAATGGTCGTCCCGTTATCGTGAAGTCTCCACCTCCAACAAGCAATACCTGACAAAATTAGTGACACAACAAGATATCAATAGATTGATCTTAGCTTTATTTTAGTTAGGGTTTTCATGATGAAAAACTGACTCAAACAAAACGCTTATTGTAAAAACACAATACCTTATGAAGTCGTAACCGTTCGCCAACATTGGGAGCCCAGTATCCTTGAAGGATAATTATGTCCTCGGTTGTGACTTTGAACTGCTTTCCCTTTAAATTAATCACTGCAAAGAGTCGTCCATAGTCTTTGGATTCTATCTGCCGGTTGATTTCAGTAACAACACCTGAGCAATAACAGTTCAATAAAATACATCTTACTATAGTGAATTTCTATGCTGATTTTTCTTAAACCCTAGTTTATAGTCTCGTATAGTTCTTTCGCTTTTGATGTCTTACTGATGTTTAAAAAAATTTAACATCAGACATGAGAAGTGAACGAGGAAGTGCTACTATAAACGAGGTTAAGGAAGAACAAAGTGTGATGGCCGTGTTCGGCTACATATATTTACCTTTGACCTCCTCCTGTTCTTGCATCAGATCTCGTACACGATTATAGCCAAACAATTCCGGAGGGAATTTATCGGCATCATTAGGAGGGAGAGGCTCCCTCTGATTGATAACCGGTGACGATGGATTGAGGACTTTCTTTCTCTGTTCCAAGCCTTTCTCCCTCCGCCTTCTCCATTTGATACTACCTTCACCGACATGATACTCCCTCAGATTTTGAAGTACTCCCCCGGCTAAACTCCGTCCTGACCTTTCCCTTGACAAATGCGCGGGGCTGAAGATACTTAAGGTCAGGGTGGAGGGAGTCCATGAAGTGAACACAGAAAGACTTCCATTCAATTGTCCCTTAATTCCTCCATTCCTACTCCAAGGGCTCAGCTCTTTAGACTCCAGGGAGGGGATTGCTGAGCAGAGAGGCTTGTCAATTCCACCTGACAATAACTGGGGGTTATCGAAGCGTAATTTCAGTTTCGATAAGCTCCTCAGACGAAACATTTTTACTTCAAGACACAAGAGGTAAGTTTATCAAAGTACCGAGCTTTGAACTTCCTGCAGTTTACTTGGGCAGCCTGGAGGTAAGTTGAGATACGTATGTGCGTATTTCATGGATGAAAAATTTACATTATTTATGGCATTCTGATCCCCGTTTTCATCTTACTTATCTTACATTCACACCCCCCATTTAATTGTAAAGGGCCCCTTGTCCACTTGATGCTCCTCTTCAATACAAAGTATTTCGATTATCAAATTATATCAATCCCACTTCTCGTCTTAATTCTAATGATCTATCAGTTAATTGTGTATTTTGAGTTGGGACAAACACTGTAATAAAGACAAATCAATCAATCAATCAATCAATCAGTCCCTCCCAAGTTTCATCTTGTTTGAAATTTTAGTAACTCTGAAAACTTGACCTTAGCCCTTTAAATGACTATGCTAGACGGTTATTACATATGCCCCTGCCCCCGTCCGTCTATGGTCCTGGTCTAGACAATCTGTTCACGGGTCAGCCAGTGGACGGTTGACAGTCCATTTAGAGTTTTTAAAACTAATGGATTGCTACCGAATGATTAAATGAGTGTAAGGAGCGAATTTTTGTAATTTTCAAAATTTAAACTTTTTATTAATTTGCATTTCAGTTCACAGTTCACTTGTCACTTAATTACAGATAAGCCCAACCTGAGCAGATCTTAGCTTTTCATTCAAGTTAAAGCTAATCATCTATTTGCCCTTGTATATTGTATCTACTACTATGATATCTACCCTTAACATTTTCCCTTGCCCTGTTTGCACTTAGTTTGTCAGTTTCTGTTTCTTTTCAGGTGTCATTTCCCGCACTCAAGTAAATAACGTTGAAAAAATGTATGTACAAAAAAAACATCAAAAATTTATAATCTACGTGGAGAATCGAAAAACCATTCATTGTACCGGAAGACCATATATTATTATATATCATTCGCCACTTCTACACGTATCCAACAATGCCCGACCTTTGACCTTACCCTAAACCTTACATCAAACTGCGCAGTCTTGATCAATACAGATTCAGGTGGCTGAATCAATTCAGTTAAAATATTCACGATCATTCTATTCTCAACTAAACAAGCGTGTAACGTTTTTATCGTTCGTTTCGTGTCTTTCATCTTCCTTATACCGTAACATTGTAGGAGTCGATTCTTAAAATTTTACTCACAGGTTTAAATTATTAAATTAATAGAACTTTTAGAGATGGTCTAGTTTTTTTTCTCAGGAATTTCATTTCGTATGTATACCACCACCACTCCATTCAACGTACAACTAAATATAGAACAATACACCCCGTAGCATATATATTTTGTAATGCCAATTTAAAATCTTAATTCCTCAATTCACAGTAATAAAATGCAAGCCCAGATATACTTGCCAAAATTTAGTAAAGGTTACATTTATAAATTCTTTGGAGTAACCACTATTGCAGAGTAAATATTACACAGCTTGAAATAGTTTGGGTGAAATTGAATTACGGAGAACAGCACTAACAGTTACCAGGCTGTAACTTCAATATATAAGTTCAAGTAAATGAAAAAATTGACCGAAGAAAATTTAAATCATAAACTAAGCTTTGGCATCCAAACAGCATATCTTCTCTTGCATCAATTAATATAAATGTATTACTTACAATTAGTCTTATACTTTCACACTTTACTTAAACTAATTATAGTTACCTGAGCTGTTTCCGTATTATTCGAAGGAAAATTAAATCATAAATTAACCTTTGGCATCCAAACAGCATATCTTCGTCTGCATTAACTATTATAAATGTATTACTTACAATTAGTCTTATACTTTCACATTTTACTAATTAATTATAGTTACCTGAGCTGTTCTCGTATCATTCGATAATTTATTGTACGTCAATTAAAAGAGTTGAAAACAACTGATTGTCTGTCTCCTTTTAAACCCTGAATGACTAAGCTTAGTTATTTCTCCTAGTTTTTTTTTACAAAAGCCTCGTGGAAGGCGTTTCATAGTAAGTACCAATCCCAGCTAACTGCTAGAATCAGTTAGTGTTGTACACATTGACTGTACGGAAATTTAATTACCAACACATTATATATATATAATAGCATCATCACCCCCTAATTACTAAAGAATAAGTACATACATTTAACCTTGCAAATGTTTGAATATTTCATCTCGAACTCATTCATTCTTTACACAAGAACATTCCTCACTCATTCTCTCATAGAATCATACATTGGTCAAGAAACGGAGTCAATCTGTTTTTAAATTCAGTCTAATATTCATCAGTATCTTAAACAGGCAGTCTTGCCTACCAAACTTCAGCTTTAAAAACTATAGAAAAATAGACAACAAGCTGGCATTATAACCCTGAATTCTAGAGTTTCATATTTATAACTAATTGGACAAATTTTAATCTTTAAAAGTTAATTTTTTCTTCGGATTTTTTAATAAGGGAGCCACCGGGTATGACAGGAAAACATAATATGAGCAACGAGTCTAATGAAATATTTAGCGACACATTACAAACCATATCAATATGAAAGGTTTCAAAAAAATTAAAATTGAATAATAAATTAGTAATTCCTGAAGTGTATATACTACTGCATGTTAAGTTTTTCATAAGCGTATTGTTGCTCAATCATGCTCATATCACCACCACATTTACAACTAAAATTAACACAAACTGGGTTGCAAAGGCAAGAAAGAAGAAAGATAAACACAACATAGAGGTAAAACGACATACTTTCTGTCAGAAAACAACTGACAGACATAATTAATAATAACTGGTTCATTAATTATCAAATTAATTATCATGTAGCAAAAAAAAATCTCAAGCACAAGGCTTGAGAAGAAGACAAACTATTTACAAATTAATAAAATTAAGTACTAATACCCGAATAAAGAACAGATACCTGAAATACGATTTCTTGTATAAATTCTAATAATCATACAAAAAATCTTCAAATTATTTACAATCACTCCACTATCAACTCTAGGCATGACTTTAAATGACTACGAATACACTTTTACATGTATTTCTTCCTTTTCCCTGAAAAGCCAAAAAAACTGAGCAGTAACACAAATTCTGCCATGTCAAAATTTAAATTATGCTGGACCTGATTCTACAACCTGCTCGTGATTTTATTTACTCAATGCACAACTCCCCTGACTCCAATGTAACATAAACTGGTAATTAAATTAATACAAATAGTTTCTTTTTCTTTTCTTTTAAATAATTAATCTGCATAACTATGAGCTAGTAATAAAGAGAAAAAAAAACTACAAAATAGCAGCTACTAGAGTTATCTAGTTTTAACAGTAATTAGTTCATTAATGAAAATTAATCAACTAAAATAAGCGTAAGTCTGCTTTCCCCTTGTTTGAGTTAGGATAATCTGACTTGTGGTTATCCAAAGCCACCCCCATGCCACTATATCCACCTCCGCCAAACACCTTAAACTTCTACTTATGCAAAGCTATCCTTTCAAAACCGTACCTAAATATCTCAGAAAAAAACACGATCCAAAAACGGAGGACGAATATTAATCATCAGCTATCAGGAAAAAACTGATGAACTGTGCCGACAAAAAATAGAAGATAAAACAACATGCAGTACGACACAATATATAATCCATAAGGCCTGGCTCTCAATGTAAGTTTACAACAAAAAAACTGAACAAGTCAGACTCAAAAGAAACAAAAACTACAGCTCAAACGGATGTTAAATATGAGCTTAATCTGGTCCCAATTAGACATTAGTATTGTTAGTTGGCCACTGGGTGCTCCTTGGTCGAAGTTGATAGTTATGTTGACTCCTTGTTAACACGTTTAGTTCGTTTGCATATTGAATGCAGGTAATAAATTATAGACATTAAATAATGAGGTAGATTCCTGTTGTCTGACAAGATGAAGTCGTTTTCTTCAGTTGTCTTCCTTTCGAAGTCTTCCATGTTGAATTCGGCATTAACCAATTTTTTAACTTAATAACAATAATAATTTAAATTATATTAATAATAACAATAATAAAATGATAATGAATTTAATATTAATAAATACTTGTTATGTTTTTAAGTCCTATAAATCTCACACGAATTCGTGCGACCAGTCACACATTTAGACAGACTTAAGAAAAACAAGAAGCGGAGAAGAGTTTGACGAAACATTAAAAGGGTGAATCGCCAAGAGTTTCGTGTGCCATTAGATCGATAGAAGGAACTTGAAGTAGATTTCGAATTTGACAGTGACTCTATAAAGGACAGCAAACAAGAGAATTAAATTTAAAACATTACATTCACGGTTATATAACAGAATCATCTACAGGTTAAAGAAGAACTCCGGTTTATATTGAACCATCACAATTAGTTATTCCCATTTTAGTTATAAAATATTTCTTTCGCTCACTCTATCTTTCTGTCGATACCCTCAACTAATTTCAAGTACTCATTGTTACCACTAACAAAACTAGGATTCGAGTAGATTAGATTTTTTTTTTTGCTTTTCAGTCACATTCCAATACCCCATTCATTCATATAAACATAACAGGTATTGATTTGGTAGTTTAGAAGTGTATGTCGCCTACGTCAGTCGGTGTCTCGGCCTGTCCTAATTCTTCAAGTTTATCCATCGCCATGGGATCATCAGTCCGTAAGTGTGTTGGCTTATTACCCGGGTTACTTGAACCCGGGACTCGGGGGTTTCCCCCCGCGACCAATTGAGTTCTTTTCACATTTATTTGCTCCATGCAGCTTCGAATTACATCCTGTAAACATTAAAACACAACAGTTAGAAATAGTAACACACACACAGTTACAACCGTATCTTTAAAATGCGCATAAAAATAGCTTCAGCTTCTTCTTTTCATAGTCACCATCATATCACATTGACAGAACTTGGCCAAATTTTTCAATGTATTACTTTCGAAACAAGAGAAGTTCCGCGTATTTTACGGGTTAATGAATGAATGCGTAATAGGAATCCGTCCGCGCCCTTGTCACAAGTTACTGACTGGGCTTTAGTGAATGAAATTTATGAAATCAGAAACGAGAAAAGAGAAACAAAGAACCAGTGGCCGACAGAATTGGTCAAAGTATCAAGTGATCTGAGCCCCCTTGTCATCATGGGAGAGAAATATGTCACAAAAAAGATCCATTATACCTCAACACCAATTCAAACAGCTTTCTAATTAGACTAAATGAGCTTGCACGAGAACAGCACTTAATGGGCTGTCAACCCGTGACTTCCCGTAAGGAAACAAGTTCCGACCGACAGAGCCTTCTAGACTAACAAACTGAGCCGATGGTCGACGTCCTCTCTTATTCTCATTTCTCACCGAAACTCTTGGAACAACCTGTCCCATAGTATATTACATTTTAAAGATACATCCATCTATTAAGTACCCTACGGTCAACAATTCCCAGCATATATCTCCACATAAGGCTAATTTTTATGAGTTGTTGTTCCAACTTGAACGTCTCAGCATTCTATGACCTTCTCTCATGGATATTTGGACTCTCTTTGGCTCACAAGACTCAAGACTAATCTTAAAGGGTCTGGGAAAAACTATAGATTCAAAATACACACATCTATACTGAGTTGTTCAAAGCGAGGGCAACATCTTGGGAGGCCAATAAAACAACGGGTCCCAATCTCAAAAAAACAAAAATATTTCTTTTTTCCTACCAACCTCCATTCTAGCTTCTAGCTCAAATGTTAAAAAACCATGGATTTTTGCTCAAAACGAGAAATGATGAGAAAGTACAAATGCTATTATTACTTAGCTGATCTCAAAACCAATGTGAATGAGATCACTTAGGTCTAGTTAGGACTCTATCTAACCAGTATGGGTAATTCAATATTAAACACCCTACACTTTTAGTTTTTAGAAGTTTAGTATAACTTTAACTAACGATAACTTAAAGCCTAAAGGGTGCTACTTTTTTGGGAATAGTTAAGTCAGACATAAGATGAGTTTCCTCCAATAAGTAGGGACACACGGTAATGATATTTTCTCACTTTGTACTTCTCTATAATTATTGATACTATAACTACCTATAGCTAAGTGTTCAGAACAATAAGGAGCATTGCCGACGATTTACACTGTTTCAAGTTTCAAATAACTTTTTTTGACTCAAATTTTTTCCCATGGCATCGTGACTCTCTCTCTCTCTTTCTTTCTCCGTCCTGAAATGATAATATTAGGGTCGAAAACTAATAAAAATAATCCTGTGAAAATATTCACCCCATTTTTACCCGACCTTCTTGCCCATTTTCACATAATTTTTATATTATTCCTCATCTCCGCTCTGGTCTTGCTTCAGACATTAATCCATGGAACAATTAACATTTTGTCAACTTTCCCATGATCATAATACATGTATAATAGTTGGAAGAACCCCGACCTTCCTCAACTCACATCTCCTGACCAAACTTAACCTGAAACTGAGATGATACTCAATTCTCGTCCAAAGTCACAAAAAAACCTGCCTGTACGAATCTCCTTGGATTGTACAAAAAAATAAATCAAGCTTCTTAACGACCTGAATGAATCTAAAATTGTAATTCGTCGAGGAAAAAACTGGAATTATTTTCCCTCTATCTCTCCTACGAGCTTACTTTGAAGTCTCTTTCATTCACACTGCCTCTTTTCATGTACCAACCAACTCGTCGGCACCCAATCCAATTTACAAACCAAATTTCTTGTGACTTTTTCTCTATTGTTGTTCTGGACATAAGAAAACCAAACAAATCCTCTAAATAAATACAGTCTTGTATGAGAAGCCCATAACTCATCCTTGGTAGTCTAGCCCAAGTCCCCAGAAGTCACTATACTATTGTCATGCATTATATTTTCGTATTTCAAGAGACAGATATTGTCCACCCATTTTATTACGATTCATTTTCACCCCAGTATAATTTCCAACCGTGTCATGTCAACTGATTTCACACTCTTGTATCTAACTATTCTAACTTTACAAAACGGTGAATAATATCATACGCGGCTTGTTAGGGAAGAATTTCTTGGAATCAGAGGTTCAGAGTGACCAAACGCATTTGGCCACTTGGTAAAACCTACTACATTGAAGCCGGGTTCTCTTTATATATTTATATAGTTACCTTGCATATGCATCCACTTAACATCCCTTAAAAATATGATCCTTTAAGTCCTTCCTCTCTATAAGTCAGTATTTGATTCCCTTTGGTTATTACAGGGTTTATCCCTTCTAAAAATATATTCACCCATTATAATCTCACATTAGTTAAATAGCAAAACCAGGAGCGTTGAAAAAGAGTAAATACAAATAAGTATTTCAGAGGAATCTCTCTTCAAAAAATAAAATCATGCATACCGAACCTAACGTCCGTATTGTACTGTCTGATGATGTACAACCATTAAATCCCTTTTTAATATTTACTATCCCGAAAAATAAGATGATGAAGGTTGAATTTTTAAAGACGAATGCTAAGTCATCTAATTGCTGAGGCCTTTCATCCGTCCTATTAAATACCTTACAAACATCAAATACTCCTATTCTTCAAGGCACCTATTATTACAAACTCCATACGTCTCACAAGAGGAAGAGACGTCCCTCACATTCTCATAAACAACCAGTCGTGGTTTATCCAACCAAATAAATACGAGAACAAGGGAAAGGTCCAAGATAAAGAAATGCCGAGAAATGTCAAAAAAGGAGATCAAGTACCATAAGTAGAAGCAATAAGTCATCAAAGGACGGAATGACTAGGACAGCCTTCCAACTCTCACTTGCTCAAGATTACCTACATCTAACACAGACCTGTATGCTTAAGCGCAATGTTATTTTCAAAATAAAGTAATTCCAAGAAAAAATTAAGAAAATGGCTCAAACTGAAAAGTCTACAGGTCCATACTCCTTGTTTCAATCGTGTGCACTTCGTGTGAAAAAAGGGAGTTCAAGTACTAAAGTCAAGGGACAAGATGTGTAAGAAAGTATGTCATAACAGGCCCCACGGCCCTACTCGTATCAACTACCCAACTAATAACTCATACCAAGACATTACGTAAACACAATAGGGATATTGTCACTTTTAGATCTCAAGTGGGAATTAAAAGCCCAAGCACAACAAGTAGTCCAGCCGAAGGGCCACGTATCTGGGGAAACTTGTGTATTTTGGCGAGAAGACAAGAGATCTTACGAGAATAACTGCAGGGTGGGCCCACCCAACCGAAAATACCGAAATCTAAGAAAGACTCAGCTAATATAACAATAATTGTACAGTCCTCATAAAGGAGGCCTCTGGACTACAAAAAGAGAATAAAGAGGACAGTTTCATACACAGCGAGGTGCCGGCGACAGGAATCTTAGACCATTTTATGTGTTTCTTAGAGATCAGGAATCAGCAGACGTTCACACGTCTCTTGCCTATGCCTCTCGCAATCTCTCTACCATTGCCTATGGAAACCCAAAAGCACTTCCATACAAGTTTCCATGTACCCACCAATTCATCCCAGCCTCTATTATGAACTCACGAGACTTCTCTTGCAAAAAACATTCATTACAATATCGGTACTATCAAAGATTATAGTGACTACGTGCTCAACCGATCACATTATATAATACAGACCTAACAATTCGAAAACCAAGAACCACAGAAGGCTTCTTAAGCCAGCAAAAGAAAGCGAAACGTCTGTGTTTCTATATCCAGCATCGGATTTCAAGTCAGCACCGAAATCTGCAGGTTCTTGCAACAATCCCTTCCGCAGGCCAGTCTACTATTTTATATACCGACAGCTTCAAATAGAGTTTCCGCAGGTAGGCACACATATGTATGACGACGACAGCCAGCATCATGATCTATGCACCCGCATACTTCACG
Source organism: Agrenia bidenticulata (assembly GCA_034694785.1). Classification (NCBI taxonomy): domain Eukaryota; kingdom Metazoa; phylum Arthropoda; class Collembola; order Entomobryomorpha; family Isotomidae; genus Agrenia; species Agrenia bidenticulata. Next base: position 127,520 of record JAQFYM010000001.1, on the reverse strand, counting down.
TAGGTAATAATCTTTTGTGGCCTGGTCGTGGGAACCTCAGTCCCGTATGTAACCTTTGGCATGCATGACACATATTACGTCTTTTAAACGAGCCTACATAGAATACTATACACAAGTAAAATATCCTTATTTCATCTCTAAGGACGAACATCACTCATTCATGAAATTCATTCATTTCTGTACAAGTCTATTACACGATTCAAGCCCTATGTTTCATCTGTTTCCTCAACTCGTGGAAACAAACGCTTTTCCACTCAAGTTATTCTGTCTCTATAAGTTTCCAGTACCAACGAGCAACAAGTAGAGACTAGAATATATACAAAACAGTCTCTCCTACAAGCCCATTCATTCATACTTGCACCCAAAACCAATCAAATGCCCCATAAACTTATCTCAATATTATCAATGAGTTCATCTTTCATTTCCCCCTCCTAATCTTCAACTGTACTACTACCGCATTACCATTAGAATACCGGAGATCAGTAGATACGATTCAACCGTGTAAAAACTCCTGAAGCATTGTTGCCTCCATTGATCGATTTCACCCTCTATTTTCATTTTCCCACATACCAGAGCTCTACTCGGTTGGATTCAAGACGTATTGGCGAAATTCTCCCACAAACACCACATCACGCCAGACTTGCATCGGCATGGAAGACATACATCTCCCTAGTTATTGAGATGAAGTTGAACTTCATTCAACTAGGCTGGATCCATATCTGTACCCAGTACAGTACAGTACTTCTCTCTGGAGAAGCCAAGCCAACCCTTTCCTCATCCTGACGTCCCATTGACAACTCCATTGAGAAATCACTGAAAACATAAATCCACTCATTTAACCGTAGTTCCCCTTTCAAGTAATTGTCATAATGAACGAGGAACAAGTACAATTAAACAATAGGATCTCTAAGAGCCGTCTAGCATACTAAGTCCTACTTTGTATTCTGAACTATTCCCGACCTGCCCTAACAATCTTAAACTTTTCCTATTATTCTCAATCCAAACGATTTAAAAATAATTGTGTTGTTCATGGTTCATCAAAATCTCAGATCGGGTGGGGACTCAGCCATATGTCTCTATAATTTGTGGTAATGCATACACGACATTGGATGCAAGTAAAGGATCTTAATAGTCAAGTAAAAAAGTCCAGAACAAAAACTTACAACAATTCTATCCAGAAACATGGAAATGGAACTATTCCACAACAAAGACTCACTTGAAATGAAATCACTACCTCAACCTAAACTAACTTCTTTCCACAGAGTTTCTGTACAGTTCTTGGCCTTCTGGGATCAATATTTTACATCCTATAATCCAAATTATAATACGGTCAAATAATTTTTTGTAACACTTCACTTAGGCAACCTACTGCTTTGTACAAGTTATTGAGTAGTAAAAAATATCTTTCAAACGTCTTTCCCACACTAGAAGAGGCTGGAAATTGTATGACGTAGTAAATACTTGACCTGTGAATAAAGGCCCACTTCCGAATTCTCAATTTTACAATATCGTCATTAAATCAATTCTCTATTCAATTTTTCATCAAGTTGAGAATCAAATGTCATTCTTCCATCATCTGTCCCTCTCCCTTGGACAATAGCCTCCCTGACCTGTCTCACTAAATTATTGGGTATGTAAGGTTCATTATTTGTTCTGTCACCCGCATTCATTCAATAACAATGACAGTGAAAAAGTCGAGATGAAACTACCCTACCTCAACTTCAAGTACAAATACCGAACCAAACAACCCAGACTCCATACATATAATAATCATATACTAGTTCATCATACGTTACATACATATAAAAATAATGACTCTCACTCTCAGTCTCTTCCCTAACAAATCACAACCAAACAATAATGCTTTTTTTTAAACTCATCTTCTCCAAGATTTCGGCATCCCCTGTGAATTCTTCATCCGAAAAATGTGAACAAGGCAGAGTAAGTTAATACACACACAATCACTATCCATATCTAGCTTATATCATGTGTCCTAAAACCCTGAGGAAGAAAGCCAGTCCAACCTGTTGCTCATGGACTGATGGATGAGATTTTTCATAAAAGTCATCCCTTCACAAAAGGAAACGCATTATTTTACATCAAAAGTCCCCAATGAAGATTTACATCGAATATGACAACAAGACAATATATCAACGCTACAACATGCTTCTACTCACATCCTATTATAAACTATACCCCATGTGATGTGTCTTCATCAACTAAAAACTACTTACATACGACTATTTCGAAGATCTGGATTCGGTCAGATGACGATGATGAAATTGAATGTCAAGTCAACCCATGAAAAATTGCCAATCCCAAGTCCTCATGAAATCAATCAGTAGTTGTGAAAGTTTCAGAAGCAGAAAGACATTACCATCCCCGACCTCCCACTGATCTTAAATAAAGTCCTCACTGTACATGCCCAATGTAATATCCATTGACCGTACCGATGCCAGCTCTAATCTAACACAAATCTACACACATCCTATAGTTGAATGTCCATGCATGACATAGCCCACACAGTCTCTCGGTTTTAAGCTCGATTTCCTCAATTAAGTTATTAGAAAATGAGACAATTATGATAAATAAATAGCCCACGGTTCTTTTACATCTCTTGAGTAGCTCCACTCTCACCTCATTCATATCCTACCTCGCCAACCCCTACCTTTCCCTCTTACAATGTCATCTACAAGATCTGTCAAAGATTCCCTTGTGTGATACTTCATGATCAAAAAGGGGGCCCTTATCTTATCACACGCGGCCACTTGACTTCCATCAAGATTCCTCCTCAAGTCCTAATCCCAAATGATAAAGCAGGAGGATAATAAGATAACCCACTCTTTAGTATTATTATTAGTCAAAAGGTATTGTAATGGCGGGTTTTAAGACGATCATCCTCGGAACAACAAGATACCGAATGCAATGCCAGATTCAATTCAGACCCGGTCATCTTGTTACGATTCCATTCAAGTAGAACTAGAAGTCTATTTGATGTAGAGAGACCCTATAGTTCTTCTGTTCGAGTTCATGTGCCCTAAACCTATACTTATTATATGCAAACATTCTCAACTACCCTACTACACTACATACCCTACAGTCTACAGTTTATTTTGAGATGTGTGATCATGTTGATGATCAAGAAATACAAACCTTTTTTCAAAAATTCAATCCCATCTATTCCATGTCTCAAACCCCAATGTTACCATCTGGATGGAATTTGGACAAATTCACAAGAGGAAAGAGACTAACTACTACTGCCTCTGAGAGTGAGATCATGAGAACGGGAACGATAGGCTGTGTGGAACGGGATGAGATGAGAACTAGGCCCAGGTCCTGGGGATCGGGCGCCGAAGAGTGTAAAGAGCTAGTAAATTGATAGGTGTGGGCTCTGATCACTTTCAAGATTAGGAGCTAATTCCTTAAGTATGTGATGCACACAAGAGTGAGGGAAAACGCAATAAGGTAAGCCCAGACCTTTGGAAGGAGACCTCAGCAATTCCACTCCAGTAAGTACCTTTGCCGAAAATTCCACTACCCTAACTAACAAACACTGCAGTGAGTAAATCTCTCGCACTCAAAAACTCTTTCACCTATGCTAGCTTTTATTAGAAAAATCACTAAATCCCTTCGAACAAGCCTTGTTCACCTTTCCCATCAACTCTTCCGCCCGTAAAATTATTTCATAAGTCAAATGCCGTTCAATTGTTTCCCCAAACTCTTCCAAAACTGGTACCCTACTCTTCCTTGCACTTTAAAAGACTTAATCCCAATCCCATAATCTGTCCAGATCATTCTCTCTCTAAATCTGTCCAACTAATCAACAAGACCATCGGCAGTTTACCGTTCACTATAAACACAGCTACTTAGATTAATGGCTCCAGACTCGGACAAAAAATTACTCGAACCTTGCGCCTTCATTTCTTGAGGATAAAGGCTCTTTGTTCACACTCTACCTTCATTATGTTGATGAGGATGATGATGAGGCGACTATCTTTCTAATGAATCCTCAGTCAAAATGCAATTAATTATCTTTCACAAATCTTATCCTCACTCTAGCTCCCTCACCTACTTCTTGTGCACCAAGTCCACATCTCTCTTCATGACAGCTCCATACACTACCACCAACCAGCAAGATGAACCCACCAACACCGTTACTCATCTATTAAAGAAAGAAACCGGTGGCAGACGCAATTACACACATACTTTCATACCTCATTTCTCACTGCATTCTTTTACCGATCCTGTCAATAAAATATTTTATGTTTTTCTAGTCTTCTACTGCCTAATTTAAAATATTTCATTGTTCAACTTAATAGAATCCCCTCTGCGGTGTTGGTGTCGCTTGATATGCTATTATTCTCCCTTGGTAGATGATACACACTCGGGCTCTTCTGCGGTTATTGGATATGAGAAAGACAGCAGAAAACAAATCTAAAATGATAAATTCTTCCACAACAACCTTGAATCTACACATCCCGTTCCACCACATCAGTCTTACTGTACAACCGGGTACAAATCACAATTCATTAAGAAAGGGTTGAGTCAGGAAGGAAAGGCAATACTCGCTTAGGCAATCATTCTATTATAGAAGATGGACTCCGTCGCCGTCTTCAAATCCCTTTCGTCCCTATTCGCATTCTCAGCCAGAAAGAAGGCTCGTCAGTTCCAATACACAATCGTATATTCGTATTACAAAAACATCCAACTACAATAAAAGATTCTGACTGTCCATAAAAATCTGTTGTTTCCTCTCGTCTCTCTTATAGTAATAATACAATTCCTCTTGGTCCAATCCACCCAACACTTTTACACCACCATTAGATCACTGTTCGATAGTTGACAGTTGAACCTAATTTAATTACCAATCCTCAATCCTTTTCTTTTGGAATACAATAAATCCCTTTTGTATTCTCAACTCGACTATTCAAAATTTTTAGCCCTGCCCTGTACTATCCTTTGGACATTAACGAGAAACTGAATAAATACTCATCTTTCTTGACTTCCTATTCAGAAGTTAGTTACGGAGGGACAATAATACTTTATACACTAGGTAGCCTAACATCTATTGGTTGAACATTATTTCCCAGCCTTTTTCATTGAATGTAGGCAAGTTTTTAAGATAAAGAAAGTTGCACAAGTACCGTCATGAAAACCTAAAAGCACAAGCACAATAATATGAAAGAAAGCCTTAAAGAAATGTTTTTGGTGAGAATGAGAAAACACCAATAACAACAAGTTTGAAAAAATTCCTTACCGTCTCGATACTCGTGATATTGTGTAACTTGTAAAGGATATCCTCAACAGCTTCGGGATTATTATAACATCCAACAGCGGCGGCCAACGAAGCGGCAGCAATTATACTAGGAGTGTGAATGATGAAAGTTGGATCTGTTGAAAAACATAGGGAAAACAAGAGGTATGTAAAATACAGTTTAAAGATCAAGAAGAAGGTTTTGGTATAGAAATCAAATACTCATTTCAAAAGGGATGTGTTTGGGAAGAAGAAGGACCCATCAATTTATAATTTCTTTTGGCCCAAGTACGAGTACCCAAGGGTAACAAGGAGCCTTAGTTAAATAATTATATGGGACTTAAAGAGGAAGAACAGATCACCTAATAATTATCATTAGATGTCTTCAGGTTCAACCCAATCGTATTATTAGCTAGTCGTGATTATACACTTAGGACTAATGAATTCTTCCCAACCCCTCGGTGCACAAAAAATTGAGCGAGACAAACTTATTGTAAATTTTAAATGTACACCACATCCCCAAGTCTTGTGTAACAAGGGGAACTTTATGACAAGGAGCTGTCAGAAACAAGGGTTTGTTTAGTAAGAACTGAGCGGAAATAAATTATTCACAAATGAAAACAAGAATATAGAAAGTCACCACTGCTTTCACAAGATGTAGAAACTCCAATTTTATTCCATGTGAATTTACTGTGTCAGCATTGGAAACTTTTTGCGGACCCTTAACATTTATTCAACAAAGAATAATCAATTTTAGAAATAGAGTAGCTTATCAGCTTATGCATAAATCCAAACATTAAACATACGAGTCGAGTTAGCTTGTATGGCATTAAATATTTTCCCAGCAACTTCTCAGCTCATTAGTCCGAGTATTTAGAAAATGGAATTCAATGAAATTGAGACCTACACATCATGATTGTTATTACACATCAAAACTTGACTAATTTATGATAAGCCAGCCTTTCTGAATTCAAAGCAAAAGTACAGTCACCCATACTCTTGATCGTTATCGGCTTCACACCAATACCAATAACATGTATTATATTTATATGCACAAGCTACATGAGCTTCTTCGAAAATCCCATCTCTAGAGACATACTAATCGTATTACATATTACATTACACATACACATATCTAGACTCTTAACAAACTCTTACAAAGTGAGTTACATGCTTTCACACAGAGTCACTCTTGAGTGTGTTAACAGCTCAAAATACTCAGCTCCTTATACAGATCTAGTTATACTGTAACTTGGAACCAAGACCTACCATCAACCACCCACGCACACATCCAATCCTCTAGGGAAACTTAAAAAATGACTCTCATCTCAACACTTACGAATCTAACACCAAGAAAAAGACCAGCAGACCCATGTGATTTAACCTAACCTAACATCGGATCTCTTGGCTATTAAACTTTCGGTTGTTAGCAAGTCACTCGAGTTCGGATTTGACAGGCACCTTCTTCTACTGGATGATTTCATTACTTCATTCTCACTAACGTCTTCAGAAGACCATGGTACAACCTAAATCTAACATAGAAACTCAGAGTGTCTATACGAATAATCTAAAAGTCCATATGCACAATACACACACTTTTTCAAACACGCTCTCTACCTCAGGACTTATTTGTCTAGTCCTTGCACCCTCGTATTATTATGGTTGACTAATAAGGGCTACTTCATCTTCATGCTATGCTTGGAAGAAGTTCCCACGCTTTCATTCATTCATAAAACACACGGATCTGTATCACACTTATTTCTCTAGTCCACATCATACAAAGCCAATATTGAACTTGTTGCAGATGCATTAAATACTGTGGATTTGGAGCACAGAGTAATAAATATATCAAGAGAGTTCAACGAAAAAAAAACCTTTGCAGCTCAGGCTACAATTATTATCTTGCTGTATTAATAGAAATTTCTGCGACCAATTTACAGGCTAGGTTTCAGTAGCTTAAAATGCAACCCAGACAGCTCCAGACCAAATCTGCACAGACCTCCACCATATTTAAAAAATCCGTCGTCGTATGGTAAACAAAAAATATCTCCAGTTGCGAAAATCTATCCTTCGCTCCTTTATTTCTTTTGAGAAGCAGAAATTTCTAAATCCGTCCTATTATACTATAAAGTATTATTACCACCTCTACCACCAGTGAGTTGCTAATCTTTAGAAATCTGCTCGGAATAAACACATAGCCTTCATATGGTTTCCTATCTGGATACCCAAAGCTAATGGATCTCCAGCTCTTCTTCACGGATGATAATATAGGGTGTGGAACCTCCAAGTCCAGTATTATTTAATTCTACATCTCCACTACTAAAAAACATCCTTCTCAATCTACCGACAAAGCGAAAGGAGGACATTTTCTGCATTTGCAAGCAGAATCCTGAGCAGCCTAAACCGTTTACATATTTAAATTCTAAAATCACTTACAGCTTTAACTACTGTCAGGTCGAGGAATAATCAGACGAGCATCTTCAAATTATCATCCCAACGTCTATTTCACATGCACGCAATCTCAATCCTCAGTGCACAAAACACAAGCGATCTAGTCGTACCCTTGCCTCCTAAATGCTAAACAAGCCCAGTTGTCAAGTTGCAGGTCAGACGGAGGAATGTGCAGTTTCTATGTTAACTTCCCGAGCTACTAGTACAAAGCTAGCTTGATGATAACAAAGTGAGAAACAAAAATACAATTAGGGATGAGATAAGATAATTATCATTACTCCCCCAGATTACCACCAGTCATCATAATATAATAATTATCCTTCCATGCTTCATTTACAGAAGTGTAACTCACCCTCATTTGAATGTAACAAGGAGATGATCAACTGGAGAATAGTGGATGCAGTTGTGGATGCAGACAACTAATAACTGCAATCTGCATGAATAAACTAAATCATTTAAGTCATTGACAAAAAGCAAGCTATTAAGTACCTTCCATAGACCGTAGCACAACAATAATTCATTCTCTAAACTAAACCCATCCCTCGCCACCAGTTGGCTGCTCCTTGTCATCGTACATTACTCAAACTTTTGCTTAACATAAGGCCAAACCAGACCATCTCATAAACTGAAACTTATCTTCACTTTCCCTTGCCATTAGAAAAGTAATGCCTCATACATATAACACACACATAACAAATATTTCTCCCAAGAAGGTCAAAGTCAAAGCACCATAGACATTATTAACTTTAAAAAAATCTAAATCTTTCATTCATTTTACATCCCTCTTGGGTACCTCATTCTCGATCCTAGCCCCTGCGAAATCTCAACGATCTGAGGGATGGGTGAAATATATTTTCTTTAGACCACCACTGCATAGCATGAACCATAATTTAATGAGATCTGCTAGTTGTAAATTACAAGTGGAATGGCATGTGATGTCAGATACCTTCACACTTATGCACTAGCCAATTGACCACCTTCAAACTTCATCCCTTGCCTTCCCACGTCCAGCATCAACATCTTCCATCTACCACCACCTACCTCCATCCATCCCCGCATGCCGAAATAATAAGCCATAACTCCGTCCGTGTATAAAAACTTAGCTAATCAATTATCTTCCAAACTTACAACCTATCATCTCTGTTTCTAAACCTTATTATGTACTTTTTCCAACCGACATACCAACCTTCCTACCTTGCTGACCAAACAACATAAAACCGCACTTCTCCCTTCAAATCAAACATGATTCATATGAAGGGATCCTCAACACACTAAATAAATTCCCACCGCCACATACCAAGCAGAAATAACACTCGGAAATAAAAATACCTCCCTAATATGATTATATCTTTTCACGTGTCCAAAGACCAACACAAAGCACAGCTCTCACTCAACCTTAGCCCTGCCCTGGTCGACGGGGAACAAGATTTAATAGACGTAATAACATTATATGTTATAAGGAGATATCAAACCATTAAGTCCGCCGCTCCTGCCAAAATCCTAATGGACAAACGACTCGGAGTATAATAACTATACCTACCATGGCATCATATTTTACAAAGTACCTCAGCCCCAGAGGTAAATTCTTTTTAGGATCCGGAATGAGAGAGAACCTTACGAGAAGTGAAATGATGTCACGTATATAGGAAGTGGGAAGTTCCTTTAACCTTTTCATACACGATTTGATTATTTCCGATTCACAGAGTTCATAAGAGAGACCCCTCTCTCTATAATCATTCACTCTTATACAACATTTACTTACACAACAAGACACATTCATCCTCCAAGACCAAAGAAATTGAAAAGGAAAGTAAAAGGAATATCCAGTCCACCTGGTCGATGGTCCTCTCTCTCCCTGAAAAAATAAATTTTAAATTTGCTTCTATCGTCCCTTCTTAGAAAATTTTAAAAACGAAAAAACCACACCAAAGCTCTTTCTTATACATAGGGCACGCGACAACTGCAAATACAATTTTTCCTTCCTCCTATTCTTATTTCTTTTTCAAACTTAAACATTAATTGTTAGGAAAGGTTGGAACGATTCACCTATATTTAAGTGCACAAGAACACGAGGGGAGATCATCTCCCTTCGGAGATCTGGGTCCGGTATGGAACATATAAATAAATATGATAAACACTTCGATTTCTTATATTCTTTTCAATTCAATTGGAATGAGTTACGGATCTAGAATCATCCACTCCTCTGTAAACTTGAGCCATGTGGATACGGATCCTTTGTCTGAATTCAGAATTTCTTCCTACATTTGTTCCGTTAAGAGAATTGTGGATACGGATCCGTAATACGATCAAGCAACAGTTGACTGGAAATTATCATTTCAAATTCAAAATCATACAAAAATCTTTCTTCTACACTCTTTTTCCCCTCAGTGAGCAATCATAGCTAAATAGATTGCTTAGCCCTATATCACCTGGTAGATATCAAATCTCTGAAATAACGCTTCTCAAAATTACAGATTGGTACACAAGAAAAATATTCAAATATCTTTCAGGTACATCTGCCTTCCTGCACGCATCCATTTAAGACTAACGGACCGAACCTGAACAAGTCAATTCATCAGTCACCTCCAGCCTTCCATTCATCAGCAGATCAGTAATGAATTCAAGTTCTCCCAGCAATAGGTAGTAATAAAAATAAAGACCCGAAGTTAGGTGGAAATACCTTCACTTATCTAATATGCAAATGGACCCACCCGTCAATTACTATGGATGTGGTTGACCCAAATCTCTTCCAGGTTTACGATTAGACATCAAATCAAATCAATGCTCAATCTTCCTAAAACTTCAATAATGAGTAACGGGATGCTCGACAAACGCCTTGAGTGTTGTTGTTAACACACTGATCTGGAATACAGACGAGCAGGCCCTGTCCGACATCAACATGATACACCGGTGGAAAGGCAGATTGTAATAAGATATCGCTCAAATAGAACGTGATCTTCCCACTAGCCTCTACTACATGATTAAAGTGAAAGATGAGTCTGATAAACCAGGGCTACTCCCTTGTTCAATTACACCTTCTCCATCATAATTTCTACAAAGAATTAAGCGGACCAAAAAAAATCTTTTCAAGCTCAGAGACTCAAAGTGTTGAGATAGACAGCCAGTTTCTTTTTGATAGGACGAGAGGACAGTTCATTTCTTCAAATCAAACGATAGGCCATGTGATAAAGGTTGACTGCCAACAACTTAGCTTTTGCACGACTAAAGATGCATTTTTTTCTACCAACTACGGCAGCTGGGATCTGGAATTACTCTATAGAATAATCAAAATAAATAACCGACCTACGTTACTTGAAAACCATGAACGTGAACCTAGGATGATATGAATGATATGATGGCCAAAGTGCATCTTTCAATCTTTGCTCTCCTTTTCATTTCATACACAAAGGGATGAAAGGATGTCTTTGGCCGGAATCGGTTTTGTATTGTAGTGCAACATCGGCCAAATCCATTTCCTTCCTCTCACAGCCTAATAAGTGTATGAATAGCCCATGATCCTTAACGACTGTTCCGTAAAATGTCCTTTATTTAGGTGATTCAAATAATCTATTCCTCCTCCTACTTCTTACAAGCGGGGCACGCAACACGGAACTGGAAGACGAGTCTTTGAGCCTTTCTTTGGTCCACAACAATGTCTCAAGGATTGACGGGTGCACACGAGTTTGAATTAGAGTGCAGCAGCAGATGATTCAAACTATAAATCCAGGACAAAGGGAAGAAAATCTTACTCGTTTGAGTCACTCAAATTCTTTGAGTCAAATCAAGAATGTTTTTTTTAATCACTAGTCCCTATAAAATCCGTGCAAAAACTGACCCACCAGCATTTCCTTTGTTACCTTTCCCGAGCAACAAGTTATTCATTTTAATCTCTCTAGAGATACGGCTCACCGTATTTCTACTTACATTACAATACACGGGAAGATTTACCCCCATGCCCTGTCCCTAGATATTTTCATCAAATGATAATTGTCGAGCAAAAAACTCCCGAGATGTAAAATCTGGAGGCAAACCAACCAATCCAGAAATGAAAAGAAGAATCCAACCCGATCTCACATATATTTACTCAAGTAATAGGTTCAGAGGGTAGACTCGGTAGAGGAATGAAACAATTCTCATAGAACATTTAATACATACTGTGTGAGCCCTTTGGAACTTCACCTGAATATAAATTAGATTCATTTCAGCTTTGCCCCTTCTCTTCAGAAATTATCACTATCGGCTTCTGTGAAAAGGCAAATCTTTACCTAACCATCACCCAAAAAAACACAGGCGTCCATAGACATGGAACTCTAACTGCCACAAGAGATCAAACTCTTGTTCAAAGTTCAGCTTCTGCATAATGAAAGTGCAAAGTACCACAAAATATCTCGGACGAGTTTATAAGGTTTAGCCTCTAGCAGCTAAACTGCGAAAAATATAATACGATAATAGTCTCTTTCAATGGAAGAGTATTGGATTTTTTTTAAATAAATTTATAAATCCATCTATTTTATAAGCTTAAAATACCTTTACTTCCTATTTCTGACCCTTCGTAGGCATGTATGCAGGGCAGGTTTTCCTTTTAGGACTAAATGGGTATTTAATCACTCAGACCTAACTTGAGCTCTAAGGTGTGAGAACTATTGATAAATAACCAAATCACGTACAGAGAGAAAACAATTCAACGTCCGTAGACATCTGACACAGCTCCATAATTTAACACTACTTATTCACTATTACTAGAAAGCTAATAAAGCCTATATCTGGTCATAACAAGTCACAGGTACTAGGTACATTATTAGATTCAAACCCTATCCTTAAATCTGATTCAACAAAAACAAACAAACCTCTTACCTTCTTATACCAACGCAACGCCAAGTCCAATCCCATGATTTAGATTAGAAAGTTCTAATTCCCAACTCTAACCAAACTACACACATCTTGCTGAATGGATTGGTAAAACATGAATGGTCAAATCTTGGCTAACAGGACGGACATTGAAGTACAAGTAATGTTAACCTAATATTAATATCATGCAACAAACTCCCCGGCCAGCCCAATGAAGAGATATCCCAGTGCATTAAATTTATCGAGAAAAAAATTCCAAGAAATCCCTTATCACGTTTGCACCATTCACTGAAATGAAACCCTTAAGCCTTATCTTAGAGTACATGACCCCACAAAATCGTCTATGTATGAAGATGACCATGCTCTGACCTTCCCCATCGGGAGTTTAGGAGTGTCCATCCGCTGCGCAAATATCTCCACTCTGAACTTGCTAACGATTTGGAAAGATGACTATTGAATAGTAGTGAATGAAATATTATTGATGATGAATGAACCCCTCTTCCTATATACTAAAATACTGGCCCAAGCCCTACTCAACTAGGCTAGTTGAACTAGCAAAATAATGAATCAATCTCAACTCAATCAATACGACAAAGTACAATCTCAAAAGAATTTACTCTTACTTACCCATCAATATCGAAGGTGAACCCAGCCAATAAAAATCCTGCTGGTTTAGCCACCTTTTCAACTCGTTCGTTCCATTATCATTAACGACCAATAGAACCAATTATTCTGAAATATTTAATTCTTTTTTAGTACCCTTTTCATAGGTTATTAATTCTCATTCGGATTAATGCAAACATTAACAGTTAGCACGGCACTCACTCTGATAATACTTTGCTTTAGCTACGTCATTATTCAAATTCAACAAGCAATAAACACATCAATATATCTTGATATTAACAATCTTGGTTGATTTATTTTATCCACTTTCTTAAATTAATGAATCAACTCCTGTTTAATTCCATTAAATGCTCAAGTCAATTATTATTAAGTGATTTTCTACAATAATTTACTCCAAACACTGATTTTGAAGGGACTTAAGTATAAAAGTCTCAGTTTTCCCATGGTTCAAACCTGTTCTGATTCCATAGCAAAATACTGTGAAAAGCTGACGTGACACACTAACAATAGTAACAATGACCAATAAAATGGCTCTAACTGGAACTTGGCTTTCAGTGATACCCCGATTTCATAATCATAGCATTAGCATTTTTGTTAGTACTTGTGTAATTAATTACCATCATTCTCAAAGATACTTTGGAAAATGCATTTGGTCTAGATTTTCTATAATCCTTTAACTGTAGTTACCTTTCACCGATTACCAAAGTCCTTCTAATAATACTACAATCAAACTACTATCCAGATTTTACCCCATTCATCTTTAAATCATTTAAATCAATTGAAAACATAATCCTAAAGAAAAGCTTTCCGGAAGGATTATAAGCTCCTTTAGTCTCATGTATATGTTGATTACAATGTAAATTCGAATAATACGGTGAATGAATAAATACGGGAGATCTTATTTTAAATCAAGATCAGTTTCTCTAGTTCCAAGTCCTTGTATAGTATTTGAATCATTGTCACACCCCATTAATTTCAAACAAGTCAACCCTAACGATGACCGAATGTCATACTTGCTCCTTATAACAATAAATCCCCTGGAAATGTGGATATCTGCACTCACGTTGTTTTGCACCTTCCAAGTATCAACCCTAGATAATAAATTTCTGTTCACCCCTCTAGCTCTCTCTGCGTATATTGTCAAAGGAGAATTTGTATTTTTTTCGCCCATGTACTCTCTCATTAGGGAGAGTGTAAGCTGTAACGGGTAGAATGTCAGGAGAAATTCACACCTTGAAGAAGTGGTTCAATGGGACCGGTGAACTTTATATTCAAGAGTTGAAACCAAACCCGAGCTAGTATTTTTTCCCCGTTCCTCTCCAATACAAAAAAACAAGATCAACCTTTTTAGTTGGTGCAAGTAGCATTTAATTTAAAGAAGGCTAATGCATAAAACATAAGGTAGCCAACCAGCTACCAGCTACCAGTTAACCAAACCAACCGAACTTGTTAACAAAACTAAATCAGCCCCCTGGTTATTAAAGCTTTGGGAAAGTGACTATTTAATTCAAATACACTACACAGCCCTCTGAATGATTAGATCAAATATCAAAGTGATATCATTCCCAGATTCCAGAGAATCAAGACTCAAAATCACAGAAGTCTGCATCATCCTGCATAAGATATCTTCACATCTGCCAGTTCCTCAAATGCCTCCCAGGCTTCAAAACTACAAAGCAATTTTCTGCTCAACTTTTTCATCCTTTTCTGAAACGCTACACTTATTTTATGCATACGTACGGAGCTGTCTTTTCTATACTTTCATTGTCTTAGACCCACTCGGCAATTTTTATTACCTTGTACCCTTAAATTAAAACTGTTACATTCTTCTGAATAAATCTCCTCGCTCTGACTTAATTTGTCATACAACAGTTTTTGCAATATTTCATGCTCTCCTTTCCAATCAAACTTTGACTATAATCACTCCAGTCACATAACTCCTCCGAAACCATTGACATCCATTGTAGTAGAAAAGACTAGACAAAGCCAAGAGATTTATTTGTTGCACAAAAAAACCCTGAACTTGAACAATTGTCGGACACATGCGAACCCCAATCTCATTTGCATTATCAATTAAGACTCACACATCAATGGTCTCCATGAAAGGTGGATATCTCATCCTCATCTCAACCTTTTCAACCTCGGTATCGTCATGTCCTATTCCTCAAAGTCCTCTGACTAAAATATGGCCGATTTGGGGTAGCAGATGTGAGAAAATCAGGTTTACATTCATGATTTTTAGTTTGAGGGACCAGCTTGAGCATCTTGTCATGGATCGTCTTTGATGATCAAGTACATATTCAATTCAAGTCTGGAATAGTCATCTCATAATCTAATCATGATCCATTCCCATTCCCTTTACCCGTTTTATTGACACCAGGATCCAGGATAAGGACAGTAAGATACAAAGAGAGCTGAATCTCAATCATTCAAAATCTCCTCATCCGAGAGATCAAGTCATGAAGTGGTCTGAATTCGGAATCTTTTTGTGCAAACCTTTAATGTAATCATATAATTTTCTATTATCGTCTTCTTCAAAGCCCAAACAAACTAATTCTCACGTTCTCCATCCACCTTGCTACAGAGTAAAAAATTATTATTTGATGAATCCTGAAGCCTCAAAAAACCAATTTGGTACAAGATTGTAGGAAAAAAGTACAAATTATTAGGAAATATGCTAATATTATCGAAACTTATTCATTCAAACCATTCAAGCTTTTGCATTTGAAGATCCATACTGTTGACTTTCTCATTGTTGTAGTGTCTAGAAAAAAAACGCAGCCACTCAATATGCACCACCCATAGCACTGCCAATAAGAGCTTCTCCTTCGATCTACCTGTCGTAAATTCCTAATTTCATCAATACTCAATTGATACGGACAATCTTTGCGATTTCCGGCTCTTTTGATCAATTTGTGCTCTGAGGGAATTCAAAAACCTGATCCCGTCCCACAGAGAATTTTTCTTGATATCCTATCGAATTATCACCCTCGAACTTTAGTACACTCCATCTCAAGCTATAAAGGGACCTCGGCAAGAGACCTGAAAACCTTTCTCAGCCTTCCTAATTTTCAAACTTGAAAATCTCAACGTTAATATCATTGCTTTGTTATTTTCCCCCTTCGTTTACATTAAGGTTACAGCCCTTTCAAGCCTACTACTGTGTGTACAAACAAATATGACATTCGAACTGTCACGACTTCAAATGTTTACGAGTTTCTTCTACCCGGCATACTGAAGACTCCGACTGTTTTCCTGTAAAAACGGCTTGTTGAGTTGGTCACCTAAGCTCATCTCCCTTACGTGTCACTCTTAACTACTGTGGAATTTCTCAGGAGGCCTGCAGCCACTCACACCATTCGGTCAAACTATAGGCCGTTCTACCTTCAAGTTATTCATAAATTTAACTCTAAGGTGGAATCCTTATGAATTCCTACGTATTCAATTGAACGTCTCTTTCAATCAACCTTTTAAGCTTTTATACAGATAATAATAATGTTGAATATGTTTGAATTTTATTTCTCCCTAACAATGTTCACTCGTCATCATCAACATCGTTCCTTTTAACTCATTCATTTTCTACGTTTGAAGAAAACGTGAGGATAGTAACTACCCTTGCATACATTTCTGATCTGAAATTCAAAACATGCTTCCATCTCTACAAGTCGTGATCTGATTGTCACTCTTAAGTCAAAACCACAACGTTTCAATTTTACAAGTTCCATCTTTCCTTTAATATTGGTTTCTCTATCACTTAATTAAACAAACTTTTTTAACTATTTTCCCTACAATTTCCGTATTACAATTTCCAATTAGGAGAAATTCAACAACCAATCCAAAAAACTTACCAGCCTTTTCTACTTCCTCTACTCTTCTTACCATCCAATTCCAATACTTGTTTTTCTATCCTTGAAAAGTCACTCGGACTTTTCTGTTTGATGAACATCTATAAAAGAATGGATAGGAAACGATCCCCTGCTTTTACCTCCCGTATAATCGTAAATGAGGGAATCCCGTGGAGAGCTCCCGTGTTAAGATTTACTTTCGACCTCGATGAAAACATGATAAAAAAACAAGCCCAGGAATTCCAATGACCATTACAAAAGTTTCTCCATATGATGAATGGTACCAAAGCCCAAAGCTGCTAATATATGTCACTAATACACCACCTTGCCGCAGCTTTGGTATCGTGGTGGAACGGAACTCTATGGTATATAGCAGCAATAGGAATAAGACAAGGCACTGAAGTCAAGATTGAAGATGAGGAAATCATTTCATATCTACTAATAGGATGTTAGTGATGATAGAAGAACAACGAAATAGGCTAACCATGGAACAACGAGTAAGGAACATAACATTAACGATTAACGACACAGGTATGTAGGTCCATCCATTCCCTTTCATTTCAAATGGCTTTTTTAGTCCGGAGGAATGCACATAAAACGAATTCTTCGAAGATTAATTACATTTATCAAAGGAGCCGAGTGGTCTTCGCTATGGATTTCTTCCTCAACCTTGCCACCAAGAATTTCTCTTATTATGTCATCACTAATGTTCCCTTTTAGTACATCCCAGCAGTACCCCCAACACTTTTATTTTCTATCAATTTCTTCATATTTACATTCACGCTCATTCAAATACAAAAACATTTTGATCAGTTGGAATTTAAAAAACAAAATTAAAATCAATCCACCTCTTAAGACCCAGGTAATCAAACCAATTAGAACAGAAAACTCAGCTACCAATCTACACTGGCTCTGACCTTGCTGTTACAAGCGTTGAATTCCAAGCAAACAAAATCAAACTGTCTTATTCAGACTAATGAAGGATCCTTCTGCCACCGAAGGTCCTATAATTTGACGTATTGTATTGCACTATGCATTATCCAACATACCCTTTAGCTACTCTTGGGGCAAAATCCTCTCCAAGGTGAATAAGCATCAAAAATAAATAAATATTAACCTCCACAATACAGTCTCTCACTAGTCGTACTCAAGTCTAGGTGGACAATATTGGAAACTTTGAGGGGCAATCTGTCAGAAAGTTATGCAAGAAGGAGGTCTCGGACATGACAACCTTACAAGTATACACTACACTCAATCCGACTCCAGAAGAGATTTAATCTATTCAATCCTTAAATCTAGGGGAACAATAGAGGACCGACTGGACCGAGTGACTAGGCAAGATTTTCTGAAACAACAACATTCTCACTGTCAATATCTGATACACATAGCCCACTGATGAAGATTACCTTCTTTATAGACAAGTAAAGTATTTTACACTAATTCAAAAAATAGCCGATGAACATCCCATCATCCAGTACCAGTGTAGTACCTAGGCACTCACAGTTATCCGCCTTGCTTGGCTTCCAGCTCAAGATTGAACTTTTTGACAACTTGTCCAGCGCATCAACCACCCTCCATGAGACCTTAGCTTTCTTTAAACATTTCTGAACACTCGCAGAACATATACTACATGGAATAAAGGAGGGTAACTTTTAGAGAATCTCACTTTTTTTGTTATTCCACAACTTCTTCGAGGAGAAAACCGCTTCCTGAAAAAAGGTAAGACGCACGTCTACCTGTCTCTCTAATCAGCAGGTGAATTTTCAGCCTTTTTACCACAACCAAACAATATTTCTACAAATACATATGGATCTATAAGAGTCAGCAATTTCTTTCTTTCTACCTCACCGAGTTCAAACTCATTATACCTTCCGTAGTGGAAGGATAGTGGACCTTTGAAAAATGAAAAAAAAATCCAACATGATATTTTTCGTTTTCCTGGTGGACCTCCTCCTCAATTTCGCGTCTCATATTTCATCAACCTGTACAGAAATAAACTAACAATAATTCTTCAACGAGACTCCATTTTTGCCGACTATAATTAGAAGCTGCAGGAATCTTTGGGAAATGTCAAGTTCCTTTCACACTGCTACAAAATCCAAAACAAAATCCCTCTCCCCTTGCCATAGGTAAACCAACAGCTTTCTTCACAAGGAATTTAAGAGATTGGCTCATAAACCTACATCTCATTCATTCCCTTTCCAATAACTAAAATCAACTTCATTTGCAATCTTGATCTTCATTCATGCAAATTTATTTCAATTATACTTGTCCTTATTTATCTACCCTTATCTCCGGGACTTGCTTCAAAATTCTCCCTATAAATACTAAATTCCGACTATTCTGAGCATGGTTAGAAGTTCTGGTTCAAGGCCTATTGATGATACATACAATACAATACTGAAAAGTATGAATCTTTTCCTCTCATAAGTTCTATCGAATTGAAAAAACTCGCAATCCTCATACCCTGTATAACAGAATCTCCTTCCAAAATCAAAAGCTTTTACAATTCCCACAGCCATTTCACATATCATAACAGCCCCTGTTTTGATGAAAGGTTTGCTTGGGCTCGACCTTTGTGCAGTGCCTAATTTGTAATTCAGACTGCATTTCCATGGTAACACCTTCCATTTCATGAAAAATCTCAGATTCTTTTCATTTCTCGTCTCTCTTTGCTTTTGCAAAATGTTCCACTCTTCTTCTCCCTAAAACTTACCGTTTCAAGACTCGTGAGTTGGATTCTTTTCATTTTACCTGGTCCCTTGAGCCGAGATAGACCTTCAGCACCTTCATCTCTCCCTCGGCGAATCTTATTGTCCGAGGACCATAATAAAACAAGACCCTTTAGAAGGGATGTGGGAATTTTGAGACTTTTTGCTTGGGAACCAGAAGGCAGAAAAAAACTTTCTTATTTTAAAATGCTGGAAGGGGGTTTTCCATTTCAACTGAGCTCTCTCTCTTTAAATGAATACGTTCAATTTTCAGGTGATTTTTTTTTGGGAGAAACATTGGATTTCGAACACTTTTTACTGGGGGAAAATCAGAGCACAATCTGACTGACCACTCGAGGACTTGAAGCAAAATACAAATGTGACAAAAAAATAAAGATAATACCCATTTTCTTCAATCATTTGTCGCTCAAATTCAATTAATAACATATGTCCGACTACACAGTCCAGAAAAAAGTTTTAAAGTTTGAATCTATATGAACAATAAAGGCAACGCGGGGCAACGCAGTGATATGCTTCGCATTGTAGACTAAGGGAGAATAATTTAAGTACATTATTCGCATTAAAAGGAGCCTAAAACACCTCACCAGGGGTTTGTCATGCCCATTAAAATCGTTTATCCTCTCCTAGACTTCAAAATTTTGAAACCGTATGAATAACAAAGATAAAATACCATCCGTCCCTTGTTTAACTCCTGCCAACTTCCAACACAGGTCCTAGCTGCTGGACTACTTGACGAAGTATGCATTAGCTTAGGTTATGTTCTGGTTTCTGGCTTGGCTGCACATGAACAACTATAACAAACACCAAGTCACTCTTTTCTTCCATCGTGAAAGTCAAAAGCTCGAGACTCAAAGGCACCGTTCTTCCAAAGAAAGTCCGGCATCGAAATTTTAATCGCTCATTTCAAATATTGGAATAGAAGGCACGATGAGCTCCTCTTCAAATTAAAATGGGATCCAAAGAAAATCCAGCCCTATTTAAAACTTATACCACCGACAGCTCATTCATTCCCTAGCTTCTTACTACTCTACTTCTCGGCCCCTCTAGAATTTTCCCTAATGTCTGTCAGGTCTATTGTATGATTTACTCAGTCAGGCTCTGATTCAGAACTAACTGTAAATTTCCATATTGTATTTATACTTATTTCAATCTTTTCATATACATAAAGACACACCGGGTCACTTGTAATTATTTCAAACTTATAGAACAGCCCTTATGAAGACAAACAATAACTGAGAGATTGCATCATATCATCCCCATCCACGAGTCCAATGCAGTGAAACCTCCCATTCTTTCTTCCCTACTCCTGATCATAAGTCACGTTTCTTACACTAGCCATAGTTATTAGCTATCAATTGAACAATTTAAGAACCCGTAGTTTCCACCAAGAAATTCTTGGAATTTTACCCTAAGACCACATCTAACCTTGCTCCACAAAGCTATCAATACCACACAGGCATCTGTACAGAATAAAGGGGAGGGAAAGTCGGTCAACATGTATCATGAAGCTGATCAAGATTTTAAGAAACGTTATTTTACCTACCAGCATCGAATTATTCATGAGCCGATAGAGGAAAATCCACCGTTTCACAACCATCTGGGTAATCGATGATCGTAGTATTTTGCCTCGATCCATTTATTTTACATAAAATCCAAACTCCAGCACGCGACCGATATTCCCATCATCGAATCAGATACCCTTGGTCTTGCATCTTCAATGAGGATCAAACAATTTACAATGCCCCTAGCTCTAAATATCGATATTATAGATTCTTTATATTCCTCTGCCCTCCAACTAACTCTCTGCAATCTTTACATTTTATTCTTTCGTGGTGAAATATGGGGAGGAATGTATAACTCAATCCAAAATTTATTATCCTTTTATTATTAGATACTATGTTTTCTTAGGAAACAAACATTAGTTCCTTTCCTACACTACAATCTTCTACTTTGAATGACCCATTTTCCACTAAAGTAGTACACTAAAGGGGAGGTCACCCGGGAGTTTTACTACTGAGGTTTCTTCCCTAGCTCATCATCCGACTATATTAGCATGTCGTAGGTATCTAGAAAAAGCTGCTACCTAGTCAACGGTTAAGAACTTTTACGAGCAAGTTATCAGGAAAAAGAAGCTCTTTCAAGCTATGCAATTTTACCTTTTCCTTGAGCTGAGTGTAGTTATTGTTACGTTGACATAACACAAGGTCAACATCGTTTATTTTTTAATCGGTTACATTTACTATCGGTGTTTCCAACACATGATAGTACATGTTTTAAATCATTGACTATAATATATAAGAGACCATCAACCGCGTTTCTGATTAGTCAGAACACAGAAAGTCATTCTCATTCCCATATCTAACCTAAACCCCTCACTATCACTTTAACTTTTGTTGACTTCATAAGATAGCGTAGTGTGGAGGAGATAAATATTAAATGTAACTACTGTACAACAGTTGATTGAACGATTAGAAAAATCTTGCAAACTAATTCGCAACGTCTACAAACTTTTTTTTACTAAGAAAGGCTGAAACTGGAAACATTAGAAGAATTTATATTTTTCTCCGTGCCACGGATGGGAGAACAGAATACTTTGTATTTTGAATCAAATTGACACGTAAATAAAGACTAACTGAACTGAACTGAACTGAAGAAGGTGAAATTCAAATCCAAAACGATGGATCAATTTTAACACATCTCTTCCTAAATTCCCCTACCCTTACATGGTAAAAACAAATAACTGAAATAACTATGCAGAGTTCTCAGTTGTAGACTGGAAGTAGAAAAAGACTACGACACACAATTCTAACAAGAAAAAAAATTAACTCCCTCGTCGCGTTACCATTTAGATTATTACTTTGCTCTTGAGGAGGAGCCCTTCTCATTGTTCACTTAAGAAAATCCCTTGCTCTCTTAACTTCGCTACAATATTTACGATTATGAGCTGAAAAGTCAAAAAATGAAAAGGAAGATCAAAGGGAGTCAGAAAGTTATAACGATCATCGCGCAGTTAACAGTCCCAGCCCCGGTAACTCGGTGGTAACCTCCTTGTCCTTCCTCCGTATACATAGAAACTTTTAAATCAACTTACCAGTGGCACAGTACGCCATGAATATCTTCACTTTATCCATGGCAGAGCTATCCCATAAGTGCTTTGGTAATCGGGTAAGAAAGTGCTGGACGAAGTCGCTCGGGACAATAGTTCCTAAGTCCCATTTTATCGCATGCACAACCATTATCTCCCATTCCTGAAAGTACCAAATACTCAAGTTTAAATCTCCAGTTTCTCATATCCATCAACTCATTCATCTCCAAATAGATCAGCAGAACAGGAATTATAATCAACCGAACTCAAACGAATCCGTACAAGCCAAATAAAGGAATCGAATTTGACAATCACCAAGAACTAGAATCTAGAATAATATTTTCTGTCATTTCTTACCACCAACAGCTCTCGTGGGACACTATTAGCCGTGTACTCGACGAGCCGATTTAAACTGAAGGCAACTCCGCTCCATTTGCAGCTAAGGAGTAAGCACGTAGCACCTAGCAGTTGCAATTGGTTTACTTCAACTCTTGAAACACTTAGAACTCTGTCAATGTAACTGACTGCACGTAAAAACACACACTCCATCATTCGCTCTTCTTCGCACACCTAAGAAACAAAAAATAATTAGACACAACCAACAACAAATCTCAATCATTTATAACATACAAACATTTAAAATATTTCTCCCATCAATAAAACCCGCACTAATAGACTCATGCAGACAAAAGCCCAGTCACAATCATAAAATTGAAACCCACATCCAAGATAAATCAAAACTATCCTCGTAGCAATGTGGAATGGTTAGCCCAACTCCTTAGCTGTCGAGATAACTGATCTCGAACTCTCGAGCATAAAAAGCAATCGTTTTATGCCCCTAACAACTAAACATGATACGAGGGCCACTACTGCCAGCAGTCGATAGTCTGGCAGAAGTTGTGCAACAGATGAATGTTCCACATGTCCCTCATCGTACACGTTCGTAGAATATAAATCTTACAGAGACTGGATTTAAAGGCTCAAAAAAGTGCATGTGAACGTCATTCAAGATCTAAGAGTATGAAATCATCATTGAACCTTTCTTCCCAGACTTTGGCAACCCCCAACTTTCGGCATCAGCAATATCACCTTCTCAAGTTTGCATAAATGCCATAATAGTCTCATCATTTTAGCAAGAAATCCATGCACTTGAAGTTGCTAATTTTTTATTCATAAAAAAAAACAATAGTATGCATCTGAAGGTTACCTCGTCTCGGTAACACTTACTCTAACTCTTCCACTCACAAATACCAGCAACATCAGTTTCCATCCAAGCATTTCAGCGAGGTTGTCATATTTGCATCATTGCCAATCTCATAGATTTTTCTCTGTTCCCAGCAGCACTAGTCTGCACTAGTCTAGCCCATGTTAGTCATGATAAGTTTACATTAGAAGCAGTTCCAGGACACACCATCTACTTATAATACTTTATTAAATTATTGAACATGATGATTCACATACAATGTGTCCGCCGGTTCTACTTGTTTCTAGGTTGCAGAAATCTTACCCCTTCATCTCTTTTCAAGCACCACTTGTTGCTCCTACAAATAGGCTGCAAAGCTAAATCCAGTCCCCTATACGTCAAATCTTAAATTTGACACTGTTGACAGTGACACATTGTCAATTTGACTGTATCCAAGCCGAGGATGGATCTTAATCATATCTAGAATTCTAGGATTCAATATAAGAATGAGACGCTTTTTCGTAGAGCCGGTGTATAATCTAGATTCTAGCCTGGACAACTAGCAACTCTCTGTACATTATTAGGGAGCCTACAAGATTCTCTGGAGTAAAATATTCCACGTATATTTACAAGCTTTACTCTTTTACAGAGTTTTCATGACAAAAGTTAACCGCAGTGAAGGAGAAGGTTATTGCAGCATGTTACGAGAGGCTACGAATCATACAGTCCATACTATTAACTGTGCTGTGCCACACACTAGCTCTCACCCGCAACTCCACAATGGATAATAGAAAAGCCCAATCCACACAATACATATCTGCAGATAGATTCATACATCGGCCTTCTTTCAGGTTACTAAACCCTTGCTTCTCTTGGCTTTAGCTAAAACGTCTTTAATGATGTGATTTTTTTTATTTTAGCACAGATACGTATTCTCTGTATGATGCTGGAATCTCCTTCATCATCCTTACTTCCTTTTTATAGCAGTTTCAAGTTTAACTTTGCAATCCTCTTCTCTCCATCTCCATAATGGTTAAAAACACATGCTTAAGGATCTGTGCTATATCATCGTCGTGTATGGACTCACTGACTGACTCTTCTACAGCAGTGTGACTCGTCGGGAGAGCCTTGTTAGGATTCTGTTTCTGTCCGTATTATTATTGCAGGATGAGGATGATGATGATCATCATGAGATTCACCACGAATTTAATCTATTCAACGATACATGCACAAGTTATTTAAAAACCTACCTTACTTGTTTACTCCTTCTATTACATGATGATCATGAACCTGGAGAGGTGATGTTGAATTAGAAGCGAGAACTACCTCCTCACCTTCAAGGTTCCATTTACCCTGACAGAATCCGCATTGCTTCACCTCTCTACTTAACTGCTACGTATGCGTACGTAGGATTTAAATGTCTGCACTTTTGTGCAAGACGCGCTTGTCCATGTGCAGTTATAAAAAATGCTCTCTTCAACTATTTTTTCCCTAAAACCATTTCGCCATGCTATTCTACCAGACTTTAAATACTAGAGTTGTCCTGCACGATTTACTCAATGCTTGCTTAAAACCGACAATATAATGCTCGCTGCACACCTACCTTCTCCCTGGAATCCTTTTTTTAGACTCAAATCTAGCTCATCTAATTTACCAAAGCTTAAACAAACGTAGCATGGAAATGTAACGAATGATAATTGAATTGAAGAGACAGCAATATTGAATGTACTATATATACTATATACTAGTGGTAGATGCAGCTGATGGTTTGAAACTTGTGTCAGTTGTGTCATCCTTTCTAATAAGAGCTAAAGTAGGGAGAGTAACCTATTATCTTTCAAATAAAACCAAGATGGATAGTGGATACAAAAGTCGAATCTAAGGTTTATACAAAAGTGCTGGGCTACAAACCTCAAACATCCAAGTAGTAAGAGAACATCTACTTTCCGGAGTGATATCAGTCTGGACAGTTTTGAAATAGTTGGGCTGGATATTAGCCTGAAGATTTTCTTCCATTTTGAGTAAATTAGGAAGCACTCTGGGATCAAATGCCAAGTTCTTATCCTCAGTGGCACAAGGCATAGTGTCCAGACAACCCGAGAAGTTCATTACCTCCGACAATTTTCTCCGGGACTCAATTTCAGCACGATTATTCGGACCTCCATAAGCCCCTTCAGGGGTGTCCTCCATCATCTCTTCCGCACACGAGAGATCCATGATGACGACCCAAGTCTCTCGTCCACTTATTAACTGGCGATCTCTCAACTCTTATCAAATCCGGAGGATTTATTTATCAAGTCACAAGTGACGAGCACTCTGAATTCTGTTTGTACAAACTCCACAAAAAAAATACACTCCACACAGTCCACACAATAATAACTAAGGATTCGGTTTTTGATTCTTAACGGGTCTCTCTGTCCCTCAAGTCCAATCGCAGATTCGTAGAAGGTCAAAGGTCAGGAGTGTGTAGGTATTTAGTGTAAGTATGTTGTAAGTACTGTGAGAGTGTGGAATGAAGTTCAATGATATAAATAATGGTGGATGAAACACCCAGCCGGCTGTGATCCTTTCCCCGTGAGAGACGGAGCACGACTGGCGGACTGGCTTCAAAATATCACAACCACTAACCAAAAAGCTTGAGAAGGAATTCCAGTCAAAATCTGCCCCAACTGATCCTCACCATAGTTCTATGATCCTCACTCACTCCTCCGATTCATTCTCTCAAATTCATTCAATCCTTCCTCCAAACCTGGACATGATCATCTGCAATCTCTTCTTCATGCCAATAATACCAACACTATCTCATCACTCCAACCTTTTACCTATAGTTAATTTTATTTCTCTTCAATTAGGGTGACGATTCTCATGCTGAGTATATAAGAGTTTACCAATTTCGAGGGATGTTGGAAGGGAAAGTTTTTCTACATGTTTCTGAACTGAGGTAAATTAAGAACCGTGTCGTCTCAGGATGCCCCTTGGGGATTTAGAATTTCGTTAGATTAGTTAAGACTTGAGAATTTAGAATAGAAATGTGCACAGAGTGTTTAGGGATTCATTAATTAGGAATTTTGAATCAATTTGGCACATTCCGCCAGTTTAGTAGAATTTGCTAATAGACACTCCTATTTTAAATGCAACCAGAAAAGATTGATTCCCATGCTTACATATCTGGCTTTGTTCTTCTCGTAGTTTTGTTTCGTATGGGGTCAGAGTTTTTGAGATGGTAATCATGGAATTCCTGGAAAGGATTTGTGTCTGAAGATTTTGATTTTTTTAAATGAGTTGTCGTTGAGATGTTTATTGTAACTTTCATTTGAATATTGTAAAGTAGCTCGTGTTTGTATTTACATTCTACATAGGGCATATGCTATTTTTCTGAAGGGAATTCAGATCCACTTGTAGTTTTATGACTTCCGGTTCCATCCTAACTTATAACTAGTAGTGAAAAAACTGATTCTTGCAATTGTTTCAAAGTAATAATCTATACTTGGTAGCCGTTATCCGTAACTTTGATGTCAGGCTGAGGGTTCTCTCTAATATTTGGCTATCGTTTTAACGGTAAATTTATATTAAACTTTTACCTTGTGTTTACTTGATCAATGTTTGGTTCAAGAGATTATGTATATGATCCGGGTCGAGGAGTCAGCAAAAAAGTATTCAAGCAATATTGTGTGGGACGCAACGGAATTCGGGAGTTGAGCTTATCAATGTAGTTCTATGAAGTTTTAGGATTATCCTCACTAATCAGTATTTAAAGCACTGAGAAAAAATTGCTCCAGACTCCGTGAATGAATGAATCTTAAATTAGTTCATTACACTCTCCAGGAATCTGTTCGTTCGTAGGAAAGTGCAATCTTTAAATATTATTTGTACTTTCGTATTTACTGTAACCCATAACCCGTTCAAGTGAGAGAGTTTCGTTAGCCTTATTTTCATTTTTGACTCTTTCATCAAATGATGAACCGCCATAATAGAATACAGGCTCATGTGTGTGGTTTCACTACTTGACTCTAGAAATAGATCATATTCATATGCAAATATTTATGAATCAATAAACGAGACCATTACCCACTGGAGTACTTATTAGCTGCTGGTTGAAATTGTTATCCCCATCATGCTACAGCGGAAACGAGAAGGAGGACGTGTTTAACATGATAACCCACCGTCCATCAACACTCCCCGTTATTGATGTGTGGGCAGATCATGTCCTGGGAACACAAAGACGATGAGAGAACTGAAGAACCCGATGGAGATGGTTGATAAGGGTGTAAGGGTGGGTGATTCCTTAAACTGCTGGTGTTGATGATTTGCCAATTTGGAATGTCATACATTGAAGTTACAGGAAGTAGATTTACCACCCGACTCTTCATTGGCACCGATTCCAGTGATTACAAAAGCAAATCGGAGCCAACAAGTGACAATTGTGTCGAGAGTTTTTAAAGTATCTTTGTGCGTAGGACTAACAAGCACCATAAAAACAATAAAGTAACTTTTAAGGTGTACCTAATATGCATTGAAGTGATATGTAATTGCAAGCCGGGCTGGATTCATTCCGTACTAGTGTAGGAGAGGTTTTAGTTGGCCCTTTGCTTTTTGAATTGTTGATATCCTCATGATTGTCCCATTAAACATTTGGCAGGGAGTTGCAAACATTCAACACGCAAAAATTCCTCTCATTCCGATCTGCCGTTTTAGATCCCTGCTGAGCCGTAAAATATCTTACAGGCAAGTTCCCACACACATACACACAGACATATAGACATTCTACTCATTCATCCGTACGAAATGAAGTCTACCTTCCAAGGCTGAGGCATTTGTAAATCCATAATGGCTGTATCATAATAATGAATGGAGCAGGCTTTTTTGGAGAATTTAAATTTCTCAAGACTTGCCAATGGATACTATGGCTAGTGAATTTGACGACGTCGTACACTTGTGGGGACAAATTCTTAAAACGCTGATTTTTATGAATCTCTTCTCTTTGATAGGTAGGTATAGACGCATGTGCTATACCATGGTGGCAAAAAAAACTATATATCAGAATGCCACACTGAAACTACTGAAAGTCTAAAAGTTGAAGGAGCTTTGGTACTTTTGTAATAATGAAGATATTGATGATCTTGTTCAGTTTGCAACTCGGAAAAAGAAAAGTGTTTTCTTTCTATTGAACTTGAAGTGGGTAAGTGGGTTGGTTCACGTTGGGTGATTTGGAATTTGAATCAAGTCATGCAAATTGGTAATGAAATTGAACCGGCTGCAACTGCTAATTCATTCTATTTAAGATTCCTCCTAATCTGCTGAACCGATTCTTTTTTTTCAGAAGAATGACTAAATAAATGAATATGTGCGAGAAATTTAAGCCTTCTTAAAACAAATTCTGTGCATACCATACGATTATCGTGCGGTTCTGTTACGGATTTAAGATATCAAGATAGGGAAAATTTCATGTCGAAACCTTCTAGTTTGAACAGGTTATCTATTACCGGACTGATTTTTCCAAGATATCCTTTAGCATTGCCCAGGCTGTGTGGAACACTCATTTCTGAAGTTTCTATTTACCGATTTACCTGGAGTTCCAAGAACTCCCAATTTACTTTATGAAAGGGCAAAATATCATTGTGTTTTGTGGTGTTTTATTTCAGTGGAGCTGCCAGCGGCAAGGTAGGTTAATCTTAAAGCAAGTCAGTCAGAGGTGATGGTGTGCTGGTTGCATAGTGTATATGCATAGATATATTTCTATATGCGTTCTTTTTGCTGTGAAAGGGACATCGGTATGCATTCCAGAACAACAATATAATAATTTGAAGGTAGATAGATAGAAGATGATCCACTAGAAGGGTATGATGTCTAATCGACTAAACCGAAGGATTACATTATTATAACCATCAAATTCCCCGTTGATGAGCTTTAATAAGGGAAACTCTGGGCTTCTTGTTCAAGGTAAGTCAAGGTAGCCTTGTTTCCTGAGGGAATTGCCTTCCTTGAGGGTCGCCTTCATATATAATTTGAAATCTAGCAGGCAGCCCTGGGGCTTTGGTTCCTGGGATCTTGTATCATTAGTAATCAGGTAGAGGTACGGTAATTAATAGAAAATCTGAGTCGGGGATCGAAATCATCAACTGGAATTCGGAAAACGATGAGCAATTGAATCTCTTAAATGCTTCACTCTCCCAGTTGGGTATCCGCTTTAGGCCATTCAATTTTCTATTTCATTAAGTTTTAACTGCAAAATTCAATTTTACTTGATCCAACGACAGCAATTTATTCAATCTATTACAGAATTTGACACTTTGGGCTGCAGAAATTACACACGTTAGTTTCCCGGAACCGCACTGCCAATGAATATACAGTAGAAGTAAAAGTGGAAGAGCTACTGATAAGTATTTTGAGTTGAGCAGTTCTTGCATCTTCATCCGAAGGATGATTCTTCCAGCATTTAATTTATTAGTCCATCAGATCAATTATGCATTTTCCGAGCTTAAGCAGGGATGATCAAGTAGATTGCATAAAGATGAACATAGTAATTTTAATTAGGATCCAGAAGTTTCCGTATTTCTTTAAACTGGTTTCTGACTTGTACGAGATAGATAAATGTGGTTCAT
The DNA here is from genome assembly GCA_034694785.1 of Agrenia bidenticulata. Classification (NCBI taxonomy): domain Eukaryota; kingdom Metazoa; phylum Arthropoda; class Collembola; order Entomobryomorpha; family Isotomidae; genus Agrenia; species Agrenia bidenticulata. Next base: position 96,896 of record JAQFYM010000001.1, on the reverse strand, counting down.
TACAGTTGTCGTGAGTCGGAGTGAATATTTTATGAACAAGATAAGCCCATTGATTGGAAGAAACTACCCACGACTCGCAGAAAACAAGGTTTAATTAGCAAGAAATTTTAGTAATCAACAATTGATATGAAGGATGATTACAAGCACTTCATTACGACACTGTTTACTGCCCTATCCCTCGAATAAATCTAGCCAAGGGTGGGTAACTTGGCTGTAGTTACCTAGTTTCCATAATAATATATCTATCATCAAAATGCCATCAAGTAATATCATTCAAGCACCAATTCCACCAAATTGCGATTAGAGTGTCTCTGAGTTTTTTTATTCTAAATCCCAGTGAGAGATCAGAGTCCTTTCCCGATCCATTTCAATCTCAACTCCCAATCCGAAACACACGAGCATCATTATTTGAACTTGATTCTTAACCTAAGCCATAATTTTTTCTTCTTCATATTTTCCTTTCTTTGATGATAATACTTCATACTTAGTAATAATCGGCTGGAAGAACCCTTTTACTTTTTACGCAATCTTCTGTTCTGGCATTGAATACCGCGTGGAGCACCGTCTTCTCATACACCTTTTATAGAGACGAGCCTAGTCCTCCTACCCCTGCTTATTCTATTATAATAAAGTTTTGATCATGACAAAAAATACTTTTACTTTTCCACCAACATTGCATTACATTTCAAAAATCTCAATCTCAATAGAAAATCTTGTAGGCACGGAATGACGGACTTGGGAAAGAAGCTCAATCAAGTCCAATCTAGCCCATTTGAGAAGCTTCCTTGTGACTTTCCTATTGTCAAGATGTATTTCTATACAATTTAAGTATCCACCACACCATCTCAGTCTCAGACCGGATTTTTTTTCCCATCCACATATATATCTATCTACAAATAGTTATTATAGAGACTAGATTTACTATAGCTAGAGGATAGCAACTATACAAACTTATTCTTTACCTTGGTTCGGCAAACTTTGTTAACCAGTTTGGGACTTTTTTTGCTCCTGAAAATGGAATCATTATTCTCCGAGATTCATCATCAGTCAAGTCAAGAGTTTTGTTGAGAGTTAAGGGCACAAGATGTTGAGGGAGCCTTTTTATATAATCCAATCCAGTATTAGTACAAAGAGCCAAGCCTTATCTTCTAAAGCGTTCTAGAACAGGTCCCTTTCGTTACTTACCTATTGGTATACACAAAACCAGGACTGGCATGAACCTGACCAGACCCTATTCTAGTAGCATGAATAGCCTCACACCATCCTCATAAGTGTTCGGTAATTTCGTAAATATTTTCTTCCTGAATGACCTTGTGTAATCATGCAATGCCAACGCAACGTGAAGAGAATCAAATGGTGGCAGCCGTCACCCAGGATCTACAAATTCATGAAACATCTTAAAAAATGTACAGAAACAGATGTTACATATTTTCTTAACCTAACTGAGTCAGTCGTTCAATTCTTTGCTCCGATTTGCAATAATGAAATTTTTAAGAATGTCTAGCCTATAACCTGTAACACCACTGGCATAAATGTTTTTATCTAGCAAAAACCCAAACTCCTAGGATTTATACACAGCATGTGTGTATGCATACAAGAACAAGAAGCATGCTTAGTAGTAAAGTGAATGCGTGCCAAAATAAAACCATCACATTAAGAATTGGCTTTTGTCTTCTGTAATTGTATTGCAATCAATGCTATCAACAAGATTACTATCGATTAGAACTAGAAGGAAGGACGAGGAAAGTGGAAGGGGTTCAAAGTCTTGATCTTAATTTTTATTTCAATGTCCAAATTATCTGATAATCATGCATATCCATAGATATAATCCTTTTTTTTCTTAGAAATGGCGAATACTCTCCTTCTGTCGTGCCGTGGCCTGTTGTGGCTACGTAAGTATGAAATATTAATATTTTTACCAGACAGGAGAACGCGAGAGCCTGTCGTCATCATTGTGATTACGATGAGCTAATTATGAATTAGGTGTATGAAAAAAATTCATCTGACATGTTTAACAAAGGGCCCGTGCGCTGCGACTGTAGACTCGTCCCATTTGACTTGCAACTTCAAGTAAGTTGATAGTTGATCTGGCCTGAGGGATTTCAGTCGCTTGGTCATGAGACTCGTCGAGTTTCGTGTGGTTCCTAATTGTTTCTTGGTACTTGAGAGGATTTTTTGCAACCAAATGTAAGGGAAAACATTTGCGAAGAAGGTGAGCATTAGTTTCATCACGAAATGTAGGGCGAGGGAAACATTCACAAAAAGTCAATTAAAGTAAATATGTTTTTTTGTTTTTGTTTTTTTTTGCCATAATACAGTTTCGCTTTTAACCTGTTGCTTTTTCGTTATACTGTTATTGTTTCGAGGGTCAGGTGGACTCTTCAATTTACGCGTCAATGTCCCTTTGTTCCAAACTCTGAGCCCTGTTGATCATCTGTGGAGGAGTAGATAAAAATAAAGGTTCACTTCATAATAATTTCTTCTACCTGTTTTTGGAGGTAAATGTTTACTTTGCTCCGAAGTAAAATAAAAAGTACCTGTCCTTTAGGCCAACTTTCATACAACTATTAAAGTATACTTAGTCAGGGATGTAAGTAACTTATGAGGAGGTCATTGCACATGCACGCAGAAAGTACTCTTGACATATTATTGCCAAGACTGAAGATACTGACTGAGCCACGAAGTCTCAATTCTGAAAATCGTAATAACAAGGCGAGTCAGATTTGAGAAATTATATTTTCCCTACAATTTGAAGCGATGACTTCGGAAGTCAAAGAATCAGAGAGCCGTGCCTTCTTATGTGTTTCAGGGATGGTAGTGAAGAGGATTCCTCTGACATAAAGCCCGCTGCAGTAAGAAGTCAATAAGTTGCCTACAATAAAGGTGAGAAGAGTGTGTCAAGACTCAAGAAGCCGAACAATTTCGAAATATCATTGGAATGAAAAAAGAGCAGATTTCCACATTCTTATCCATTTACTTTATGTCTCTCTTAACTCGTAGCTTGTGATCAAAGCCTTCTCGCCGTTCTTTCATGAAGAAACACACACGTCGAACGTCTAAGTCGAGGGCAATAAACGTAGAGGGTATTAAGATTTCCTGATCTTTTTGGATTTTTTTCAAAAAAGAGAATACCACCACCACTTGACTTCGAGTACTCTTTCGTATTCTTCTTAACGATAATAACAACGATAAGCTCTGCTTAAGGAGAGCAAAGTCAGCACTAATATTACAATATATTCACGTAGGTATAGACTCAATCAGAGAGGGTGAAAAAGGCGAAAATAAAATTTATTGTTGAAAGTTGAAACCCTGGAAATAAGAATGATGCAGCAAAAATGTAAAGGAAAAGGATTCACGTTTCGAAATTCAATGGATTCCTATCGTACAAGAAGCAAGCAGGCGGGATGTGTAGACTGCTAGCCTAGATTGCATAAGTTTGTAAACTGTCAGTGTACCGCTTTTACAAAATGCATAAAAGACACGAAAAATGACCGTGGATGGCGGAGCTGTTCTCAAAGTGTTTGTTTTTGGTGAGATAATTGTTACAATTGTATTCTTAACGTAACTTAACAGAGGCAGATTCCAACTGAGGATTTGTCTAATTGTAAACAAATGCTCAGTGTAAACTTGTAAATTGAACCGGCGTAAATGTGATGCAAAGGATCTTTGAGTTTAGCCGAAAATAGACTGTCTGTGGCACTTGAAATTTGAATGTGAATCTATAAAAGATTTTAACTTGAGGTGTTCTCTTACATTTCAAGATAACTGGATAATGAATTTGATTTCTTTCAGAGCTATTTTTGATTCTGTCACTTCCATTGATCGTCCTCAGAGACAGGAATGACGGGGTTTGCAAAAAAGCTTCGTCAGATGGGAAAATCCATTTTTAACTTGACCTACAGATTCTTCGAAGGATTAAAATTACTGAGGAATTTTTTCTAAAAAATTTGAAACCTGGAACAAAAGGATTTTCCCTTTAGACTGAGGAAAAGGTCGAATGCCCCCCGGTTCTTGTAATGTAATCCGACCTCAACTACATGCATTTATAAACTCAGTATATAAGGTCATAAAATGGGCCTAACTCTCCTCCAGTGATCGAACCTTTGTCAAATTTGTTACTCCTTTTGGAGCCATTTGATTCTTTTTTTTTTCCTACGACCACTTACATTTATTGTCTTACGGGCGGTTCACTATACTACAATTGTTGATTGTGTATAGTAACTACGATCAGACACAGTATAAATGATTACCCTAACTGAACATGAATGAGTTCTCTTAAATAAGGCTATAAACTTTCAAATGCGTCTTTGGTTCTCGGTTACTCAGAGTCAAAGTGACATTCTTTAACCTGCATCGCCCTTTATTACTGATCTAGTGTTGTTGATGAGGACATTAGCTATTTAGAAATAATCAGTTATTTCGGATCAGGAGGTCAAACGAAAGAACTCATTGATTCTCAAGACAATAGCCTTGTCTTCCACCTTATCATCGGGCTGTTCTCTCATGGGCGTATGAATTGGGGAAAGAAAGCATTTTAATTAGGGATTTTAAAGAATATATTTTATATTTTTAATGCTTTTACCCAACTAATAACTCGACCAGCTGATCCCCTAATCCGAACTTCCACTGTGATTGGAATATTAATGATTTCACATGGTTTACGGCCCTTTGCTTTAGGTTATGTGGTGAAAGCGGACAGTTTAACTGGAATGGGCTTTCATTTGCAAAGAACATGAGACAAGTCTTGTGTACTTCCCTAATGAAGAGTCGGTAATACAAAACAAATACAGAATAAAACTTGACAGTTAGTTAGGCTTATTTTGACATCCTTGAGATAAGAGCTCTGGAGTCAGAATCCATGTATTCTTGTAGTTGCAGAAGGTATAGAGTTTATAACCTTATAAAGCATTAAACACTATGCACTTAATGGGGTGCATTCCATTCACTTATTTAACGCCATTCCATGCTGACCAGAAATGTTACTTTACAGACGAGACTGGATCGATCTGTATCTTCTTCAAGGTATATGTGTTTTGTGAATAGACCTGTACTATGTTTTAAAACTTAAGTGTACGTCACCCTGCTTGGAAGAATATTCAAAGGGTTTAGTTCTGTTTTTCCCATCCATTTTTATTATCTATTCTATGTCCTTTTGAAAATAAGCAAGTTGTACGCCTACTACATCATCTAAAAATTACTTTATAACGCATAAAGCCGGGTCTCTAAGATACATGAACACCCTTTGAGTTCAGTATTCTAAGTAAGTGTAGTTAGCACTGGACCACTGCCATTAACAAGAGGTCAAACAGTTTATAAATAATTCTGTCTTTTTTAGTTGGACTTATAACTAAAAAGACACATGTTGACGGGAAGGGACAATACGATAAAACACAGAATATATTTATACAAATAATCCTAAATCCCACATTCAAGGAAGATTGTGGATCATCATTGTTAAAAATTGCTGGATAGGAAAGTTTTTGTGTTTATTTTTTTATTATCTTTGCATTCTCTTTTCGACGATTAGTACCCTTAGATTACTTTTGGACCTAAAGGATTTTCTAGAATCACAATCAATCAGCTCGTTTAAGTTAACAATCTCTCAAAAGACTCTCAATTGTCTAAAATTTAAAATCAAATCAATTCTGCATAAACAATTCCACAACGTCTCATCATCTCTCTTTTTCTTTCCTCAACTAACGAAATCACGAAAGCAAGTAAGGAATAGCCATTAGAATACCTACTACCTTAACACAGCTAGATATATAAATATATTGGCTATCCTAGCGTTCTTAGCTTATATTATGATATTGAAGAATAGTGTAAAAATATGGAAAAGATTAAATCAAGAGGAAAGTTTACTGTATCAGCTTGTTCAAATTAGTCAGATAATTTTCATAGGAACCGTCCAAAGCAGTTTTCTGTAAATGTCGTTCAGCTTATATATTATGAACTGTTGTCGCTTTCCCAGCATTAATCCCAGTTTTTTTAATATGAAGTCCAAAAAGTATGAAAATCCCTAAAGTTAGTAGTACGTAAAATTTAAGCAGGTGATTTTTCAACTTAAGTACAATCATTGGCAGAATAGAGTTACTTGGTACAGTTGGTTGGATTTAATGGTGGTGTACTTCCACACTGACTTGTTTTTATGCCTTTCCCAATGTCTTCTGCCTTCCTTAAGGTCTAGTCCATTTGTTCTTCTGTCATAATTGGAAATCATGCAGCTTTCTAAGAATCTCTCAGTCAAGACTCAAGACTTCTCTATTGGTTCAGTTCCCTCGGTCACATTGAACATTGACGTGTCCCGTAGATATTATTATGACATGACTAGGAAAAATTTATTGTTTTTGACATTTGCTTCCTTAGCTGTACTTGTTAAGTCCGCTCCAAGTGCCTTGACATTATTATTGTTCCTGGCCCTGAGGACCTACTTAAATGTCGTCTGGTATCTTTTCCCTGGCCAATCTGAGGCTAGTGACTTAATGGGAAATCTTCATGCACTGAGATTTTTGTATCGTTATTAACTCTGGATACATATGAAAGAAAGAAGAGATAGTAACAAAGTCAGCAGCTTGTATATCATACATTTAATTTCTGATCTGTTAAATAATTTTATAAATGTTTAATTATACCGAAATTATAATTTGATCGCATTCATTAAATAAGGAGTCAATCTGAGAGAGACATTTTGAACGGGATAGAAAAAGTTCCTGAGACTTATTTATATGTTATCGTCTGGATTTTGTGGAAAACACGTGTGCATGGATTCTAAGGTTGACTGCAGCCGATTGATGAACATAGTTTATCGCATTTATATACAAAATCTTCAAGAGTTTTCTCTCTCGTCTTGGAACTTGTTAAATGATCTGTGTTAGAAAAATGCACCCAAGTTGAAGAGTTTATCAACACTCAATTCATTTTAGGATGACTCCTCTTGAAAGAAATCCTGGGAGTTGGTCAGCTTCCAGGTTGAGTCTCTCGTATAAAGATTTTTATAAGGAATAAGTGTATCAATATATTCACTATCCATCTTTTTATAATCCTTTTAGATCAGTGTACGAGTATATCCACTTATGTATGTCACCGTATTTTTAAAAAATTAACAGAAATGACCAGCAATCTTTTTATAAGCTTTGGATAACTAAATCTCTTCTCATTTGAGACGGGTATGCGTTATCAGTGCTTGCAACTTTGCTTGGTCTGACTAGTCTAAAAAATGCTTGAGATGAATTAGGGAAAATATGTTACATTGAAAGTGGAGGTGAAGGAGTCAAATGTATCCTATTATGTTTGGCATGTCCAATAAATACCATGATGATATAATCAATGTACATCAAATTTAGGATAAAAACGCTGGATCAACAGTCTGGGCTAGTAGATGAAGGGGGGGGGGCAGATATTTAAAAAAAAAAAGTTTTCGATAACATAGAAATAAGAAACAGATCATGAATCCCACGGAAGAAAATTGAATCCAATGTCTTCTGTCCCTCTCTAAGAATTTGGAGACTGTATCGGATCCTATGTACACAAGTCATCAGACTAGAGATGTTTTTTACTATCCTTTATCTTTCTATTTCCTGCCCTGCTTTATCGTTGAATGCAGTAATTATCAGTCCCACGGCTGATTATGAGATACTTGAAAATCATTATGGTCAAATATCGTCCATTAAATAATCAAAACAAATAAACATGGCGATGCTGATGGTAACGGCTCCACCTTTACTAGCCAGTAAAGATATGACACAGTCAGTGCTGAAACCCCGTTCATTAACTTTCAAAAGTATTGGAAAAGCCGCTGAATAAACTAAAGTTAGTTCAAAGTTGAGCTTCACACTGTCCAACAAGTGTGGATTTCCAAATAGCGAATCTGACTTGAAGACTTCATGCATAATAATATTTATGCCCATCAAATATTACCAATACGATACCAGCTAGTATCAAATACAGTGGCGGAACTAACAGCCTTTCTGCAGTTATGTAGCTCAATGTTTCCACTCTAAAGCTAATGACTTTTACGCTAGTTTATTGCGTTCAGATTTGTTTTCATTGAAGTAGAGGATTGATATAAGAATTCTGCATAATAAGTTTCATGGCTTGTGTGACATATGTCTCGAACTTTGTAAGCAGGAAGAAGACAGCTGGCTTAAAAACCTAGCCAGAGATGATAACGATAATATTGCTACATTGTAGCTTAACCATAAACAAATGTTGGTCAGAGGGTTCAAAGGAGATTGATTGATATTTACATTGATGAAGATAGGTGATTCATTCTCACTGAATCATAAACATCTTCTTTGTTAATTACATGCCCAACTTCGGCTTCTCATTTACAAACTAGCAATGATTAAAGACGATTAAATGAAGATTAAATTAAAGGCCTTTCTTTAAAAAATTTCGATGAACTACACCTTGAGCGAATAAAACTTGCTCTAGCGAAATCAAATCTGCTTGTGTTTATAGTTATCATGGTCATTAGAAGTAATGGGTCTACCTAAACTGAATTAAGTAAAGTGGTATGAAGAATTTTTTGATTATCAACATACTCGTATGTATATCATGAAATGTAGGACGTAGAAGGCAGGAATGATGATTGGAGATCGTGGGAAAGTATAAAAGGGCAAAATGGGCAAATAGAAAGAAAAATGTCAAATTGCATGTTTCCTGTACCTTCTCCAATTCGCTCTCGGTGGTAAAAGTTAGGTATCTCTCTGTTTATCTCTTCATCTCACCCTTATGGTTTTTTATTCAATTATTACTTTGTTAGCTATTATTATGAACATGTCTTCGTTTGACAAAAGAAACAAGATTCTAAATGAATAAGTAATGAATGAGGGACTTGGAACGTTGGAACAACTCAATGAACTTGAATAAGATGTGTTCAGGAAACCATTCTTCTGCCGTGGTCCAATACGAAACATTTCACATTTTCTAGAATCGTGTCAATCATGTTTACATTAACTCATTTAAAGTGACAGTAAAGGCAACACAACAGCAACGCTTATTCTATAATTTAGAAACTGTACTTTCTTTTGAACTGTTAAAAGATATGCAACGATTGCTGTAAAATATACAAGTAGTTTTTAGTGTTTTCAAGCTTTTTGAGGACCATAGCAGTTCGGGCAGAATGTCCTAAGACTGAATGGACCAGAAGAAATTACCTGCAGAGAAAATGAACCATGATATAAATGATACCCAGACAAAATAGACTCATGAAAATTCATTTTATGCATTATATTAGAAATCCTTTTCATGAATTTGAGTATGTAGGATAGATATGTAATCCATCCATCTTAGTTACTTTGAAAATTAGACCATGTACACTTAAATTCCATTTATCAAGTTTTTGTCTGAAGGAATGCACGGATTGGACATAGTTAGGTTTTCTATGTACCCTAAATAATGTGATGAGATGATGACAAACTCTTAAGGAATGTTCACAGGTCCATATGTGTGATTCAAAACAGTGTGGCACACATAGGGTACACTAATTTGTATTATTGGAAATCATCTTTTTGTGCTTACAAGTATGAAGAAATTACATGGTTGGTTACTAGGGTAAAAGTTTTCAGTTTTGTCCTCATGTGATTTGAATCCATTCATGTAATATATTAGCAAATACCTTTCAGGTACTACACTTTAAAAAAATCTTTACCTCTGGCATTAGCACAAGTACTCTACCATTGCCACTCAACTTGAATTTAAAACTTGAAGTTTCCAAGCGAGTTTCATTCATAAACTACCAGCAGATTTGGAATTTTGTGTACACTTTTTGAATTAGCTTAAAATGCAACTTAAAACCTCAACATCTCAATCTGTCATTCTTTTTCATAAATTCTTCTATTCAGCTTACTTAACATTTGTTCAAACATTTTGAGAATCATTGAATATTTTAAATTCTGTCAATACACGAATAAAAAATTATGTTGACTAGCTAGCAGCTCTTCTCATCTGTGTCGGACAATGATTGAAAAAATCTTAGTTTAAGGGGACCAAAACGCAGTTTGTTGAACAAATTTATGTTCATGTGATCGTGAGCCCTTTGCAAGAACTCAACCCTCCTGTTGAAGTTTACAATTTTCATGCATAAATTAACTATAAAGATGATGTGGTATTAAACACAAATATTAAATATTTTTATGTGAGCTTGTGCATATCCATCAACATGCCTGGCAGGGCCTGGGTATAATATACAGGAAAATGCCTGTGTACTGGACCTGCCTAATCCAAGATTCCTTCAGTTTGGCTTGGCTCAGTTTTTATTTAATAAGCAATAAAGGAAATTCTCCTCCTTACTACCTGCTAATTGAATTGAGAATGAGCTGACAAAACTCACAGTATACAAATACACACAAGGAGTCTTCATTCATGCACATTATGGATTTAATAAATATGAATAAGAATACGTGGTAGGAAAGTTATGCTGCTATTATTAGTGCTGCTGCTCAGGTGTCATTGTTGATTGTCTGCTTCCAAGAAGGGAGAAGGTCTCGGAGACCTTAAAGCCTCAACATAAAATTTTAAAAGGCATAGTTCTGTTGCTGTATGAACTACTACCGAACCGATGGTCGTACATATATTTAAGACTCCTCATCTGGTAAATGGCACTGAAAAGAATGGTATGATGTAGTTTCCATGTAATACGAACTACTTAATGGTAGAGTTCATTTGAATAGAAAATCCGTTCGAGGAATGTCAAATATTGTTAGATAAAATTCAAACAGAGAGTACAGGAGTACAAATAGGCTTAGGTTATGTAGATGGGCTTCTTAAGATGATCAAGTTAGGCTGTATGGCGGCTTCGTAAATTACTTCAGTGATCTGTAAACAAAACTAGAGGAATTTGAGTAATAGTCTGAGTTGTAAGCTTATGGCTTAACTCTTAATGTAATTAATAAGTTAAATAATGGCCAGTGGCTTTGCTCACGTCGGCTTAACTAGTAATTTGGATCATGAAATAGTAGGCTTTGTTTATTTAGATAAGTTGGGACATGGGTGGGAGTCCAATGTGAGTGTGAGAATACAATTAATATTTTTTTAATGTTTTCTAATGGGAATGGAATTTGTCAAGTCTTCTGTCGCCGCCACGTTTGTTACACAAATAGATACTTTCATAATTGCTTGTTTGTATAAGAAATTCTTTATACATATGATTCCCCTGGTAGTTATTACAGCTTTTATAGTTATGGGTTTCGTTTCAAAAGTTTTAAATTTAGGGCACACAGAACAGAGTAAGATGGAGAAATCGCGAGTGTTGATTTTAGATCAATTATTAGTAAATTCGGTTTCAACTTTTCAATAACTGACTACCAACTTGAGCATTTATCATTTTATCTCAGCCATAAGTTGATCAGTAAACGTCGTTCCAAAAACTATTAATAAAAATGAATCTTTAGATAAAGAACAGAAAATAGTTGGAAAAGTCGGCATGTTTCGGTAAATTTCCTTCCGGGTGCAGAACACCGATAAGGTTCATCCATCAAAAATTGCCATTCATAAATTATGCCCGATAAAAACGCTGTACTATTTGTGCAGATAAGATAGTAGAATTACCATTCAGAAGCTTAGGGCCTGCATTTTTATTTGCTTAGTTCATCGTCCCAATTCTGGACAATCATTAAGTAAACAAATAATAAATATTCATCCCCAGGGTCAAATCTCAAAATTGAGGCACTAATTTCTTAAAATGATTTAAATACTTAAAACTACCTATCAATGCAAGCCATAATTCCCTTAAACTCATCAAAACTCACGACTCAAGAGTAATCTTATGAGTAATAGTCAAGAAAAAAGTTTTTCGATCCTGATCTCAGCCATTAAATTATCAATCCAAATCCAACTATTGATTGATAAATGATAATTGCGCAATCTAGGGCGAAATGCATCCTTTATCTTTTTAATGATTTGATTGAAATTTAGCCACCCCTACGACCAGTCCAAACAAAGAAATAATGTCTGAATTTGTGTGCATGAGCCAAACCTGCTTATAAATATGCTACAGGGCCAAGAAAACAATGCAGTCTGTAATTCGCATTCTCATTTCGTCCATGTTGATTTTCCTACCCTAGTCAACAAGACCAGCCTCAATACCTTCCACCTTGCCATCGCCACCTTGATTGCCTTGAGTCCGAGTCAGCCAAGTTATTTTTTTCACATATATTATGAGCAGGATGCATTTAATGGAGTCACAACTGCCCCTACCATTTCTCAACTAATCTCATAATCATTATCTGAAAGGAGTATATCTTTATATTCGACACCCAAAAGCACAGAAATATACAAAGCTTTCAAAAACATTACAAAACTATCGTAACGCAGTAGTTTCAAAGTTTTGGTATCAGAGTCCTCCATGTTTATTCTAAATCCAATTCCCCCTGCAACCAAAGAGGATAGGCTGAAATAAGATAGAGATTTGATTAAATTCACAAAAAGCCAAGAGGGTGGTCGGTCGGATCATGGGTGGGTATCTGCAAAAATTGTTGAACATGGAGGATTGAGATGGATTTGCAAGGTATGAAATCGCAGAATCTTAGAGACGATTTAGAGGAAGCATGGAGTTATTTTATTAATAATTAAGACTAATTCTGTGTTACATGATCCTATAAGAGACTTCATCTCCGCTCTGATTAATAATAAAAAGTAAAGAGGTGTTTTGGAGGGACGAAAGAGGTTATCCTACCTTACCCTTCAATCTGTTGTCTTAAGTTTAAGAACCCGCGTATTATTTTGGCTCCTTCATCTCTTGACCGCCGATTTACCTCCCCGGAGGCTGAATTCCCCAGCTAACTTCTTTATTCTCACATTTTGCCTCCAACTTCTTCACCCTGGAGATTGAGTGTCATGAAAGTTGAAGGGGCTTCTTAATTCTATTATGGATTCCTATACCTCTTATCCTTCGAGTGTATTAAATCCGGCTTTTTAAGAATATTATATTATACATTATATTGAAATTAATGACAAAATATGGTTACCCCTTTTACTTTATTGAATTGTTAATGATTCTCTTATGATCACGTGTTTGGACATACGTATTATTTAATTCCACCAGACTTCTTGAATATGCTTTGATGTTAAAAACATATGTTGAATAATTAGTTTACTTGATGTTATTTACATAGCTTTTCCAGATCAATTATGAAATCAGTACGGATATTTTAAGACAGTTTAATTCTTGCTCGATGCTGGATGAGGTACTTCGAATGTAGATGGTCAATAAATAACAGTAATCCCAATTTTCTATTCTGTTGCGAAATGAAGTAATTTGGGTTAATGAATCCGAACATTTCAACAGGTGACTCTTAATTAGGTGAAGAAAATCAGAACTTGTTGACGATTAACTTGTATCTTATGAGCACAACTAATCAGGGATTGTGTATGAATAATGCGTGCAGATGTTTTTTGGATAGATTGCAAAAGCCTAATCAATTAAGCAAATTATTTTTCAGAACAAGGTTATTGATTGATCATTAGTTTTTCCTTATTTTTTTACTTGGGTCTCAATACTGTTTTTTCATCTTCTTCAGCAACTGGAATATTTATTTCAAACATTGAATTAATCACAAATTTAGAGCGTTCTAAACTTGTTTGATGCTCTACGACCAAAGGATTAATAATTTTTTCTAAACTCAGGTGCCAAAGTCTTCTCATTTCCCAACATTGTTCCACCTGATAGTTTTGTCTGATAAGTGTTCAACTATATTGAGAATGATTACATTTTAATTCCAATCGAACTAGCTCTGATCCGCAGCGCTGATTTTTAAAACAGAAACTTGAGATGCGTTTCCATTACTCTACTGACAAATGTATTACTTTTTGAAGCCAAGTAAACCTAAACGGAAAACACTTTGGACCTTATTATAGAAACTATATAACTTATCCATAAATTAACGCAGCTAATTAATTAACGAACTAACTCCAGTACGTTTCTTAATAAATCAATCCCCCCATTTGTAAGTTTTAACTTCAATAAGGTCTATTTCTGGCTTAAAATTACCATCACGTAAATCTATAATAGATTCCTTTGCCAGCATGACAATTCAAAGTCAAACGCAGATTCTGCCGAAGAACGTACAATGTATTTTTTGATTTTCCAAGTAAGTTATAGATAATAGTAGTAACATTGCTTAGGTAAGTTGGTCCTTCCGTACAACAAAAACCAGTTTTTCTTAAGTACAGAAAAATATTGAAACTGCGGCCTGCATGAGTTGTTTTGTTACCTGGATATAGTTTTTTTATATGCATACATATAACATTTCCTATAAGACGCCCCTGCCTCTTGCTCCTAGTTTGTAGAAAGATTTTCTCAATTTAAAATCTCAGATTTATTTCATTGTAAATAGAAGGAGACGAAGCAGGTACTAGAGTAGAGGGAAAGAGAAGGTCAAGCTCTATATGAGATCACATCACAAATAAAAAATATGAATCTACCTTCTCTGATAGTCTCTCGACAAATGAATGAATCTACCCATCCATGCCGTGGTATCTCACAATCAACCCTCAGAATATATTTTTGTTAACCACGAGTTATTGAGAAAGGCGGAGTCTTGCAAATTAACTTGGCTTATTTTCGTAGACGAGGATTTATGCGTGCAGATTTGCCATGTTGGAAATACTCGGAAAGAACAATCTTAATTGTAAAATGCGTTGTAGCTTCCTTGTGCCTTGGAAATCCACGAGTGAGCTTTAGATTTTCTCGTGTTTTGTAATCCGTTAGCAAGTAGTTTTTTTTTCGCTCAAAATTGATCCATGATTTGAATCCTTGTACTAATTACGCACAAAGACCAGACCGTGTAGAGAAATCATTTGTTTTGATTGAGGAGATATTTTTGAATCAAAGCTTTGAGTTGTTGAATTTAGCTTGGAAGATTACGACAGAGTTGAGAATGAGAAAGAAGAGTTTGTAAGTGTATGATGATACTTTTTGTTATGGATTCATAAGATGGTAAATATAATTTGTATTAGTAAGGTCTCTGGTGGGTTGGTATATTTAAGGTCGGGCAAGATACTGAAAGAGTGAGGAAGAGATAAAGATTAGTGGAAAGATGAGGAAGGAATTTTTTGAAGAGTATTATTTTCATTCAGTCCTAGTCACCCTCCTACCTGTGTCCACCGTCTGAGATTCCTTTTCCCAGTCTACCCTTCTAACTTTGCTCTTGTTTTCTTCTGAAACCGAAATATTTTCCCAATTTTTTTTTATCTCTCTCACTCTCTGCTACAAAGTCAAAAGATAAAAAAAGCGATTCATTAGAAGATGAAAAGAACACTTTTATTTTATTATTACAGAGGAGATTGAGAGAGATGGCTTCTAGTAGGATAAACGCATCTATATTAAAAGGGATAGAACTGAAGAAGGAAGAGTTGTGGAGTCCACAGAGATAAACTGATTCTTGAAGGTTGTTCCATTATTACAGATTTAAATTGGAGATTTCGTTGCATCTTTAGCTTCATCTCTGACTGACTCTACTCTGGGTCTCTTGTGCACATGTAGACAATAGGGGTTTTTGAGATTTTTATTTCTACACTAAAATTTTGACACTTCAAAAGTCTCGATTACAAGGAAAAATTAATTGGCTGGTATTTCGGATTGATAAATTGAATTAACTTAGGGAACCGCTTTGGGACCCTTGAATCTTTCAATCTTTCTGTAAAGGTTGAGAAGGGCTGTACAGATAGGCTCGTTATCTTAAAGACAGAACATGTCATAGTGTTTGTCTGGATTCGATTTAGGTGAACTTATTTCATATTTGTTGCGTGCAGGTTCATACTATTGTCTGGTTTCAAATGAATTAATTAATTCAAAGCCCCGGTGGGATCCAAGGACCCAAGTTACAAAAAAATTAGTCACATTCAAAGAAAAAGGGTCAACAGTAGTAGATGACTTGAAATACCAGTGTTTTATTTCCATTGTTACTTAAGGCGGCACTGAACAATTAAAGCAGGGCAGGTTGAATAACAAACAAGCAAATTCAATACAATTGTTCATGTAATTCAATGAGATTGAAGGGAACTATAAGGTTTACGCATTCCTATTGCGTGTAACAGCAATGGATCACTTTTGATCTCCGCAGCCATACTGCTACCTTTAAAGAAAACTTTTGTTACCTTCGAATTGTGTTTTATTATTTGTTTTTAATACAAAACTATCAGACTAATGAAATAAATCTCGGAAATTTATAATAACCTTCCCATTTGCAATAATTAGATCGAAATCAGCCGTCACATAATTCTTGTTTAATTCATCTGGGATGTATGCATATGGCTGTAGAAATTGTGCAAACCAATATTCTTGAGCAGGAATTGCAAAAGGCAATATTCTTAACCAGGAATTGCATTAGTAAAATATACAATTTCAGTAATTATAGCCAATTTTTTTAATCCCTAAAAGCTACAGATAAAGCAAAGAAATAAGACATAAGATCGTGCTTTGATTTTCCTTAAATCGTATGGAATAAAACAAAAAGCATCCCTTTGCCGTGAGTATAAAGTGTAATTAAGTCATTAGACAATTAGATGGAAGATCTGATTAATTAATTAGTAAGTAATTAAAAATAATCGTAAGTAATCTCCTGAGCTCCCATATTCACCCAAGTGCTGTAATATTAACTAGCCCTAAAGAGTTAGAACTGCTTGAGGGCTTCAGAATGAACTCAGAAGTCATAAAGTCTTCAAGGCAATCCTTTCTATCATATGAATGTTTGCATATTTTTTGCTAGCTCTGCTCAAAGTCACGGGAAAAGTCTGCCATATGTTGAAAGAAGGTGGAACATGTACATGGAATAGTGAGAGGAGATTATCCTAGCCTTCAACTTGAGAAAATAGTTATTGTCATGTTTGTCTCATTTACTTTTTGTAAGTCCTTGTTGAAAATTGAGCCGGATTATTGAATGAATTATTTTTTTTATGAAGATATGCCGCTCTCTTTTATTTTTATGCTTTTAGAATCACATTTGTCATGTGGTAAAAGGGCCCGACACAGCAGTTGCGAAAATTCCTCACTTTCTTGTTACTTAAACTAGTTTTCCTCAATGGACTGAGGTAGTCAATTGTGCCCATTGACACATTCAATTTCCCACTCTCTGCTCCCTTCTTTAACATTCAGAATTAAGACCGATCGGCTTCAACCTAGAGAGCCAAAGTCTGTTCCCGAACAACTCTGTGTTTATAAAACTATGGATAGACTTCAGGAATCTCTTTTTCGCACATTTTCCATTTGTGTTTGTCATTGAACGGAACAATTCCGCTTTGTTAATTGTTTCCCAATCTTCTTTCAGTCTCTGGCTCTTCTCTCTCCTGGAGGTTGCTTCCGTTTCATCCTAACATTTCCCGCAGTATTGTTCTCCTTAAAAGATAAAATGGAATGTTTTCCCCTTTAGAAACAAGAAGAAACGGCGTGTAGTAAACTTGTATCATATTTGAGTGTGTGGAATTTATTTGCACAAAAAATAAACCCTGTTAAGAATCACAACTACTGCTTTTATTGTTTGGTGTTCAAGCTTCAACTTTAGGATTGAGATGTGGTATCTTGTACCTATGGCGGAGATGATCCCTTTCTTCATGTTATACAGAGTCCAATAATTTTTGAAACTCCAAATTTCTCCCAACACTGTTAATTACCCAAGGGCAAACATGTAGGGGAAAAAACGCAGAAATGTGAAATGGGAACTTTTTGTGCGTAAACATGATCGAGATGCATGCCTATATATCTGTTTCATCATATTATATTATGATTAGGGTCTAAAACACAGCATAACTATGGGAGAGGATCAAGTGCCAGTTGATTATCTGCAGTCAGCAGTTTGATTTGATTTCCATATCCAGTTTTCTCTCCACGTACAATCTTCAAATGGCTCAAATTCGTCAATAAATTTCCACCTAATATGCATAATACTAGACTTCAATTAAGCATGTCTATCAAATGGAAGAATTATAGATGAAGCCTGAAGCCCACTGAATGAGTAACATTCATAAGAAGTTACCGACGATGACGACAGGTTGGCGAAATGTGTACCAAGATTACGACAGAAGGTAAGAACCTGTTAAAAATCGCAAAGCCTATCGCCACCCTGCCGCTGGGCTCTTGTCTGGGCATTTCCAGATTTTCTCTACAAAAGCATTATCAACAAGTCTGATGGCATTTCGTGATATCAGCAGACACAATCTTACCTCTCCCAATGCAATGTGACTCCTATAAATTCCTAAGTAATGCAGTGACGCAGGACATGATTGCAGAGTTTGATCCAACAATTGAAATCATTATGTGCTTATCGACTGCTTCATTTCAAGAGTTTTAGTTACTTTCAGATAACATTACTATAAATCATGGGTAAAGATGTGACAGTGATAATCTGATCGAAACAGAAAGACTTGATAGAAAGCAGTTGGATTTGATTGTTCTAGAAACGTAGGTTCCCTAAGAGGAGGTATTTACTTCCGTATAAAATTTATAATGGCACTTGATAAAGTTAGCCCATTTCCAGGACAATGAAAAGATGAGAAATCAAACTGAGCTGCCCGTGGCCTTGTGATAAAGTTTCAACATGTGAATAAAAAGGAGCTGAGATTTGAGATGATCATCCCTGCCCGTGATTAAATAAATGAATTTAGCTAGTCGTATGCAATTAATTGCAGTAGCACATCTGTCTGGTATGCGCCAAGACTACTTTTTGCACTAGTAAACTAATCTCACCTGAAGTTACAGAAAACAAGGAGAAGGAATTGAGATGATTAGGAATTCCAGCCAAGTTTTGCTCTCGAGATATCACCGAAGATTTTTATTATCATTTTATGCTGCGAGTTATAAATCTCCATCGTCTCTGATTCTCTGATTGCCACCGGTTCATCTAATGTTGTTTTGTCTCCTATAATTTGGCTCGGGGTTTCACATTATTTCCCTCTCTCTGAACTTGATACCAACAGTGAATAATTTATTGCCGATCTTGTGACTTAACTACTTTGAGCCTCCGAGCTCTCTGCATTTAATTCTACACCGAGCCAAGCAACTACACAGACTACTAGGATGGGTGTGCTGCCACTGCATGTTGAACGCACAACTGTTGATTAACTTGATGGATGCTTTGCATTGTAATAAACCTGTGTTTATGTTCTTCAAGCTCTTTTAAATTGAAGACCATTTCCAAATACCAATGACTATGACCCTTGCAATTAGTTTTGCATAATTTGTTTGTCCTAAAGATCTCCAAAGCTGACATTGACTAGGAGCCAATATAGTGGGATTCGTGGGCTTTTCCATCCCATTCACTACTCTTTCTTCTTGCAAGATCTGAGAACATTTCACAACTTCTTTAGAGTGAGATGACAAACAAGGGTCTGGCTTTTTCACTTACCCCTTTTCGCGTATCCATTTCCATAATTACCAAATCCATAATGTTTTTACAACCTTTAGTCTTTTGTCAGAAGACCCAGGGTCGATATTTTAATGGACTTAAAAAAGAGAGTGAAATGACGCATTTAGAAGAGGAGATTATTTTTAACATGCAAAACGGACGTGTTATGAATGCATGTTGCTTTTATGACATATTTTTACTATCGGCCATTCATACCCGGTTCTTTGAACGAGAATTTCGTAAAGAATGCATTGAAATAGCAAATAACATTTCCCACATTGCAAACACTGAGGAATGACTGATAACTGACCAATTGGCCGGTGAGCTTATGCAAATGATTGGGGTAGCCAGACTTAACACAATTTTGTGTGTGTTCTTTTACTACAAATGCACTTAATATATTATCAAGCGGTAACACTTTAGATTACCTTTAGACCTCAAGGGGAATACCAACTACATTTTATTAAATATTGAATCCGATCAAGGGAAGTTCAGAATGCTTTTAAACCCGACGACAAGTGATTTTAAAGTCATCATTCTTGTGAAAGTAAATATTAGCCAACACAGTTCAAAAATGCAAGTGTAATTTACACTAAGATCCCACAAGTTGAAGTGCAAGACTAAGCTATTAGCTATATAAATCTTGTATCGAATATTAATTGCTTACATTCAAGTGGCATGCTCAATTCTAGCTCAATGCAATCAAAAGTCGTAAGTACTTAAAACTCATTAAGAGAAAAGATCCGTGAGTCTAGAAAATTTCCTGTACGAATTCTTTGTCATGGTTCAATATGAGCTGAATAGGGATTCCCTTATTATTATGGATGTATTCAATGTCAAATGTCCAGTACACTGGCCAGTGCTTACTAAACGATGCTGATGATCCCCTTATCATTACAAAAGAAGAGGGCTAAACTTCTTAGGTAAGCTCAAGTTGTAGGAAAAGCAAAGAAGCCTCACCCAAAAGTCACTCAATGAAATGAATGCCCATCAGTCCATCCATCCTAAAACCCTATACTCTTCATTTACTTGAAACTCAAAGGAGAAGCAGCAGTGGAGCTACTACATTGTATAATGTATTACTTTACAACCTCATGTTATTCAGCCTCTGTTCTGTTTGTATAAAATACAAGTTAAACAAGAATTATATGTAATTTTCCTATGGTGGGAAAATGGTTATGCAAATTAAACATGAAGGAGGTATGGATTGAGGAGAAAGACAAGATGAGTGAAATATTTTACCCAAAATCCAGTTTCTTATAAAGCCTCCTTAGCATCACCAAGGGCCTACCTGTTCTATTCTCTCATCTACGTGTGTATTTAACAAGTGCAAGATATTATATGGAAGATGCAATCCAATCTAATGCGTGTGAGGGAATTCAATGTACCAAGAAGTTCCGATAGATTTGAAGAACGAGGAAGACTGTAAACTTCAGCAGTAGGTCTCGTTCTTTATTTTCCCCCTTCGTTTTTTATCAAGAGAAAAAAAATTAGATGGAATTAAATTCTTTGATGGAATTTGTGTCCAAATTGCTAAAGAGGTGAGTCTAATGAATTGGGCTTTTAACCCTTTTCTGAAATCGAGTAAATGACTCGAATGGAATATGAAGGGAGGGCAGTTGGTAGTCATTACGGAGAATCGATTTCCTCAAACAAGTCGGCATTTTGCAAAAGCGGTTTTTGAGGTTAATTTTGCACGATTTGGTAGTCTTGTTAATTTCCCAATCTCATTTATCCGGAAAAAATCTTGTTATACTCTTATATTTCTTCTTACTGTATGGTCACATTTCTCTGGATTTGTAATAAATCCAATTTTGGGGTATATGTTTTCAAAAATCAAAATTTCTGGCCTTGTCTGTTGGATGAGCTTTGAAAAAGATTTACAAATAAATCTTTTAATATTTGGTGGAAGAAAAATTATATGATCCGTAAATTTAAACACTTAGAACCATTTACATTATTGGCTTTGTTCTTTCTGTGGTATTAAATGTAAAACTTATAAAATTTCAAATACTATTGGAGTTTATATTATATGAGGGATGAGGGTTTAATTGCCTTTATTTATATTGCGCTTACCTTCTATATCGTAGCAAAATCGAGAATCTCATCTACGGACTGGATAATTGTTGTATTGTGCCAATTCCAAAACGCTATGCTTTATGAAAGACCTCATAAGAAGCATTTAAAAGAAGTCAAAAGATCTAAGTTCCATGGGAGTCTGTAAAATGAGGTACAAAGGTCTTTTGACCAGCAACAATAGACTGGGTCAGTCGGCCCATTCTTGCATGGTGCCTCATTGGCCAGGCTAGGCTTTAACAATTGGTTCTATTCAATGGATTTCGAAAACTCATTTCAACGGGGAGTGGAGATTTGACCCAGTGAGAATAGTCTCTCAGAGTGAGAACCCATTGTCAATAGTCAAAGGGAACTTACTCAGAAAATTGACCGTAACAAAACAAACCTATTTGTTAAAGTCAAGAAGGTGTGGATAGGACTCGAGGGTTTTAAACAACAGCAGGCTGTACAAAACACTTTATAGTGTTAAAGGTTACAAGGTAACAAAATAAGGAACAATTACTGTCCTGTCAAAGCTGTCTTAAATGCCTTTGCTTCTCATCACATATTTGCCAATTAAATGACATTTTCCTAAATTCTTTATGACCTATCCTTTAGAAATTTTTCCTTCCGTTCGTACTCTATCCGATTACACGGCCCACGTGTGTTTTTAGATACACGCTTATTGTAAGTTAAAACAATTGGGTCGCGATTCCCAAGCAAAAATAAACAAATAGTTGGGTCATGCAAGTTTCAATGTTTAACAAAACTAAGACAATTCTAAACCTCATTTTTCTGGTTGACTGGTCATGAAAGTTGCAAGCCCTCTACTATTCTGCCTTATTTAGGTTCGCTATCTTTTGGGGTTTGAGGTTTGGCAATTGATTGCTTTTTTATGACCGGCTATTTACTCAAATCAAAGGTTACTTAATCGTCTAATCTATGCGGAGTGAAACAAAAGATTGACAAAAACTCTGCGTCTTATTCCCAAGATGTATCCACGAGGATTATTAAAGAAAGACGCAAGGAGGTTTTAAAAAGAGTGTGGAAATAGTAAGTTCGATTCAAGATGATATTTCTCTCCTAACTCCAACTCCCTGAGACTTAGCCACAAAAGAGCTTGTAAATTGTAATCAGTGTAAATCGCAATTGCAAATTGAAACTTCAGGGTGGGAAAAGCCACTTCAAAGGTAAAACCGGCACGTAAACCTACGGCGTATGGTTTCTGAGACAATTTGTAGTATCTTAGCTCAGTTTTTTACAAATTTGTGTAGTCAAACCACTCACTACATATTAAGTAAGGTTCTCCTGTGGGTGAATTAAAAACAGATGAATAAAATTTCTCATAAGTTTACCAACAAAGAAATGTAGCTGAGGCGATTGTACCAGGAATTAATTGCTATTGAATTCCTACAGTATTGCCCCAGAGAGTTCAGACCTGAATTACCAAGCACGAAATGCCCGAGACGAACATACCTATGTGATAATACAAAAATCATAAAACACCCTACACTCTCAGCTTGGCATTCTCGTACAAATCGCTTGATGAAGGTTTCCTAACCTCAAATCTCTTGGATTTAACGAATTTTACATATTTTCTTCATCTTTCTTTCATTGATTGAGCATCTGTATTCATCGATTCAGAGTTATAGGTATGCCGAAAAGACTTGAAGGATTTTAAGTCACCTCAAGCCCTATGAAAATATGAATTACTTACTTGTACTACGTTACACTACTAAAAAAACGCTACGAGGTGAACTGGCCAAGAAGCAAAAAGCAAATGAATGTTGTGGGTTCATGTATCTGATTAATCTCATAAGGGGGAAATAAGGTAAATCACATAGATATAGGAGAATTCTTTAATAACTTTTTACACCATATCCCAAGAAGCCACAAGTATTCTCTGCTTCTGATAAACATAATGATATAACCTCATCCCCTGGCATCCTGATATCTTCTGCCGGCAATCCGCTGAATACCTACAGCAAGATTCCATTTTTCAGCAATTTTGTGGAAATACGAAGCAAATAATAAATGGACCAAGTCGGCCTTTTCACCTTGAGTTTTTTACGAGACAAAATGATTCATCCGTTTTAGTCTTTTCCCCTATAAGTTTGTCTGATTGGAGATCAATATGCAAAATACCACTTAGCTCTTGTGCGTACAAAGTAATCTGACTTGAGCGTATACAGGAAGACTATACGCAATCCCAGCATCTCACGCCACACATTTATTACTCTTCTTGTCTACATGGTTATGAAGCTGAACTTACCTATAACTTGAGTCTATAAGGGTGTAAGTACTAAGGATATGACGGGTTAATCTTATTTTCATCTTTATTAAAAAAATTCTTCTGAAATTCCGTCTAGAATAACTCATCCCACACAACACAGACACCCATGTCGTTACCTGTGTTCTCCTGGTTATATTATTCCTTTTACTTTTATCCTCACTTTCAAGACGATTTGACTATACACGTGAGATATCCGCAAGGCAGCTGGATCTTCACGATTTAATGTACTCTTCCAATAATTCTTTGTTTTTTATTCTAATCTCCTTGTGGGATTTGGCAAGATTTTAGAAGTTTCGGCCGTGAATTACCTATATGTATTGTATAGGTGATATGATTTTTTAATACTTGTATAATCTTGTGATTTCTTTGATTAAGATATCACGTTAATGTATGACTAGGATGAAAATTACATAACCCTAGGTTATCATTTCTTGATTTCTTTTACCCATCCTTTCCCTCCAGGAAAAATACACATGTTTCACATAGTTGTGAAGAACAAAAAAAACTGGATCTACGATCTATATCTCGTGGGCATTTAATAAAGTAAATAAATATCTGATCAATACAAAATCCCACTATGCATTAATAGTATGAAAATAATGTAGCATTTTGTAACAAGCTTTGAAGGCCAACTAAAGAGAATAGTGTGAGTCTCGAATCGTCACGAGTAAACTCAACCAACTTAGAACTTCGTGAGTAAACCATACAAAGAGAATGTATAACTTCCTCAAGTTAATAATAAATAAAATGGGTAGGAGAGGATTGTTAAATCCCTTTCCGCTTATTTCCAAGAAATTCAGAACCTGAAAGCCACCCCGAACTTTAGACTAGAGAATGAGCAAACTTTTCAGTATCACTTCATTTCACATTGAGCTTGTATGAGGAAGGATACAAGCTAACATTAGGGTAGTGTCATTATTAGAGCGTATAGAGCCGGCATGGAGATATCCAATAAATCTCAATTTGAAGAACTTGATGTGACAGAACAAGAGAAGAATGCCGCACCCACATAAGGACCGGAAATTGAACAAATATAACTATTGACCTTTGACAACCTTTTAAAGACCTTGAATAGATTCACTTGGATATGGACCAATTCCCTCAATATGCTCACCTATGGTCTCTATGTCTGGCTTGTATGTGCAAACAAGTCTGGGAGTGTAAGCCACACTGACCAAAAAACTCTGGACTCTTGAGAATGAATCGAAAAGAAAGTCAACAATGAGAAATGAGTGATATAATGATAAAAATCATAATAATAATAACAATAATAATAGTAGTAATAACATGTTCAGATCCGTCTGGCGTTTTCATTTCATTCACAGAGTTCCAAAAATATAGGTTCACACATTTATGTCTCGAGTGTCCTATCGAATGCTCCAGTATGTTACACAATAGAGCCGAGATTCTGGAATCAATGAAATATCTTAGAATATATTTTTCATTCATACACATCCTCCTCCTCACAGGAGTATAATAATAATAATAGGGTTCCTCCGCAGTAGTCTGCTGTGCCACTTCTATGGGAAAGAAATTGTTATGATTATGTGACAATCTACAATCAAAATTCCAAAGTGTTCCTTCCACCATTGGCCCTGTAGGAGACAGGAAGATTTTATTTTCCCATACGAATTCATATTTTTTATTCATCGTTAAAGCCGGTGCTATCTTGCCATCCCAGATATGACAATTACATGTTCCAGGTCAGAATTTAAATTCACACCTTCTTGACTAAAATATTCCTTCAAGGTCTTTGAAGGCGGAACGGGTTCACTTGACTCCACTAGATTGACTAGATAGGACGATTTCTCGTGGAACTGGAGAAGCTACAAGTAGCTAAGCTTATAGGTTATTATTATCTATCCTTAAGTATTAGACGATGAGGAAATTATCGGGTCTAGAAGGGGTAGATCTCATCACGTATATCCACACAAGTATGTTTCTGAAGGTGGACCCATAAAGGTATACAGTGGTTTTAGATATTATGTAGCAGAAGTGGATTTTGATCTCTTTACTCTTCCTTATGTGATCTATGTAAAGGCAGGGGCAGATGTTGTCCGAAACGATTGAAAAATTCCTCCGTTTTTTCTCTTAAAGTAATTTAAAGTAATTCATAATTGGGTGGAAGACGTGCTCATGTTCACTTAGAGAGAAAGGGTAGATAAAAAAATACAAATCGTACACACACAAACATATGAGGTGATCCTCAGAGATTGAATTGCCTTTTATTATATTATGAATTAGAAGCCAGAAATTCATTCAACCTTCAGCTCGTCTTCCAGAATAGCATGGGATTCGTAGGGCATGAATGGTTGTAATCTCCCAAGATGTTCTTCCCTTGATGATGAATGTGTTTTACATATGGGGTCGAAAGTTGGAGGGTTAAGAGAAAAATGAACTAATACACCGATATGATTACCCTGGCTAATACATCTCTCCAATGTTTTATTATTATAGAAGAGGAGTATTAAATTATTATAGTTCATTGCTCTAGGTCGAGTTAGTAATGAGAGAGGATTGTGGACCATCACGATATGAACCCTTGGCTTGGTGGAGTCACCAAATGAAGCAACAAAGAAATTGATGAGGCTGGTTCTAGTTTTTGCTTTCGGTTAAAAACAGATTATCCTTTCTCTCATGCATATGCATCTATTGTTTCTCCCTCCCTCATTCATACTAGCTCAAGAGTGTAGAATATTAATAATAATCTCTCTCTGTCCAGATTCCATTCATAACTCCAATCCTGTGTGTCTGGTGCATTGGCTTATGCATACACCACATAAGACAACATCATCATCCGAGATAGTCTTCCAGCCGCTTTGAACCCCGTTCTCTCCATATCCCAGTATTATACATGGATGAATGAGTAGAGAATATGAATACGAGAGTGGTTGAAGTTTTACATGTTTTCATCACCAGAAGTGGAGCTCAGCACTTTTCATTCATAAAATCGTAGCAACAAGGTCGGACCACGTATTTTCATCCCGGGTTCAGAGTGTGTTGTGTTGACTGTTGTATGTAGATACAGATGTGTTATTACTTGTAGTGTGTTCCAGTCACTTTACAATGGGGTACATGCCATTAGTAGTTTAGTAGTTGAGGACATGTTTCGTAGGACAGATTATGGTCAAACAGATTCTGAGTAAAAGTTCATTGACAAAAATTTTGGAAATGGGATTCCACTAACGTGTGGGTGGCTGTCGTTGGTCTGTAGGCTGGAGGTTTATGAATACTTTATTACAGGTCCTTGGGAGAATAACAATAATATCCCATAATTTCGGTCTTTACCATATAGACAAGTGTCAAATGTTGTGTTGAAAATGGATGGCCAATGACAAGAAACATTTTAGGGTTGGCATGAGTAAATTAGAGGGACGGAAAAAAATAATATGGTCCAACAAGGTACGGCCAGTGATAGACTTTTTTCATTGGAAATCTTAAGTGGTTTGTAAATATGTTGGTCTTGAATGTTGGGGCAATGCTTCTTTCCTTGTTCTACCAAGTGCAACCGAAGGACTGGCTGTAATTTGAAGTGTAATACCACTTTAACTTTTTCCCCACGGAGTTTATGATTCCATTTTTTGGTCAAACTTTTGACCTAGCCCTTCAGAATATTTTGCCACCCGTAATTCCAAAGCCCAATCATCATAAATCCCTAAATTTCAATATTACCTTCCAATTACCAGTGGTAACAAATACATTTCGTACATTTTAGCGCTAAGTAAACATGCATTATTATCATTTAAATCCTCTTTCCACAAAAACCAGGTACCAATACCTTCGAAAAGGCAGCAAGCGAGGTACATAAAAAAGTGTCGAATCTAGAAGACCCTCACTCTAGGTATCCTTGCCTGATGAGTAGATACTACTGGCTGACACAACAGGGCACATATAAAATGGAAAGGTCTGACAAATAAAGAAACATCAAGACACCAGAGGTAGATTCCAATGTCAACTTTACTCAATCCTTTTTTGAAGAAACTTAAGACAAATAAAGGAGCTCATCGTACCCGTAGTAACTAAGCTTTTACATCTTGGAAGAACATCCCAACCCCTATTATATCTACCTGTTTGTGTGCATTGCATTATTTCTCCGGTAGTAATAACATTACATACTTATACTATATTACGGACTATTGATTCTATGCACACAGACCACAGTCAAGCCCAGCTTTCTGCTTGTCATAAGGCGAAAAGCCTTTTATTTTAGTCAAGAAAATTGAAGAGATATTATTATATTTTTAATACTTTCGTATCCATCTCCCTTATTGTTGTTGCCCCAAGACTTGAAGTAAAAAGAGAGAGAAGCCTTAGAATTCTAATAGCTTAGAAGGTACACTAGTTCATGTCCAGGGTTGAAAGGTACAGTTTTATATTCCCTCATGTTAAATGTGTGCAAACAGGCACATTCCAACTGCCAAACGCCCAAGGAATCCAACGGAGATGAAACTATACGAAAGTGCACCCTTCCAAGTTCTAACAAATAAGCCTTCCTTAACTTTTACTCGATTACCCAGTCCTTCAATTTCACTTTGAAGCCGAAACTCACTTAACTTTAGGACTGAATCTTCCTCGTCCTACACCCCATAAATCATACAAAATAATACGCAGCCTTTACTCTTTTAGTGGCGGAACTGGGCTTGGCCTCGGACGAAGGTCATCATCATAATTCAAACCCTGGTTGCTTCTACACTCTCTTTAACCTCTTGGATAAATGGAAGGACTGATTAATTCCTGGAAAATTTAAGGTGTTAATTTACACCCTAATTAAATTTCTATTCCAAACTTAGAATCCAGTTCATCAAACTTTTAGAACGATGGAGGGAGTTTGGAGGCTTTTCTTCAGGTGAGCCAAAGAGTTGAAGGGTCGAGGGATTTTAATTAGACGGGTATCAAAGGCTATTATTAGCTCATGGTGAGGGAAACTTTTTGGAAATCATGGAACATGATACACTCTAACTATCCGTCCCTCCATTATCAGGAACTTGGCTTGAAGCACTGCAAATCTGATGTTTAAAAGAAACTATTCTAAAGCTTGTGCTGTCAACAATATAAAATTTCGTCACAATTAGTCCATGCTATTATTATTGCAGTATAGTTGTTATTTGACAATGCTCTTTAGTAAACATTCGTATATCTCGGATTTCACTTGATTCAAACGGGCAGTGAGAAATGCCGAAGGTCGTCTGCTCTCGACTTTCGTAGTAAACAATTTTTGAAAATGACTTGCGTTTAGATAAGTTGCAAACGAACCAGGGCTGCTGTATTCCTTTCATTTCTTCACAAATAAGTCAAGTGGATTTAGTATTGCAAGGAAGGGTGCTGGGATTCTAGAATTCAGTGGTATTGATGAACTTGAAGAGACGGCCCCTTTTTAACATTGTGAATACAAATAATTCAAAATCATTTACTCACTTGAAACCGCAGATGTAACAAAGGTTCCATGACAGGGAAAGAGCCGAACTAACCTTAGGGCTCTGTACCTACTGGACATAATTAAAGATTCTACTAATATCGTCTGTACTGCTGTAAATGTGGTGTCGTCGGTATGATGCGGGTTTTTGAGTCAGACGATGTTTGACGTTGGTGATACAATCAGACAATTAGTGATGATGGATTTTGAATGGTGTTGGGGTTGTATCATTACTTTTGTAGTATGTATGACTAGGTGTAGGGCATGACTTTTGTTCGTGACCAAAAAACTGCAATTTACTCCATTTACGTGTGTTAGTTAAGGAGGTTGATATTTACGCGGGTTTGATAGCAATAAAAAATAATCGTTAGTTCTGACTTGAAAGTTTCAATACAGGTAAAGATTTAAGTAGGGAAATCCTCAGATTTTATGAGATCATTGGACAATAACAAGGATACAAAAGTGTATAGATTTCTGCCCTGAATATGATTATATTGAGTTTTAAACTTTTAAAGACTGAGACCACCCAAGCAACCAATCTCGACTGGTTCCTTCAACCTTTTATCAAGAAAATTAATTAGAGATTTAATAAACGCAGAATAGCCCTATACTCGTTCAATAAGGCATAAGATAAATGTATCCACTGGGGTCATTAGGAGATCTGGAACATGGTATTAAATCGGGTCAGCACAACACGCCATTTTTACAAAATGTAGTAGGTTAAGGCCTTGGAAAAATTCAATTAAGAATTAATACATAATGATGGATTCATCTAATTTTGTTGGAAGACTGAAATTGCAATCGGAAATTCTTATAAAGATGAGGAAAGTTGTAGTTAAAGTCGTCCTGCTATATTGTCCGATCAAAATTACTGGTCTTTATGAATTTGAGTCCTCCTGACCTATATCCATGATAGCGTGTAGCCAATGTTATGTCAGTGACACATGTTTTCTTGTTCGATCAAAATCGTTCCATCAATCTTCAATTAGCTTTCTGTACAGGTTGGAATCGACCTAGATGACTCATATGGATTAAAGTTTTAAATCGATTATCCCCAAATAAACTTCACGACCTGCATCTGGTCCTAGCTGGATACGACAAATAGCCTAGAATTTCATAACTATACAGGTTAAAGGAGTTGTAGCTAAGTCCATTCATTCAAAGTTCCAACTAGAGACGATGATAGAATAGTAGATATAGCTAGATAATTCTTGATGCAAAACTTTTCATAATTGCAGGCGAATCCGGAAGAGTGGGTTTCCATTTTAAGATTCCAGAGCTTGAATCGTTGACACCGCTCATAGTTTAGTCTCAATCCCTTCGTGGTTGGCCTAGGTGCTAACTAATGTCATTAAAAAGTAATGATATGGAATAAGCTGTGACTAATATTTTAGCTTCAAGTGCAAATGTCGCATATAATAATACATACTGATACTCTGGAAGTTTTTAAACACTATTGGGGGACCATGCGCTGGGAACTTTCCACCAATTAAAGCGAAACGAAATGAACGAACACTACCAAGTTATTATTAAGACATGTAATTTCTAAGCTCCATGTGTTCTCCATAAACTCCATTCTAAGACAGCCAACCCTTTCCTGACTGAAACTGGAAATAAAGCAATTGAGAAGTTTGCTAATGCATCTCGCATGATAGTGAAATGTTACAATCAAGTAAAAAGATTTCGACCCGAAGTCAACCGCCTTATTGTCCAGAATGAATTTGCAATTCTGTGTCACAAATATAATTTGAGAAAATGAGAGTGGGTCATTGCCCAATGTTTGCAACACTACAGCAGTTTGGAAGAAATTTATAAATGTTTTATTATCATCACTTTCCTAGAACCTGTGTCAGAGCACAAAAACATATGTTTCTCAGGGTACCTTATCCGAGTTATGGGACAGCAAGAACGTGGACGAATTAGTTAGATGAATCCTTTCTAAACTACGGATTTTATTTGTATGGAGGGTTTCGTACTTGAATTGAAACCCTGAGAACCTTCTTATGCCGTTTTCGATTATCTAGGCCAGGCTCACTGCACGAACAACGTTGCACTGGAAAGTATGCGAAGAAAACTAGGTTGTAACGTTCAATAGACTCTCCTAATACATAATTAATACCTCCATCATGATCGAACAAATTGAAGTTACCATACAATTCCAGTTTCCTGGCTATATGGGGTGTAAAATTTTCAAGTCGGGGCGGGTCAAGTGTCAACTCCCCAGAAATTAACCATATCTTGTGCCAAGATGCAGCTTAGAATTTATCAGTAGAGCGAACAAACTATATTTTAGCTTCTTTAAGATTGCAAAAGATCCTTAAAAGCTTATACATGCAACTAGGAGTACGGGACAACGATGTGACATGATATTGCTCTTTTGTAACTTTTTCAGAATAAGCTATTAACTTGCCTAAATGCAATAACTTACCCGATTCACCCATCGGGCTATCAGAATGTAATCGATTCTCCATAAAAAATATCTAGCCACAATCGAAAGTTCGCGTATAAAAGGGACTTTGTCATGAAATCCTAGGATATTCACATTCGGTTCTTCCTTCCGTAAACACAAGATTCCATCATGTACTAAAACTGATTTTTACTGCAATTCCTACTAAGAGGTGTAATAAAGAGTTTTATTTCATCCACTTAAATAGTACAGAAAGTCGACGACCACACGGGTCCAAGTTCTCTCGCTATTTAAATTGAATGGCACTCAAAACCCACAAGTCGAGAAAGGAGCAAAACATAAAATAACATTAAAATTCCTCTTGAAGGATAAGAAAATCAAAAATCTGACAACATTAGCATAACTGTCTTAGAAAATTTTTGGAATCCGGTCCAGTCCAACTGAACTTGTTCTTATATTTACTTGTTGTGTGAAACAAAAAAAAGCTTTATTTCATTCATCCATTCCGTTTGATTAGGTTGGATTGCAAAGGACAGTTTATGTTTGTAATAAAAAAAAACTTTACAGAATACGATGGGCCTTCTTCAAGTATTTCAATCAAAATCAATGTTCACGTTCTCTAGCTGCACAAAGGAGACTGCAGTCCTTGTGGTCATCTCATTACTTTCATTGTTTCCTTTGACCCATGGGGCAATGACTGCTTCCAGTCCTCCCTGGAATGATCCAAGTAATTCCCCGGCTGCTACTACCGAAAGTCTCAACCCTCGTGGCAGTATTAGAGCGGTTGAAAGTATTTCGAATTCATCTTTGAGTTCTGACGGGAGATCATCAAGATCCACAGACTGGCTGTGGAATCAAGTGAATTCAAATGAAAATCCAAGCTCTTCTCCGTCAGAAGAGGAAAGTGTTGGTCCAGGTAGAAAGGAATTATCTTCACGGGTTGTGGGGAAACAAGTTCACCAAGAATCTGATGTTGGTATGCAAATTATCAGAGTACAAACACCATTATTTCTGGCCTCTAATCTTAATAACGCGTTATTAGCTTTCGGCCTTTGAGCTCTCTAGACAGCTCATTATTTGTAATTAAATCAGATCTCATTAGAACCAGAACGGTTTCCCTTTTGCCAAAAGGCTTATCCCATTTGAAGATGGAATATCCTCCTGGATCTCTTCTAATCTTGGGCTGGAATTACCTTATCTTCTGACTTTACAGTATCAGCTCAACTGTGGACTTATAACTTGAAGCTAAATTGCTTCATTAAATTTCAACCGCTTTTACAAGTCACAAATGTACTTTGTAAACTTTAGTTTAAATTGCTCAAAGTTTCCATCTGCATTTTCATTAAATTAAAATGCTTTTGCACTCACTTGATACATTTATGGAGGTACGTAATAAATTTTTTGCGTACTTCATTGTAATGGGACAACAGGCTAGTTAATTGACTCCTATGGTCTAGTAGCTTTGCATGCAATGAGCCTTAAATGCTAATCAAAGATGAAGGTTTTCTTATTCGCATTAAACAAAATGACCAAATAATATCCTTTGCTGTGTGGGATCATAAACATTTTTGTTCGAATGGTCGAATCTTCTGAAGACAGCCACTTATCCATTTACATTGAGAGTCACGTACTAACTGTTTGCTGGCTGGATGCTTTTGACTTTTTGTCAGTTGCATGCAATCGTAAAATCATAATGCAAGGATTTATTACTCTCAAGTCAGGACTTTGTTTCCTTGCAGAATATTATTAATGAGCTCGTTTATGATCTAGTTAATTAGCTTATCTAATTAGAGGTGTTTGAACATCTAATTAGCGTTAGCGTTCTAAAAGGCTGTGTGTGGGGCGGAAAAAATCTAGTTTTTGAACAATGATGTTCGTTCTGTCGTAATTCAATGAAAAAATATTCGGATATAAAAAATCTATGGATTGTTTTAGAACTTCAAATCATTAAAAAATCTGAAAAATGTACGAATATCATTCGTTGTTAAATATTAAACTTCCACAGAAGTTGTTGGGGCGCGAGGGTATTTTACCTTCTTGGACTTTACCACATCTCCCGTTCCTCCAGTCACATCGACACTTCCAACAAGTACCATTAACAATAATTGCGTTTGTGTACCATACTATCTCTGTGATGAAGGACAGGTAAGTTCGGACATTGTATAGCTTACAATTTGTATTATAATTGCATAAATTGTAAATATTTTTCATAAAATCTTAAAGAAAGAAACGTTTCCATTCGAATTGCAATTTGAATTACTTATGCCTATATGAATAATAATAAATAAACATTCTCATTTCCAGGTGGTTACAGACGGATCAGGAGTAATTGACATTCGTCACGGTTGGGCATGCAGATCAGTTCTTGAAGTTTGTTGTCGAAATCCGCGCCCAACAATTGCGACCTCAACTGCAAGTCCGATTTCAACTCCAGTTCCGACATCCCCTCCCGTCACTGCAATGCCTGGATTTACTCCGCAGTGCGGTACACTCAACCCTAATGGAATAAATGCCCGTATTCTCGGGTTCAAGGTAATTAATGTAACACAAGAACTAAAATCTTACAAGGTAATGAGGTTAAAATATATATATAAACAGTTTGACCTTGCCAACACTATCTAAAGACAAGCAGATCAATATGACATGAGACATGTTGATCGTGCCTTATCTAAATAATCACATCTCTTCCCCGTTGTCAGAAATGTAATACCACATATCGTTTTAAATCTTTGTGGTTCCAGATTTTATTTTTCAATGATGGAGTTAGAATTTGTGCTGACCCGCATGCATTTTCCCTCACCGTAAAAAAAAACCCAATTCAAGCCACTGAATAACAGATGTGAAACAGCAGACTGTTATAGAAGATGACATCATTGATTAGACTGTGCAGTGGCTTGTAAGCCTTGTTGAAACAAATGGGACATCATACTGTGAATCTCAAACACTCAGAATACATAAAAATAAATCTCTTGAGCCAGATTTCTCAACTTTTAACAAATCCTGGGGAACAGGAGTTTGGAACAACTTATGTGGTATTTGTGATCTCACAAATAATTGCATGTAGCTCCCAGCGGGTACTTTGTCTGGCAGATGTGTTGCAAAAACTGGCAGTGCATAAATTATAATTAAAAATTGCAAGGCTAAGTAACTCTAGCAGAGATTAAGATCTTCACGAACTCATCGGACTTGTTGAGATTTTGACTTTTGAGAGAGAAGAGAAAACCTGGGCTATCTGTATACAGAAATCAATGTAGAAAAAGTGACCAAGATTTATTCATTGGATAATATTATAGCCTTTAGGGAGGTTAATGAAGCTATTTCTTTTAAATTCATACGATCTTTGCTACAAATTCATCAGATTCAGTTTTGATTCATATGATTCAAGTTTTCAACACCACAGAGCAACTATATAATTGTTGAATTGAATAGATTACAAGATATTTGAATTTACCATCTAGAAACACAAATAAATATTCTCATGCCCTCAAGTACAAAACCAGACCTTAACTAGAATTTAAAATTTGAGTTTCTCAAATCAATCGTTTAGGGGAAATTTCAAAACAAATGATCCCATCGACCTATTAAATTTTATTTTGATGACTTTTTAGCTTTGTCAGTTTACTCATCTGACGGTAAAAGAAATGTCGTTTTTGTAATATCTTATTTATTGTAAAATCAACTTCATGTAACATCTTAGATTGATGCGGTATTTTGAAGTGGGATTTAATTTATTTAACCTACCTGAGTGAGAGTAGAAAAAGTATTTGGAATGTAAGAAAGGAATTTAGCAAGCAAATGGTACCTTAACTACTAAACCTTCAGGTTTGCTCTGATGAACAAATAATTTTTTCAAACACTGTTGGCCTAGCTAAGGATGATTCAGTCAATAGGATTGTGGAAGTCCTTCGGGCTTCGGTTAATAATTTGTAACCGGATTTTTGCTTTTAATTCTATCGAATTGTGATTGAAGATGTGCGAATTTCTCGAAATGTGATCAAACAGGATTCCGAGACTCAGTTCGGCGAATATCCATGGATGGGGGCCGTGTTGGAATCCAAGTACATACGAGGCAAATGGGTTCTCCAGTTCCTGTGTGGAGCTTCTTTGATAACACCTAAAGTCATTGTTACGGCCGGCCATTGTGTGAGAGGGTATGTGCACCTTTATTGTTTATTACCTCCAGTGTCAGGCATTGTTTTGACGCTTTGAAAGCGATGGAGAAATTCCAAGAGAAATTGCAAATCCCAAAAGAATTTCTTGAACCTATTCGTTCTGGCATGTGAAATATTTAAATTAAGAATAATGGCCATTAAAATGATAAATGTCTATTAGGCTCAACGTCTTTTGTGAAGACGAATTGGTCGGGTTTATCTACTGACTTATTGTTTGTGTTGGGGGGATGAGGTGAGAGATGAATGGATCATGAACTCAATTGCCATTGCATACCATATATATTATTATCTTCGGGGCTACAAAATTTGATATGCATTATGCAAGGGTTGGAGTGGGGACCTTAAAAAACGCACATAAAAATAGCAGACACTCACTCGTGCGTGACATTAAATTGGTGTTGCAAATTTGTTCATGGTGTACCTAACATTATGATTACTTTTGGTCAAACTTTTGTCGGCTTGTAAAACTAAAGAATTAGCTCTTTGCTTTTTATTGCTTATTGAAATGTAAATCCGTATGGCTCTTCATGTATGAAGACCCCTTTGGGGGCGGTTCTTGTCGAAATTGAAAACCAAAATTGTTTTTGTTTATATCTCCCTTTGAGTACTTTTATGTATTTGTTTTCTGTCATTCCGTTGCAGCAAAAAACCTGGGCATTTGATTATCCGTTTGGGGGAGTGGGACACCCAATCAACAAATGAATTTTATCCATACCAGGTAACATAAACTCTGCCCATCAATACATTCTCAATTACCCTTAGAGACCAAGTAAACCTCTTTTTGTTTACATCCACTCGGTTCTATTCTTAGGATATTAAAGTTTGGGAAGTTGTAGTTCATCCCCAATATTATGGGGGAGGGCTTTACAACGACATTGCTCTCCTTTTCCTGAAAACATCAGCAGTCCTTTCTCCCCATGTGGACACTATATGTCTTCCTGAAGTGACTCCCCAATATGATCCTACAGCCTGCTGGGCAACTGGTTGGGGAAAGAATGCATTTGGTAAGAAAACAGCAAAAGAGCCAAGAATTCGAATAATGTACGAGGTGATATATTAACTCCCATAAATTTCGTGAACAAAATCTCATTTAATCTTCAATAACAAGATCTCTATCACGTTATTGCCATAATTGAATCAAATCTTTAAGCAGTCTCACGAATGTAATAAAAGCTAATCAAGATCTCATGCATCTTTTTCTCTGGCATTCAATTTCAATTCTTGCAGCCTTGAATTTATTGCCGGTGATCAATTGGTTAATAAATTCTTTCCTAAGTGCTCGATGCAAACTATTTAATAAATTCCTAATGCTTTTTATTTTTTTACCTGATTTTCCCAGGGCCAAGCGGACAATATCAAGCCATCCTGAGAGAAGTTGAACTCGGTGTGACCCCAAGAGAAGCGTGTCAAGCCGCTTTGAAAAAGACTAACCTTGGGCAAAAGTTCACTCTGCATGATAGCTTCCTCTGCGCTGGAGGACTCAAAGGGCTCGACACTTGTATTGGAGATGGGGGTGGACCACTCGTCTGTCAGAGTTCAATTGACCCTTGGCGATATGTCCTCGTAGGAATTGTCTCATGGGGCGTCAATTGTGGAACGTATGGTGTTCCAGGAGTGTACATAGATGTTCCAAAATTCCGAACATGGATCGATAACAATATAAGAGCGAGATATCCATTTTACAATGCAAACCGATGGACCATTTCTGGCTCTACACTCGTTGGTCAGCCTCAGCAGGGTGGGTGACGACCGTAAAAATATAATTGAAAATTCAAATGCAGAACGCGATCAAGGGCCTTTTCCTACAAAGATTCGTTTCGGATCAGCTAAAATTGGTGGGCAGGGATTAGAGAGTCAAGCTTGTAAACACAGAATTAGCCTAGTTATTTCCATAATTGTATCATCTTTCTTGCTTTTCATGCAATAGTGTTTGAATGTCATAATATAATCTGAATTCTAAATCCAATATAAGCCCTTTTAAAATTTCGAATTCTCTAGTAAACCTAGAATTATTCTCGTGCAAGATTTTTAAAACTCAAAGCTTGTTTCAGTCGGTTTTCTACAACTTCAATAAAAATGAAAAAGTCAACCCTCCTTACTGTTTCATATTGGTATGTATTCTATAGGGACTTAAGATCGAAGAAAATGAGGGAGTCGAGTGGAGTAAATTAGATGTCGAGAGAAGGCTTTGGGGGAAGAAGGCTCCCGAGAAGTTGAAAATATATTAGTTTTACTTGTCTTAACAGAAGGACAAAAGGGTTAAAAGTTCACCAAGGTCTCCTTGTTTACCTGTTTTTTTTAACCGAAGAGCTTTGATTGGAATTCCATTCAGAGCATCTCTTCCACAAAAGTTAACCCGCCAAGCCAACACAAGTCTCTTCAAAACCCGTCTTAGATATAAATAATATAATGAAATCTTCTCATAGGGCTAGATATTTATTAGAGGATGAGCATTTATGAATGAATCTTGAGGAGGGGAAGGGTGAGTTTGTTTTTGATTCCGTGTTAGAGAATCTATACGAAATATTAAAATAAGATAAATTACAATCCACATTTTTATCAACGACTTCGGCTTCACTTTTTCTCTTCCACGTTTGGTATCGTGCAGAAATTTTTAAGTCGGGTATTACGAATTCTTGACACTTCTGGATGGCAAAATCTACAGTGAAATCTCAGGTTGGATTGGTGCTGGCTCATGTGGTTATTCTGTACAGGAAATACAGGAGGTTGATAACTCCTTTAGCTTTTGACCTCGTTTCTTTGTATTTATTGCCTATTTCCTTTATTGTCACTCGAAGCGAAATTACTTTTCCAGTCTTTTTCTAGTTTTCCCTGACGCCTATGTAAACCGCCATATTTCAGCTCGTATGTTATTTAAATTTCGAAGAATTTGTAGGGTTTGATAAAATTAATTGCGCATTTGTTTGCAGTTGAGTTTTAGTATGCCATCGTATGATACCTTTGCTTTAGAATGAAAATTAAGAGTTTGTTGAATAAAATGATTCTCACAAATGAAGCTGCTTTATTATTTTCTGCATCAGAAGATTAGTATAAATATATTCATCCTACTTTACAATGGATTCTATTCGGTTTGAATATGAATTATGAATGATAAGGGTAGAGCTACTACTTTTGACGTGCAGAGTTTTCTTCTACGTAGTTAAAGGTCACTTACTGAAGGAATATAAAGGATGATCCCACCAAGAGAGGTGCGGACGGAAAGGCAAAAATAATCGATTTTAAAATGGACCGTCTCTTCTAAGGAAATCAATTTACATTTTCAATGTTTGAAGTAAATAGCCAACAGTTCTTGAATAGATGCACAACATGCTACTTTCCTATTCTTGTACAGATAGTACCCTAGTGGTATTTTATTACTTAATCATTTTTGTATATGTATGCCGTTGCTTAAAAAGGTAGATTTCTTTCTCTCAGATTGGTATAAGAATCTCGGTAAAATATAAAAGATTTCGGTCATTAACAGAATGATATAGTCTGCAGGGATATCCATCGTTGTTGGACCACAGAGTGCTTGATGGAATCCCAAGTTTTAATTTAGGAATCGAGGTAACAATGAAAAGTCCTGGGTTCCGAAACACACTTACCTCTAAAAAATAAAATCTAACCTGTTATAAAAGCGTAATGTTTTTCGCCTTGTGAGCTTGATGTGTTCCCAGCAGGTGAAAAGGCAACCTTTGGATTTCCAGTGAAGAAAATAAAAAGTACGAGTGACCGACTGTGGGCTTTTCCATTTATCAGAAAGGTCCGAGTCAAATGTCAGATCATCTTATGATTACACCCGGACCAGGCTCAAAATATTTTGAAAGGGTCTTCACCCTTTACTAGATTCCATAGCATTCAATTGCAAGTCATACACACACCGAAACTTATCGATTTTGTATTTGTTTTACAATTTCACTACCCCCAGGTATGTACGCAAGCCTTAATAAAAACTTGACTTTTCTTCAATATCAGCAATCAACAATCTAACACTAGGTAAGATTGCAAGGGTTTTTATTGTTCATCCGTGCATCTTCTACAAAAGTTGAGCACAATAATATCGAAACAGAGCTCAAGGTAAAAGGCTGTGCTATGGGGATCAAGGGCTCTGAATTCCTTTAAATCGCTTATATGTTAGGGTATACCGTACCACAGTACTCTTAAGAAACCACAAAAGTTTAATGAGAGACTCGGCAGCAAATATTCGAAGCTAGAAACGAAGAGTCAAGTAAACCTGTTGAGTATCCAAGTGGATGTTAACAGCCTTTAAAAATCTGTAATGACGATGATTTAAGAGGCTCTGAGAATAAAGGCAATATTATTAAGGCTGCTGAGAATTCCAAGAGAAGAAAAATTGCTTCCGGTCTCCAAGAAGTAAACTGGGTGAGAACACAATCCTTCTTTTTGTAAACATACCGAACATACTTACCATCTTAAAACCATATTATACGGCCACACAAGGGACGGACACTTCTCACTCTTAATATATAGAATAATAGACACACATAACTATTAACTATTATATCGAATTCCTTTGGGAACAAGAAGAAAAAGAAAAGAGTAATCTTCAACAAGTCCGTCTCAACCATTGCGCGGCTACCTATTTTACCCCTTGTTCAGATTTATACCTCTAAGGTCCACCTCATCATACTACAGTATCACATTTATGACGAGTAATAAAGGCAGTGTTCAATGTACTAGGACCTGAGCAAGTAATAAAGAAGCCATGCTTCAGTATTTTACACGCATTTACCATTCTTTTCGAATCGGGACACTTGAGGTTCTACGTTGGGAATTAAGGAAGGAATTTTTCAAACTCAGGGTCTTAAACCTATATATTGGTAGAAATTTCGGAAATTCCAATTTGGAACAGAAATAAGCCTCCAAGCAGTTACACGATCAGTAGAACCGGTATCAAAGGATTTGTTACAACTAATTAAAGTCTAAAAGAGCCTTTTGGCAGCCCGCACCCGACAAAAGATAAAGAATACGAATGGGAGAGCATATGAGGTACTTGACCCATATTTTATATGAATAAATTACGCAATCCAGCCCGTAGCGCAATCCCCTTTACCCTTGGCAGCCAATTACAAGGGATCAACCAAATTGGAATAATTAATGGACTTCATTAATAACGGGAGAAATCTTGGAGATCACCGAAATAACTACTGTCTGCTCTCTTTCAAAACGAGAATAAGCGTGGCCAAGGCCAATAAGAGCTCTGAGATTTCGAAACCACATATGAAACTATAGAGATCTTAAGAATATGATACAATTGTAATAAGGAACGGTACATCTTAAGCATGTCGTAAATTTGAGCCTGTAGAGTCCAACGCAACGCACTTGAGTGTCTTGATTAAATTTTTTATGCTACACTTATTATCCTTGGAAATATGCAAAGAACCATTGGAGTATAATACTTGAACAGCTATATATGCTAGAGAGAGCATGTAAAATAAATTCTATATACGATTATAGGGCTAATAGGTTTGAGTAAGGCTGACAATATATTTTGGACATGTAAACGGACTGATATTGACTTGATTTCTTGCCACGTTTCTCAAGTTAACAAACTGGACTCACTGGACTTAAATCTACTCCTCTTTTTCGGCATTTCATCCCCTTGAAAGATTTAAGGAATCTCTGGTGCGTTGAGGAAAAGAAATTATGTTCACGTCAAGGGATTATATGTTACTTTCTGTAATGTTACCATCTTCTCTCCTGTCACTACTAAATTGCAGTGCGTATTCATCCTCTCAGTCCCGGTGATGCTGCTGGTGCTTCTTCACATTGTTTATTACAAACTCTGAGATGATTTCATTCATTGCCACGTCTGTAGTTCTCTTGAGAAAAATACAGAACCAGGGCACCCCAATGAGACCTCATATTGTTATGTAAGAGGCCAAGTGAAAGAAACTGAATGGACTAAACCTGTCAACCTTATTTACTATTCCTGATAAACCCCAATCTTGCATGAATCAGATCTCTGGGAGATAAGCTAATCCCTTCATCAATCTCAAGACAAATTGGGCAGAGTGTAATGTAAACATTGTGGTGCGTGATAACAATATGATCAGGTCATCGTACGTATCATGTTAGTGGATCTTGAGTCATTAATTTCTTCATGGGAAAACCACTGTTATGGGCTGATTTGACATGAAATAAAACCACAAACCTTACACGTATTTAAATGTTCAATGACTTAATTACTCTGATACCTTGTTGCCTGCATTATCAACTTCTCCATCCTAAATTATATTACGACTAGCTACGCAGTAACAGGTTCGGATCGTAAACCAGCAGGAAACTCTCTCAGCTCAGCTCTCCGCCACAAAGTGTGCGTCCAATCCAAGTCTACGTTAAATTTTAAATCAAGCTGGAAGTTCAAGGTCGTAATAATTAGAGCTGAAAAAGCAGTAGGAACAGAAGAGATTAAAATTATTTATCTTCTTACATCATTTCTCCCTGCATTTACCACTCTTGACCAGAATCTCACCACGGATTGGACAACTTTGTCACATTGCTGAGATTCCAAGGCTCATGTTTGAGGTACAAATTTGAGCCCTGCCTTCATTTATGTCTCAGTAAGTGAGCAGCTACCGATATCGCGCTAGATTGCTCAATATCACCTCAGATTAATGAGCCTTTTTAATTAGAGTAGATTGCAAATTCCCTTGGTGAAGTGCTTGAATTCTCCTGCCATGCCGCCCTCAAAGAGGAATCAGCTATGTAGATGAAAGCAGTCTGAAATGAAAGTCTTGGTGATCCCAAGATGAGATTAATCCATCGGAGTAGGGTTCACTGTTGTTGCTCATTGTGTTAGAAATCAAGGGGGAAAAGTTAGCACTTGCCATTCCCAAATGAAAAGATCATCCTGTGGTAAAGGAAGATAACTCCTTCCACCTGTCTTTAGTGGTGTGGTCACTGCGTGGCAAACCAGCGTTACCGGATCCAGATCAAATCAACAAATCTCCAAATTCAAGGATAATCATCGTCATATTATGGACGGGCCTCAACTGGTAGGGTTTTTCATCAAATCTCGATAAACAAAATTCCCAAGCGTATTAGCACTTATAAATGCGACTCACTCATCTCCTTTACAGTCTATAATATAAATGAGAGAAAGGGTCACAGATATAAAAGTTTTAATCAGCTTGATTCCTCCCTCCCAGCTACTGAAGCAGTATAATATGCAGGTATGGAAGAGTCAAGAAGAATCGAATGATAAAATCCCAATAAGTTCTCATACATTTGATTTACGGCAAAATTTTAATTTCGTTCAGGATATGACATCGAATACGAAGTATCATTTACTAAAACGACTTTCTACGGTACTGCAATAAATAAATACTAGCTGTGATTTAATGGGAGTCCTGCGACTTTTTCCTACCGGGCAGGATGGATTAGAATTGAAATGCTGAGCTTAGCTCCAATGTTTGCTGAACAAAGGGGATATAATATTATTGGCTTCATTAGTCATTTGGTACGTCCAAAGTGGAGAGGCCTATTTGATTAGTAAACGTGAATTTGGGAGCACCCTTGGATAGCATTATAACTCGATTCACACGATTCTTGTGCACTAGAACTCATTGAGATGGGACAAACAGAACTCACACCTCCGTAGATTAGTTTAGTATGCATGACAGATCATGGGCTAGGAGATGAGCAGATCTCTGTTTCTTTAAACTTCACTCACTTGCCATTGTTTACAGTTGACTTGAGAGTTAATGGAATTTGAGATTCTTCCTTACAACCGCATAACCAACAACCCAAGAGGTAACATCCAGATTAGATTGGGACGGGGAATTGGGGATTTGGCATTCCACCGAAAAGCAAGTTTGGTTGCCCATGAGCCAAAGCCAAGTCAAGTTGAACCAGTCACCCTGAGTCTTTCTTTTTTAAATAATAATGATAATCATTATTAAGACGGAGATAAAAAAAACTGTTTAAATCAAAACAAGGAGCAGCACCCTCCTTGAAATCGTAACAGCTGGCAAATATTACTCCCTTGCGTACGTCAAATAATCATTGCAAAGAAAAATCAACTTTTTCCTACGGGAAGACGACCAGAGGTCAAAATCACGGTGAATCCATTCCACCAATTTCATCAGAGAGTGAGAGAGAGAGGGATGACATATGGTCAGTTGCAGGATTTAATTTACATTAGTTCCAAGGAGCCATTCCGTTTGCCCTTGATTTTTTCCTCATCGTTTCTACCTTATTACCGAGCCATTTAAATTTCACATGTTCTTGACCCTTTGAGTCAGCTTGGGATGAGGAAGCAGGACTACCAAGCCGAATAAATTGCCTATCGGCAGTTCAGTCTCGTAATAACATAACACTTGTACTGGTACTATATTCAAGGCAATCTGCACATATCACAGCTATTTTAATTAAGTTAGAGAGCTCAAAAATCCACCTAATTTTCATTGACATTTACTACCACCTCATGATTTTTTTCTATTAATTCTTCTCCTTTGTAGATGCTCGTTGATTGTATCATTGTGGAAGGACTTTGAGTAAGTATTTACGACTTGAGATAACACACATCATATAAAAGTACTTCTTTTTCAAATTCGGATTATTGATCTCAGTTTTAGCACTTTGTCTCAATTCTCAATATGAGGATCCGAGGTAAGAAAGATCCCTTAGGTTTACCTTGACAGTAACTGCAGGATAGGAATGAAATTACAGAGGATAC
This sequence comes from Agrenia bidenticulata, assembly GCA_034694785.1. Classification (NCBI taxonomy): domain Eukaryota; kingdom Metazoa; phylum Arthropoda; class Collembola; order Entomobryomorpha; family Isotomidae; genus Agrenia; species Agrenia bidenticulata. The sequence continues at coordinate 52,515 of JAQFYM010000001.1, read as the reverse complement.
CGAGGAGTAATGAAGAAGATTGTTTTTTTAATCTCATCAGAAGAATTTAGTATGGAAATATTGGCATATAGGCAAGTATGGGTAACTAGTGATTAGATTTACCTCAATAATACGTTGGATAATGCAATGGAAATAATTACAGATATTAGAAAACTGGAAGCAGGCAATTGACGGGAAGAATGAAAAATATGACGCAGAATTTGGAAAGGGTAGAATTAAGGAAGAACTCACATCAACTCATTATTTTCTTATTGATAAAATCCACTCGCAAATCACTAACCATTTTACCAATCGCTTGTGCCTGGAATCCTTAATAATGTAGAAACATTTCATGCTAAACGGTTAGCTATCCTTCATTTCACTACCCTCAGAGTGAAGAATGGTGAACGAGTGCCGTGTAAGGTCTGGGAAGTCGTAATAGAAATTACTTCTGCTGGAATGGTAGTCGGCTCAAATTGCTACATTAGGGTATACCTAAATAATCACGTATTTCTTCTTTCGTGATCATAAAAGTCCTCTTAGCCACAGAGTTTTCTAACATTTCAAATTGAACTTGTAAATCAACTTGAGGATGTTCATCAATTTGATGCATTGATGCTAGTACTTAGTAGTGCTCATGAAGCGATTTTTGTCCATGCAATATTTGCAGTAAGAGAAAGCAAGGATGCATAGGGCCTGGCTCACTGGAATAAAAATAACAAGTGTACTTACTGCAATTATGTGTGTACTAACTGCAAAGACACGCATACTTGCAGCAAGTGCACATATATTATTTGCAACTTGCAGTAAGTGCATTGGTTATTTTTATTTCAGTGGGCCAGGCCCTTTGCATCCATGCATACATACGCAAATATTGCATGCACAAAAATCCCACAGCCATGGCTTCATGATAACTACTGATGCTGGGGAAATCATTTTCTAGAAATTTAGATTTTAAATGGAATAGAAAATGACCCGAGTTTCTTATTTGGAAATTTTCATAGATACGAGTACAGGAAACTATACTTATACATTCAAAGGCTGCTCACATCGGGGGCCGATATGATTTTACAATTCGACTCTTTTTAATCGATAGAAATTACTAATTAAACAAATTCCCTTACCTTCCCACTGGTGGAAACAAAAGAAGCATTTCAGCCTGATCGTGGCTTTCCAGATCATCCTGCAAAGAACAAACTCTTAAAATTGTGAATTTCGAAGTTGCTACATTTAGTTCGTAATCGTAATACTTATACCATCAAATAAGCCAATAGAATTTCGAAATATCAAAGTTACGAAAATTAATAGGTCATTACACTTGAACTATCACAAATTCATCAATTGGAAAGCAGTAGCTACAAAGTTTGTTATTTATCTGAGTTCTCTCCAAGTTTAAATACCAATACTTACCTTTAACAATACAAAACAAATACTAAACATCTTAGAATTAACAATTCATATAGATTCTGATCACTATATCTATTGGAGAGTACACTTCCGAAGACTATAGTAACAACTTCGCCAAGAAATCTCTCCCACAACTTTACAGAGTTCTGAAGAGTTTACATTACAGATATATCTGTACATGTTATCATTATTTCATAGGCAGGGATGAATCTGCTTTGAAAAATTTGTCACCTCCGTATCTCGGATTAGCATAATTCCATCAAAACCTATAAAACCATAATGTAATGCAGAAACCTCAAAAACCACAAGAACTATTATGGTCTTCATTATAAATTATAATTCAAGTTCCCTTGCCCATGTATTAATTTTCCCCTTTCGTGACTCGGTATGCATCAAACATGTCGGGTCGGGACTTCTTTTTAATTTCCTGGCAAAAAATAATGACGCAGCATCTCATACTCATGAGACTGATTACTGACTGCGAAAATGGATAGGTCATGATATTAGTATGAGAAGGGGTAAGAATTATTAATGGGAATTGTGCCATCAAGAAAACATACTTGGTGGAAAAGACTAAAAGAATATGGAGGTGGTGGTTAGAGATCATGGAAGATATTGTAAGACAAGATATTGCAAACATGGAACTGAAAACGAGTTACTAGCGCCATGTTCGCAAAATCCTGTTTTTGGCAATTTGGTCGTGAAGCCTTGTCCTCATCAAACCACGAGATTGAGAAATCGATGGCTTGGCATTGAGCCGAAGAAATAATATTTGGCTAGGACTCGAGGGGCTTTTTTATACCTCACGCCCCTCCCAATAAAAGTATTTGGGCAGTCTGAAGGCAAGAGTCCTTCAAATCTTCATTCATTAGGCAGTAAACCCGTGAATGTTATGTATGGCAAAGCAATAATGAACGAGGAAGGTTCAGCAGAAGAACAATACAGAAGGTTTTGGCATTTGACATGTTGGACATTTGTACTTGACTCCTAAGTGTTGCCTAGCGGGAAGCTTTTATCGTCTTGGCCAGAAGAATGAAGAATGAAAACCGGCTAAGGTCTTTTTACAAGGAATTCTTTCAGAAGTTCTGTAATATTTTTTAACGAGAGGTTAGATTGCTTTTCTACTACTCCTCACTCTTCAGTTAGGACAGGTAGTTAGTTAGCTTAGTTGGTCCTGACACACCTGCGAATTTTTTCAACTCTGCAAGAACCTCAGAATTCCATGTTCTACATCCGTACATTCATTCCAGTCCAAGGTAGGATATGGCTGCCTGCCTCCCTGCTTTGTTTGGCTAAGGAACGTCGTTTCGGCAAGAAATCTATCGACATTTACAATCCTAGTATGAATGTCGTGAGACAGTGGGAAGGTGGACCCTAGCTTGTTCGTGGTGGAGGATGATACCGTTCTTTAAAACATTTTAAACATGCATGGAATGAATCGCAGAGTTTTCATATCGATGATCATTATTCGTAAAGAAACATGGCCCTTTCAACATGGAGTAATTCACGATATGAGGCATGAGACATGTTGATTGTTGATCCTACAGACATATTTAAATGATTAGAGGTTCTGTGGATTTCAAAAAACTCTCAAGATTGACTGGATACAAACATCCTCTCACTACGGAGCATGAATTCGAATAAATTAGACGTAACATGTCGTTTCTTGTATAAACTGCAAAGAAAGGATATGTCACAGAACAACGAAACACTTAGTGATTTGAGACCCTCATTATGTTAATTAAAATACCATGTTGTTTTATTCATGTCCATTGATAGCTAAAGTGATAGAATCTCTCTCTCCAATATGTATTTTCTTCCTACAACGCGCAAAGTGATTAAAGAGTCAACTCCAATGGATTCATTTAAAAAAATATATATTTATGTTGCTTCTTTTGTATGAGGCGTAATATATAAACAATGCCAGCATAGCAGAGGTGGCTGAAATGTGGAATATACTCTTTGCAATAATGTGCGTTCTCATGCATTACGACGGCAATTCAATTCCCTTAGATGAGACACTAATTGCTCGACGGTGGTGCTCAGGTACTCGGGAGATGTCAAACGAACGGCCCGGCCAGTCTAGCACAACAACAACATAACTTAAATTAAAATTAAAATCCCCATCAAGATTGTATTCTTTATTAGCTCACAAATTTCTTATCCTGCAATGTATCCCGTTCAATCTATGACTCAACTCGGAGATACTCGTTACCAATTTGGAATGGAAAGATTTCTAATTTAAAGACTAAAATTAATCTCATCTCTTTTACAACGTCGGCTTTGGGAATCTGAAGATATTGTAATCTCAAGTAGCTGGTTTATTATCTTCCCAATTTCCCCTTCCTGGCATAAGGCAACGACGGACTGTGGTTCAGAAGCGAAATTAAGACGCCGTGCGATCTAGGGCTCTTCCAAGACATCCCATGTCTTTCACACATATATAATATTCCTTTGCCTAATCTAACTTAATTTATGCTCATTATGAGACCAATGTTAAGTATCAACAAGTTCATGGCAAAAGTATATTATTGTATGCTTAAGTTCGTATAATTTTTCTTAAATTTTAAGTTTAAGTTAATTTAAATAGAAAAATGATGTAAGATATGATTTCAACTGCTCTTTAAAATTTAGATTGTTTTTTGATATCAGTATTTTCTGAAGACTTCATAGAATAAATGATTGAATAATAATAAGATGCCAAACTTTTAGAAGTATAAGAGAAAATTTAAATTTATCTTTATTCGCATGTTCCTAAATTGGGAATCGGGTAATTACATTCAGGAAAGGTTTTCTTTAATCGGAAGTAAAAAAAAGAAAAAGTAATTCCTAAAGAATTAGACTTAAATCTCATTATTTTCAATGGTTCTACAAAGAATACAATATTTTAGAATCAGGAACAATAGTTTCATCGACAGGTTTTTAGAAGGCAACTAAAATCTGGGGTCTCCGAATGAAAGATAAGATCTCTGAACGTCTGACAAAGTAGAGGTATAACCTAGCACAACAACCTGTCTCATTTTTTATTGCATATTTTTAGTTCCTTCGCTCCATTAACAGTTTTCTCAAAAAAAAGGAGGCTCCGTCCAGCCTCATCCATTCTGGAGTTCATTGATGATACCAAAACACCTTTTTAACAATGGAACGCTGGTAGTCTATCCACCAGCCTATGCTCAGTATTAGTATGAATAAGTCCATAGTTCTAGATCAGATAAGTAATAAACACAGTCATAGAATCCTGTGCTCTGGGATAAATAGAATCTTTAGATTGGAAAACAATGCACTTGTAAGTCTACCTCTCCTGGCCCTGATCTCATCCTAATGGGTAGTGGCTTCCAAAAATAAACTTTAAGCATTGCATGAAACCTAAAATTAAATTGTGATTTCAAAAGTTATCCAAAACTTAACAAATTCTACGAGTACAGATAAAAACATTTAAATAATAATTACGAATAACTTTTGTAACGTCCCTGAGCCTTGATATTTTTTGTGCACCGAGTCTGAACCCTGTATGTTACGTGTGTGCGAGTAGAAATCAGTGGCATCATTGCTACCTGTCCTTGTAAAGTGGCCCTTAAACCTGACCCTCGCTACCTGCCTATTGAATCTGGTTTTTTCTGACCTACTGTTTCTAATCTAACTTATGTTTTTCATCCAAAGTGAGCCTAATTAGAACATTCCTCGAGTCAAGGGGGGAACTTAGGGTAAATATACGATCATTGTGATCGCAAAAGGATCCGAATTTCATTTAATGACTGTAACAGTGCAACTTTCCTCCAAACTAATAATTATTGAACTCCTTGTCCCTAGTGATTAAAAAATATAATTTCCCCTCAATCCGCCATATCATCAAACTTTTACTCATTCAATCTCTCACGATCTTTTGAATACAGAAATTCATCCATCTATCTTGTTAATTTACAAAGTTGTACCACTTTTTTTTTAACTGAAATTATTAACTCATCAAAACTATACACTGTATTCTGTACTTGTTAAATTTAAAAAACGTATGCCATTTGTGTGACGTGAGGACTTCAATTCTCACTTGATATCGTCTATGTCACTTCTAAATCTTGCGTAGATTTCTGTTTGCATTTATTTCCTTTAATCAGATAATATCTTCCCTTGTTGGAAAATTTAGCGATGACTTCAAAGGATACATTTTTGATTTGGAGAAATTTAAGAGTTTTGCGCTTTAAATAATGCACATACGATGATGATTTATATGATGAACATACTATGCATTCTTCCATTTTATCTGATATAAAGTTATAAATGCAACTGAGAATGTAGTAAATCAAACGTGAATAATGATGAAATGACATTTTTGATTCTGAATTGGACGGAATCATTTGTAAGCTGTCTACTTATACTGAATCTATTTGAATTCAAACAAAATTTATTTAGCATGCACTCAAATATTGTAGATTTATACACACTATTGGATAGTAATATAGTTTCTACTCTGACTTACATTTGCAATTCCCAATGTATGGGGACACTTGACAGGGCGGATGGTCAGACTTGACCGTTGGAGCAAAATTTCAGTTATAAATGCTGGAGTAAGTAAGACAGTTTTTATTAGTTCAATCGCAAGAGTTAAATGTTTGCAGTTCCAAGAAGTTTCCAAAAAATTGCTCAATCGAATTGGTTTCTAACTCGAGTTTACTCGAGGTTCCTATTTAATCATGATCATAACTTCTGTAGATAATTATGACTTATGCTCCCAACATTCAGGATCTAAATCACATATAGTCGTTTGGGTGCTCCTTTCTGGACTAACCTAGTTCAAGCCTTCAGAATTGGTTCGGTCTGGAACAATTGGGCAGACAGACTAAACTCCATGGAATTAACAAATCCTGTCTGGTCTGATCTGAAATTATTTTAGTGTGTGGCAGAGCCACTGAAAATTATAATCCCTTGACTTATACAACTTATACTCCGGTTGATACTGATTTTGTTGACCCAAATGAAATATTTGCACAGTGCTTAATGTCGACTTGAGACAGTTTCGTCTATCGTCTTTCTTCTATAAAGGTTGACTATGCAGTTGACTGGAAATCGAAAATTTCCTGGTGGTCCATCTCCATGGACTGATTTCAGTAGACCGGGGGCCGACGGCAGTGTAGACTTTAGGTGGGATGCCCACACCATGAATTTAAAGTTGTCCAGCTAAGAGTTTAAAGAAAATAAATTAATTAATCGTTCATTCATTCATGCAGCTTGACCACCACCCGTATGAGTAACTTATTATGGTGGAGGCTTACCCTCTAATTGTCAACCGACGCAATAGAACGGACTTATTAAAAATCATAATGAAGATGTGACCGGTGTAGATTTCGCCGAGATGAAATCTTTCTTAAATCTTCAATCCCTGGAACAAAGTTGACACCAAGTTGGTGGTACTGTGTACTGTTCACGCTACAAAACTAAAAACACAAAATAAAATTGAATTGAGGGTATGAATTGGATTTTTTCGAAATTCGAAATTAAATAGCGCAAACCTGTTTAAATTTCCATTGAACCGCCGGCATTTCCGACTCGATCCACAACATTTCACCGACCACCATTATATGCATAATATTTTTAAACTTCAACTCAAACAAGATTTTGAACCTGGAATTACCTCCTTATCCAGCCAGACACGTTCTTAGGATCGAGAATGGTAAATTTTACTAATTCAACTTTCGTTTGAAATAAATTGTTATGATTGTTATGAATCGAGACTTTTTATTATTTTTTGAATCTCTTTCCCGCCTAATTATTTTCTTTGTCTCACGTTACTCCATACCTTGAAATCCGTTTCTGACGTCTTTCTCGGTACTCATCCATCCTCAATTTCATGGACTTGTATCTCCATCTTTGAAAGACTGGACCAAGATCTTAAATCTATGAATTATGATAATTTCCGAATGTATTTCCATGCAACTTTAACATAATTATATGGGTAATGATGTGTGGTATGAGAGTGGTCGGAATCGATTTAAAAGTTTGGACCAAGATCTTAAATCTATGAAATAGGACAATTGTCCAATACATCGCCTGACGCCTTTTATGTTGACATTACGAGGGATCGGAAATCATTTAATTAATCTTGTCTCCTCGCAAGTAAATTTGAGTATGTAAGTCTATAGTTTTCATACTTATTGCTAAATCTACTAGTTATTCCCATTTGATGACGGAAAGCAAATTTTTTTTCAAAATGCTTTTTTTCAAGTATGCACCGCAACAATGGTTAGCTCTCCCTTTTACGCCTTTTGCAGAAGATGAGTTTCAAATGAAATTTCAATACTCACAACATATTTTAGCCCCTATACTGTCTTTTGATTTTCACCAATTACTTTGCATCCCCAAATATTTTGAAACCCCATATAAAACCCCATACAAATATCTCTTCTCTGATATACATTATTTAAGTACATCATGTTTAAAGGCATGGTTAACTTACACTTAGTGTCATTGGAAACATTTCAATTATCCCGAGAAGGAATTACACTTGCACGTTATGGATGATTGGCAAAATGGATACGTAATTAAAGTACAAATGCATGTTAGTATTTAAAAGTTCGAAACAATCAAGAAAACTTGAAGCTTCTGTGTTTGTGAATATATGATTTTTAATTCAAGTAACTGTGATTCTAACGGAAGAACCAAATTTGAGTTGGGACAGACACTGTAATAAAGACAAATCAATCAATCAATCAATCAATTCTTTCCATTTGACACCGGCAGTGACCCACCCCCTCATCCCTCCATATCTACATAGTTCATAGCAAAGCTTCGCTTGTATTGTAGAATTTGTAGAAAAGCCTATGGCAGAAACTGATGCTGGGAAGATCATGATTGAATTGATGCTGACGGTAAAAATCAGTGTGGGGAAGTTAGCGAATTAATAAAATAATTCAGCATTAATTCAAACTTTGAGAATTGCTCAAATTTTAACATACTGCTGTAATACGGTTTGCGTTGGGAAAATTCGTGTACAAAAATTATTTATGTTTATTTGCAAGTATTTTCAAAGTATTTAGATTTGGACTAAATAAAAATAGGATCTGGAATTCATTCAGTAGTTAATCAGACAATCACTTTGTAACTAGCAGATGATATATTTTACAATAACCTGGAGTGTTACAGTTTCCAGTAAAAGGAAAGTTAAATTAATTTCTGATCATAGTTATCACTTGTTAATCGGTTTCTTCAAAATCCCCATGCTCCTCAGCTTCCTCACGATGAGTGGTGTGGCCGTGAGAGTGATTGTGATTCTGACGGGTGCAAAGATTTTATGGACTGCATAGGCAATCACGAAGGTGCTGGCACCCTGAGCAATCCCAGTTTGTAGGACCTGTTCACCCACACCGATTTTCGCCAGCAGTCCAACCATGTCCAGGCCACTATTATAAACGTAAAGAGAGATTATAGTTTATACAAGTAAATATATAGACACATCCGTATAAATATTATCTTTTACGCAATCGTGTAAAGATAAACTTTCCTTCATGGGCTAAATGACTCATCAAGATCCGGCTTTTAAGACAAATGTGCTCTACAACATGAAACACAGAGATACAAAAACCCAAATTCAATTCCATGCCATTTGGCATTTTTGCAAGATGAAGAGATCCCTTTTTCGAATTCAACCTCTAAATTCTCTGTTATATGCAATAGTTCTAGAACGAGACTTGCTGCGAAATGATCTCCTAATTCTCTTGAGAGAAATTGAATCGGAGGATTAAACACAACTGCCCTTCACACTCTCTCCGAGAACCCGTATCATCATCCGATTTAACACTTGTCTTATTTATTGCGAATGAATGAGCAGAAAAAACGACACCGAGTGGCTTTGGTTAATTTTATTCAGCCAGTAAATCATTTCTACATCTGCTGTAACCTTCCCACAACTTAGTTTTCTAATCGTGATAGTTTGAGGACCTTGTAATATTTCATGCCTCATAATCACTGGAAAGCATGTATTATTGGTGTTAAGTCATATGGGTGAAATTAACGAGTGCAAATATCCTGTTTACACTCCCTTAATGATTTTTTGTAAGTACAAGCTAGGAAATTAGTACTAATAGCAACTGGTGAGATACACTAGGCCAATCGAAGCACCGAGGGCTTTAAACAGTATTATTATTAGACTATTCAAATATGCTATGCATTGATCGAACAGAAAGCCAATCGAAATCGTAAAAACTTTTCATACTACCTTAAATACATATGAAATTTGAGAAATAAGCTTTGAAAAAGCTTGCTAAAATGACCTTAGAGACTTGGTTTACTGTACATTATGCCTAACATACTAAAACCGAAATTTTGATCATCGCAAAAGAAATTGAAATACAACACGGTAAGAGCTCTTAGTTAGATGTACAAAGGACTGACTTGAAAATATTCTCAGTAAATAAGAATTGCAATCCTTATAATAATTCTAAAAAAGATAAAAACAACCCTATTATCAAGTCAAGGTAATATACTGAATAAATATTTCATGTATAACTGAAGATAATTTTTCGTTAATACCCAAAAAACAAACATAATTATAAGATTTAACAGAGGTTAGCAATCAATAAACATGAATTTGTGTAAAACCGCAGAAACAGTTGTGTAATGCTGGAATTGATTCGCCCCTCCAGATAAGCGCCGGACTTTTTCATTGAAAAATAACTGTCAGGTACGGATTTGAGGACGAGGTAGTTTAAAAATGTTTGAAATATATCTATATAAATTTATACCTTGAGACGAGGAGGTAGACAATTCCTAGAGAACAGAGAGACATGGTGATATGGAATACAAGAACGGTAGAACCGTAGTCTTTGACTGCCTGTTTTAATTTGGCCTTCTTGCTTAAAGGTTGGTCGGAAGAATCGGGACTCTTTTCGCCAGAGACGGAACTGGATGTGTTAAGAGTGTCACCGGGCTTCGGATTTGTCTTATTTTCTTGCAGGTTGTAATTGCCTGTGTAAAACGTACGGCAGCCTAATAAGGGTTGCATTGTATGGAAGTACGTATTTGGACTAGTTGATGTCCAAATATTTTTATTCTTACTTGGCCGAGTGGAGCCTATCTTAGAAAATCGAGCAGTTTCCTTAAAAATAGGATTTCTCTGCAGAACGATTCTACTTCCAAGCCCTATCGATTCTATTAATGTTTTTATAGGGGGTAATTTTGATAGAGCCATTACGGCAAGGAAAATACAATAGCTTTCTCCTTGATTGAGCAAAGGGGTCTGATTTTGATGGATCTTTAAAAAATCAGTAGGCTGTAAAAAGTTCTTCAAGAAACCATCAAATGTTTCTAGGATTTATTTATTTAACAAGTGCAATGAATGGAAACTGGGGGATTTTTTATTTAATTTGTTTTAAAGCACCAGCGGGACACAGTTCATGATGATTTGAAGGCCATTCGGATGTATTGCTTAATATGCAATCCTAATCCCCATCCACTCATTCAGTGTGCATGGCTCTTGTCAATTTGAAGTTCTGATAAGTTCATATATTATTATGATAGAAAGATTCTTCACTGGACCTTCTTATTGTTTTTTTTTAAATTCTTTATTGACTTTGAATGATTTCATAAGCTTTAAAAATCCCAAATAGACCACCATCCATCGGCGAGTCTTGTTGTGTAACTCCAAGAGACATATCATTTTGAACGAAAACAATTGTCAAGTTTAGTAACCCACCCCTCTCCCTGGGTATGGTAATTTATTAATAATGAGAAAGCCTAATTTTCTTAGTTTTGAGGTGCATGATTTGCACTGAAAAACTGCATGACTATTCGTAATTCGTAACAGTTTAGACTTGCGATGTGTTACCTGGTTCTACCTTCGATTCAAACGATCGATCTGTAATGAGAAAAATTGGCATGAAAAGCGTGTTGCATTGAATTCACAGGACGGCAATAAAAATATTCGGTGTTAAATGTAAATATGAAAACCTAGGCCTCATCTCATCATCATCAGTCGGGCCGTGCTGCGTGGCTAAGTTTGTCTTCCTAAGACGCTTCATTCGTAAGATCTTGCCAAACTATTTTGCATCGTCTGTAAGCGCCCGTAGTTTGCATTAAGCACCAGGGTGTTACATTCTATTGGGCCTCAGTCTGAGATACCAAATACCAAGCACTAGTTTCGTAGGGGAAATCGGGTTTTCGGATTCAGATCGTGAATGAGCGTACGAATTTCAGGGTTTCTACTGTCAACCGGCTAGAAAACGGTATCAGAGTTAGGATGGGCCAATTCCAATGTATACAGAGCACAGATGTATGCATGTACAGGATATTTAGAATAAATGCTTCTCTAGCTAAATCTTGGTAGCTAGCGACCCCAAAAATCACCAGGATTCAGAGTCGACAGATTCACACAAAAAACAGTATTAATGAGTAAATTTAAATTTAACAGCTTTGTTCATTTTTAGATCAGAAAGGTAATGAGTCCAGGACAAATCATATACCTATTTTCGGTATGCTAAGAAGAGAGGGATTCGTTAATTTCATTATATATGAGTGTTATAGGAGTTTCTACAATTCTACACCCAATATGATCTCTGAATGAGGGACACATGGGATTGACCGAAATCTAAATATTGGTGAGGAGATTAATGCATTGCCATGCATGCCGTTACAATTTTGTGATGGAATAGTTCTCTGGGAATATAAAATGAAAAAGACCCCGCCCCCTCTGGTTGAGTGTTTTGTGGAGGGGATCGTAGGCTTTTAAATCTAGGGAGTTAAAGAAGGAAATTGACCTGATGGAGATGGAAGGCAGACTTGACATAATGGGAATGGTATGTGTTTAAAAGAAATATCCGGGTGAAGATAGTCATCTAGCTTTGGTATCATGATGATCGTCATAGACTCTAGAGTCTTGCCGGTATTTTTGCCTCTTGAATGTTGCAAGGTAAAGTTTTGATGTGCTGGGTGTGTGAAGAAGGTAAGTAACTTACTTTGGAGGAAAATGAATTCCTAATGCCTGAATGCGGAGCAAGACCTGAGTTAGTAAATGTGCTTGGCATCGTCAGAGTAAATGGAGAGCGTAAAATGGATATGAAGACGGGACTTCGGAGCCGAGCTAGGCCGGGGGTTTTTTGCAGTCTCAGGGGTCGAATATTTTGGATCGGATGCTTTTTTTGCATGAAAACAAGGGACCGGAGGAACTATTGGTTGATGAAACAAAAAGAATTTTTTCTCGAATTGTTGCTCTCTGCATTGTAGAAAGGTATAGGGAAAGTGTGTAAAGCAGTGATGCTCATATTTGGAAATGTTTCTAAAAAAAGATTTCGGGGGATTTTTTGGCACGGGAATTCGGTCGGGGGGGTAGCAAAAAGGATGCTCAAAATAATTTCGATGGTCTAAGTTTTAAGTCACTGTCGCTTCGTCTTCCACTCACTCTCAGATCGCTTGGCTTTTTGGTGCTTTTATCAACACATTTCCTCTCGTAGCAAATCCACCTTCCACAATGGTAAGGAGATATTAGAATTTTGAGTGCAAAACCACTGGAAAAAGTCAACACTTCTGTTCCTCAATTTATATCACTTCATTCGGATTCTCAGTGATCGTTTCCTTACATTTTAATCAAAATTCTAAATCCCCAGTGTTATCGTTCTTGTTTCTGAGGAAAAGGGAAAAAAACCCTCATACAAAACGGTTTATAAACTCTGGTTTAACTCCGGTCTTAAAAACCGTTGGTTCATAAACCTAGGGCAAAGGATAACAATGGTAGTGCCTCAATTTAGTTGAATTGTTCCCTAAGTTCGCTTTCACAACCATACAACTCAAAATTCATTGGATTTAAAACTGGAATTACTAATTTCAGTGGGAAAGATAACAAGTTTCCTTGAAACTGAGCGTTTATGAATTCGACGAGTACACGTTCTATTTCATTGGTTCCGTTTAGTTTTTCCTGTCGCATTTCGGATACCAACTTGGATTTCAAATTGTTTATTGACTTCAAGTCCCACATTGGATGGTTTATCAAACGAAAGCTTTCCAGTTTATAGAAAAAGTAACTTCTGACTGACATGAAAATGGTTTTTGGCTTCAAATAATTTCTCAGTCATCAGATTTTTTTTAAATTTCCATATTAATAAATTGATTTCCATTTCCAATCAGTCTTAAATTCATTAAAGCTTTTGTTTACCCTGATAATATATACCGATTCGATACAAAGTCTGCCATCTTGACATTAGTTTGAATCTTTAATAGACATCCTTGTATTTTTTTTCTGAATCAGACTTGCGGTATTTTTTTTCTTATTCTTGAAGCAAGTTAGCAAGCCAATTTGGGTGGCTACCAAATTTGTCTGGGGTTACATATCCCTGTATACCCCTACATAGAATAACATACAATCATTAACGTTGTATTGAGTTGTATGGTTTACAAAAGTGAAAAAACCGAACCGGAGGGAACCCGTTCGGTGAAGACGGGGAAAGAATGTAACCTCACTTGACTAGGCGTTATTTTTAGACCAGAGGTCCCATTCCTCCTCTTCTACATTGAACAAGGAAGATGCATTAGCAACTGAAGGATAGCTTCCTGTGCAATCTGTGATTATTTTAGGATTTGGATATGAGACCATTGAACACTTCATTACCACATTCCACATTCAGCTTATGTTTAAAACTCAAAAAACACCGATTCGGATAATCCTCTTTTTTCAACTTGAAACATGCATAGGGCACAGCTATCTACTCAACTCTAAATTCTAAACCGATTCTCACAGTTTTTCAACTACAATTACCATTATTCAGAGAATTGTGAAAGAATCAATAATTTTTTATTTAATTATTATACATAAAATAACAGTACACCCTCGGTCTGTTTAGAATTCACCATCAATAATTAGAGAATGGAGAGACAATTGAATTCAATATTTAAAAGAATAATACATGTATTTAAATACTTTTCCCCTCAACCATTAGGATCAATGAATACTTTTTAGTATGAATAAATTCACAAAAACCATCGGAAATAGTTTAAGGACTATTGAATTGTAATAGCAAGAAGATAGTACAGCATATACTCGTCTTACTAGCTCAAAATGCTGAGATATCTTAAATTACTGAGAATCTCAGTTCATAATGAATTCATATGTACAATCAGTAAGGATTCAATAATAACTATCAGTCATTATTAATTTAATTTGGATGTTCAAACCACTGGAATATAAGCTACGAGTATAGTTGTAATATTTGATGGTTGACTTTCTCCAGAAATGCAGTGCTTGAAACTATATCATGATTTAAACTTGAACTCTAATCTTTAATGCTGGACAATTTAGGCGGATGACAAGAAAGTAAAGAAGACCAAGAAGAAGAAGGAAGAAGGAGAAGCTGCACCAGCTGAAGGTAACGGTCTAATTTATTGCTACACAGGATCATAATCAAATTAAATTATTCCGAATTTCTATGAAAATGTAAAAATTCCTCTATCTAGCTGCTCCTGCCGCAGAGGAAGCACCAAAGAGAGCGTCCACCAGGGAGTCGAAGAAGGCCAAGCGTACCGGCAGCAACATCTTCTCCGCGTTCTCACAAAGACAGGTTGCCGAGTTCAAAGAGGTGAGAATATGAACTTACGTCAAACTTAGCTATCCAGATTTGTCAATCCTTTTCCTAAAAACTTGCTGTCAATCCTACAGGCTTTCCAAATGATGGATGCTGATAAAGACGGAGTCATCGGAAAGAGCGATTTGAGACAGACATTTGACGCTTTGGGTAAAATGGTCAGCGACAAAGAACTGGACGAACTGTTAGGAGAAGCCACAGGCCCACTTAACTTCACCATGCTCTTAACGCTCTTCGCTAACCGCATGTCAGGCAGTGCAGATGAAGATGAAGTTGTCATTGGCGCTTTCAAATCTTTTGATGATGGGGGCAAAATCGATTCTGAAAAGTAAGTCCAACTTGAATCCTCTTCAAATAAAGAATAAAAAGAATTTAGATACAACTACTAAAGTTTATAAGCGGTGCTAGAAGTCAGAAATGAAGCAAAAAGTGAAAGCACCACCCTTGCTTTCACCAAGCTAGTTTATTCATTTTTGAGAGAGTGGGGGTTAAAGTTTTGTAATGCTTATGAAATTGCAGACTTCGTCATGCATTGATGACATGGGGTGACAAATTCTCAACAGCCGAGGTGGATGAGGCATTCGATCAAATGACAATAGATGGTAATGGGAAAATTGATACTCAGAAGTTGATCCAGATGTTGACAGCCTCGGCTGAGGAAGAGGAAGAGGAAGCCGCCTAAACAAGCTCTTTTGTTTAATAACTAAAACCAATCATTATAATTGTAATATCTAAACACTATACATCTTCATCTTGCTTACCTACGTGTGAAAGAAAAAAAAAGAGTAACGTCCACCAGAACTATCCGAAACACTCGTTGTCACACACAAAAAAAAACAAGAACCTCTTTCTCTGTCGAAAAGTACATACATAATAACCACCATGCTGGTAAATCTCTAAAGTTACATTTATGATAATAATAATTTCTCTACACACAATCCTCAGCCATTCAGTTATTATTGTTATCCATTTGTGTAAAGTAAACTCACAGAATGAGACACGACATATGTTAACAACCCCGCATGTTGTGAAATTAACATCAATATACAAATATTTCCATCAGAAAATAAAAAGAAGTGAAGATCTACAAACAGTTTTATCCATCTGAATTTATACACTAACTGATAGACGGGAATATGCCAGAATGCCAAGCCAAGCAAATTATAAGTTGTTAGGCAGTCAATTAAACTCCATCAGTTATCTTAAAAAAAACAAGACTTTTGTTTCAGTTGCTCTTGTTCATATATGCTACATACTCTTTTGAATGATTGTTATTAAATGGACGCAACAGGTAGACGAGATTGATTATTATTATTACGTCATGATGATTATGATCTTATGTTAATAAAGCGCTTAATGTTCATGATCGATATTCCTTGAATGACCGTGTAGCGTGGCTCTGATTCACTCTTTGATTCACACAAACAAAAACTCAATATTGGGACAAATAGTTATGAATCCAGAGTATTTCAGAGTCCAATTTTTATCCAACATCATTCCTTCAAACTGAAATGATAATAATCATCTAATCAGCATAATAATATATAGATTCATCTTAAAAATTCGGTTCTTAGTGTTTTCTGAAAATCAAAATATCATCAATGTTCGTCATGTTTCTAAATATGACTAAAATCGATTTGCATATCCAGATAAAGAAAACATTTTATTTCAAGAAGTAAACAAATATCGGTGTGGGAAACGACTTCCTTCTGACGTCAATCATCTCGTCTCGTTATCAGAGCTGGCCTTCATCTTACATTCTTTAGAAGATTAACATTGAGTCACAAAATCTTGCATAGATGTTTTTTAATTTGGACAATACATGTGATAAACTAGACAATGGAACAAATCCGATTCAGGAATGTCCCGTGGATGTCGATCGAAGGGTGTTTCGGAAAAATTAGACCTAGAGTCACAAAATTTTGCATAAATATTCGTCGGTCAGGAGTATGCATGGGAAAAACTTTAAAATGGGACAAATCGGATTGAGGAATACAAAAGAAGTTTAAAGCTGGTCCATTCGAAAAGCTTGCTTGTTAAAAAAGCAAACAGCTTGCTTATTATAATAGAGCATCCTAGATCAAAAATGGAAAAAGAAAGTACGAAACCAGGAAATTTAAAAAAAATTAAAAGCGAGATGTTTGAATAAAGAATGGTTTAAAAAAAATCTTGTTCGACAGATGAAACAATCTTAGCTCAAGAAACTAACTTTGGATATTCAAGGGACGAAGTCACGAAGTTTCAAAGATTTGGACCTCGGGCTCATATTAAAAAAGAATCTTCGATTGACCTATACGAACTGAAGGAAGCATGCTTCCGAAAATGATATACTAACCAAGAATCATTCTGGCTTAAATAGCAGGACATTGTAAGGCGTAGCCTTAATTCTCAAAGAGTCATGAAAATCAAAAGTCAAGATATTACATTAATTTGCAATTCTCGACCCATGCATTTTGAATTTGGCATTCATTATTTCAAACTTATCTCCAGGGGCACTCGTATTTTTGAAATAGGAGGCCTGCATAAAATTGAAATTCACTAACAAGTAGCTTCACGCCAAACCTAGCCCCCCCCCCCATCATCCTGGAATAAGTGTAGGACTATATAGTAAACCATATCATACACCTTGGATTGAACAAGGTGAGGTAAACGATTGAATTAAAAGCTCTCAATACTGCTTGGTGCATGCAAAATGGAAGCTACAACAAAGGAGCAACTCTGTACATTTCCAAAAGAGCAAAGGCGTAGAATCAGTGTGAAATGCTAAGAAAATCCCAATTGAATGTATAGCTATGGATTGAAAAGTATTTAAACTCTTGTTACTTGCATTGTTGAATAAGAGAATCTAGAATGAGATTGAAGTGAGTGGTAATGAGTATGATAATGAGTGAGATTGATCCGATTGAGGGAATAAGAGCAGAGATTTGTGAGGGACAAAAGGGTTAGTCACTCTCTCAGTAAGAAAGGGTTTAATAATTTGATATGAAATATATTGTCTACTACAGCGTTGCCAAGGCTGCACAATTCATACCAAAATTCACTCGCATGCGCTCCCTAACAACAAACTTCATCGATAATCCCTTTTCTGGCCAAAAAAGAATCATACAATCCTCCTCCCTTTACTACTCATTCATACTCTCGAAAGGAATTGATTGTATCAACTAGAGCTGGGAGTAGTGCCAGAGTGGAGTTACACTTCGTCAAGTGTCAACAATAGTCAAATACTTCAAATCCACCTTGGCACTTTGCAGTCTATAGGCTAATTCATAACTATACGCCAGGTGAGTACTTACGATTCGTTTGTGGTTTCAACATTCTGTCAGAAAAAGTTATTTTCCCGGTGACAATGTGCAAATGTCAAGGGTAGAACTTTTCTTTTACATTCACATCTTTCTTGGACTTTTTAAACGGACTAACCGGACTAACCAATTCATTTTGATACTTTGACAGTTTTAGACATTTTTAAATCGTGGTGTGAATTTGTGCAGGGACGAGTTCCGTCTTTCTCTTGCAAGGGTGGCTGGAGATTGCCGAGATTGGATTTTGGATTTTATTGGACTTTTGTCAAAAAGGTATATCTTTTTATGTCATTCCATTACCAATACTTTTTAGTACTCTTGCAAGTTTTGTTAAGGATTCATGAAAGATTCTTGTCGGTTTAGAAACTAGTATGCTATTGCAATTGTACCATTGAAACACTGACTATTCTATGAATTACGAATCCATAATCAAGAATTGTGAGATTGTGACTCATAATTGAGATTTTAGGTATATTAACATGGAGTGAAACCTAAATATTAATGATTGATTCCACGGCATCTCGTCGCTTTTTCAATTATTAATTAATGTACTTATATTTTAGCAATTCCTTATGTTAATTTGACAGATGTAGACGAAGACCGGCCTTCACAGTTTCCAGCGTTATGAGATTTTGACAGATTATCCAGATTCAGCTAATGCAATAGTTCGGTAGTGCCATTACTAGGGAGAAACTCTTATAATTATAGCACAACCCTTTTTTAATATTTAAAATTTTATGCATACTTGCTAAAAAATTAAAATATGCAAGGGATAATTTAGCGATTTTAAGCTTTGCAAAACACAAGTATTTCATCTAGCATTCATCTTTAAAAAGTAGATGATAACTTTCTCAACCTTGTCGTTCTTAGACGCAGTACGGTACTACGGTATAATAAACCCATTGCTTGCTAAACATTTTTTAACTCCCAGCCATTGTAAACCGTGAAGGTAGGACTGTATGAGTAGTGATCTAGAGCGATGGAGTCATGTCATGAAATTGCAATTAATTTGAATGCATGATTCTTCTAAATCCCATGAGAACATTAGATCAGCAATTATCCAAATCTAACGTGTGTGGATTGTTGTAGATTGTAGTGTAAGTTTACAATACGACTTTGGCTTTTGTGAACAAGCCGCAGATAGAAAAGGGAAAAAGACGGCAAAAAACGAAAAAGGTTTCTTTAAAAACAATGAGATACATTTATACTTGTACACACAGTTACGCTTGTTAACCAAACTTAAACACTATCTTACTGCAAATCTTCCTATTTTGTGGTTTTGTGGCTCTTTTCCCTTACCAAAAGCAAAGTGGGCAGATGATAGACTTCTGACATGGTACCAAGACAGTGCCAAAAAGTCAAGCCATCTACTGATGTCGCGTGACAAATCAACCAGAATATTGGGGATATAATGCATAAATACGTACGCCCCACCATCTTATTCAACACGGAATAGAGGCTCAATAATTGAACAATTTATATAAAGCTTGACATTCTGACATCCTTTGTCCACATCAGAGACCTATTTCGGTTGCAATGTCATAATGTCAATGTAAATCCTATAATGTAAACTGTTGTAGTGATAGATGCGAAACTTGATTGAATTGAGAGAAAAAATAACCACTCAGGGTTGGCTTCCCTCTTATGTCTAACGAAAAATTAATTACGAAGCATGGATTTGCACATAGGAACTCAATTTGAAGCGTTTCCTAGTATGGCTTTACGGGCTTACCTCTGCTGAATTAGCTAGACAGGAGCATATTGTCAGGGACAAGGACTGTCAAGGAGTAATTAAGTTGAGGTTCGTGAGGGTAATTAGACTGATTAGAAAGCTTATACAGCTAATCGTAAAATGACCACCATATACTTCCGAAATGAAGGAATTTGGATCATTATGGTAAAAAATATACGGCAATTTACCCCGGCTTAAAAGTTTAGATTCGTTGCCAATGGATTGAAACTGCTGAATGAATTTTGTTAGTAAATTAGTAACTAACATAACTATATCTCCGAATATTTGGCATCCTTTGTGAATTTAAGAGTTAAGTTTAAAAGTATGAAAGTATGCCGAGTAAAAGGAAATAGCAATTAATTTTAATTTGTGAATTTTTTACAATTTCTAGAGTCTAGTGTTGAAGTTTCTTGTCGGAGCCCAGTGAATCATTATTTGAATAAAACCAGAGCAGAATGAGGAGGTTTAAAACTTCCAAATACAAAAATGCAGCCCCAAAGGTGATGAAGCATGATGCCTGGATTCGGGATCTCACGGTTGGATCTTACAATTGCTTTGGCAGTTTCATAAAGGCTTCTGCAGCCTTTGCTGCTTTCAACGTGCAGCCAACTGGTAAGATGAATATTTTTAAGCTTAATTAAGTTTTCAAGGTTGGATATGAAATATTCAGTCATGTTAATGATTATAAAATGTATCCATGAATGTTTATGCTACGCTAGGTTCCCAACTCGGTGTCGTAGCCTTGGATGCAGAAGGTTCCGTCACGGGCACCAATTTATCTATTCTAAATGCCCACAGTGATCTCGTGACGGACTTCGACTTTTCTCCTTTTGAAGATGGACTTTTGGCGACATGTTCAGCCGACTCGACGGTCAAGATATGGTCAATTACACCAAACAATTTGGATGATCTCTCACTTCTCAGCCCCGAGTGTGCTACAAGTTCTAAGCAACGAAGAGTTGAAACCGTTTCTTTCCATCCTACGGCAGAGTGTTTATTAACGTACACTTCTCAGACCTCTTTGACTTTGTGGGACATCTTTCATAATAAAGAACTATTTCATGGTAAAATTGCACCCCCCCCCTTTCCTCTCGTCTGTGATCAATTCAAACGGTTTAATTTAATGAAGTTTTCTTATTTAGATACTGAAATGCATGGGGACAAGATTATGTCGATTTCATGGTGTAGATCTGGAAATTTGATAGCGACATGTTCAAAGGACAAATACGTCAGAGTTGTTGACCCAAGAGCCAAAGAAGTAGCATCAACTGCAGTTAGTCATGACAATGCCAAAGACTCTCGTGTCCTCTGGCTTGGGGAAAGTCCCTATATACTCACCTCCGGTTTTGATTCTGTGAGGACTGCAATTCATAATCATAAAATTTACCATTCTATAAGTTCAAGTGTTATCTTATCGTAACTTACTTTAATTTTCAGAGTCGAATGCGTCAAATATTTATTCGAGACACGAGAAACTTTGATGCTCCAATCAAAACTTTGGACTTTGATAGTTCAACTGGGATCCTATTGCCCTTATTTGACCCTGATACTAACATGGTTTTTGTGGCAGGACGGGGTGACTCTTCCATTTCATATTTCGAGTTCAACTCTGAATCCGACGAGTATCTGCTCGAGGGCTACCGTTACAATGGGGAACAGACTAAGGGAGCATGTCTGGTACCTAAACGAGCTTTAAAAGTCATGGAGACAGAAGTGAACCGGGTTTTGCAACTAACTGCCAGCTCAGTTATCAGCATTCCGTACTATGTCCCTAGAAAATCATACATTGATTTCCATCCAGATATTTTTCCAGATACAAATGGAACTAATACCACAGGGACGGCATCTGGGTGGATGGATGGGCACACCGGAAGTGTTTACAAGATGAGTCTAAATCCAGCAACGTATCGGGACTCATTAACAAAGTTGGGTGCGAATTCAACAGAAAATCATCAGACCAAGGGAACTCTCAAATTCTTCAAGCCTTCTCTGGCTAACCGAAAAGCTGAAGAACAAGTGAATGTAAGTAAAGTAATCGAAGGTGATACTTCCGAAATGTATAAAAAAGCGATTCCAGAACCTCGACCTCGCAAGAAGTCAACCTCATCCAATTCTTCGTCCTCTGAAGAAGTTGGAGATGTGGTCCCACGGTTTTTCCCCGTTCCGAAGCCACGAGTCAGCAACGTGAGTAAACTTGAAGGTCATAATTATAATCTTTGCGGTTGTCATTAATGAAGCTTAACACTCTTTAGACTACGGCCACCTCTACTTTGCGGACACCAAGTCAATTCATTTCAAGGATGGCCGCCGATTTTTCTCATCGAAGTCAGTCTGTCGATGATTCAGAAATGAACAATGGACCTAGCAGTTTACCTCCCTTTGCAACGAATTCTAACGGAGCCCCACCTAATAATATAAATAACGGAAATATTCACTTAATGAACAACAATAATCAAGACACCCAGGAGCCGATTTCCCTTCCTGAGACCACATCGCTTCCTGAGAATGGCTTTCATCGTGATCACGTGGAAAATGGAAATGAAAAGGTCGACTCATCAGACGGACAGATTGTGTCCACATCAGATAGACGAAAGTTATTTGAAAGATCTCAGTCAGTTCAAGAATCCGGATCTACCGCATCAGTCGCACCCAATGGGACGTCTAATTCTCAAACAGCTAAAAAGACTCGAATAACTGTTGCAGAGAGGTTAAAGATGTATCAGCAGAATGCCATCAACGGGGCAGTGCCTGAGGATGATGGTGGCAAAGGAGATACAGCTACCGAAAAAGAGAATGGACAGAAAATTGAATCAATGCAAACAAGTCAGTCGAATAATTCGAACGCAAGTACCAAAGATCCTCGAATAGATAGGGAGTTTTGCCCAGCTCCTATTGCAAAACCAGAGCGAAAATTTACGCCCCCGAAACAAGATCCAGCAAAAGTCCAGGAATCTTCCCAACCTCAGCAAAAGGCTCCTTCACACAAAAGAATTGACACTGTCTTTGGTAAGCGTGTGCTTAGCTTATGCCCATGCAAATTAGAGTGAGCTAAAAAAGGGTGTGACCAGCTAAGCAATACGTTTCTTTACTTTCCAGGACAAGTTTCGAAGTACCGGAATTTTAAGGCAGCGCCCTTCCATAAGAAGCTCCACATTGAGAACCTTAGAAATGTCAGTACTACATGCCCAGGGGAGAGTGAGCTTATTCAAGGTATGTGATAGATTCAATTTTCAATTTTCATGTAATATAAATGTTACAGAATGTTTAAAATGGAGAAATTATTTTTGTGCAGCTAATCCAGCGAGAATTGCAATACCTCTAAATACTCCAGGAGGTAAAGTTGCAATCTTTGAATTGAGTAGACCAGGGAGACAACCTGATGGCGTTATTCCAGCATTAGTGCACGGATCAAAGGTCATGGATTTCATGTGGGATCCATTTGATAACAACCGCCTTGCAGTTGGATGTGATGGTGGTAAGCTCTGGGTGTGGAAAGTCTCTGAAAATGGATTAAAAGAACAAACCAATGAGCCAGAATTCACTATTGCTGCTCATGCAGAGAAGATCTATTTCGTCAAGTTCCATCCTCTTGCAAAAGACATACTGGCCACGGGCTCTTACGATTTGTCCATTAGAATTTGGGACTTGTGCTCTCAAGAAGGAATTTTTCTGATACCATGTCACGAGCAAATACAAATATTCAGTTTTGCTTGGAGCCCTTGTGGAAATAAATTCTCTACTGCGGCTAAAGATGGGAAAATTCGAGTGTATGAACCAAGATATTCAGTTGAACCCTTGATCGAAGGCCAAGGACCCGCTGGGGTTCGTGGAGGTAGAGTTTGCTGGGCTTTGGATGGAAGATTCCTGGTCGTTTCGGGATTTGACAGATCGTCTGAGAGACAAGTTTACATGTATAATTCTAAGGATTTGTCTAAAGTAAGCACCCAGTCATTAGACGTATCCCCTGCTATACTGGTCCCGTTTTATGACGAAGATAGCTCCATTTTGTTTCTTAGTGGACGAGTAAGTTTCCTTTTTAACGTTTATGTTACCATTAATTTAATGCGAAATCGAGCTAACTAGTTTGAAATGATGTTTTAGGGAGACAGTACCATTTTCGCCTTTGATGTAATAGAAGATGCACCATACCTAAGGCAACTTAGCTCTCACAGATTTCCGGGAGCTCACCAAGGGATTTCTTTTCTTAAAAAGAATGCACTGGAAGTTCAAAACGTTGAGTTCGCCCGGGCTTATCGGCTTACAGAAGTCGTAGTTGAGCCGTGGTCATTTACTGTTCCAAGAGTGAAGGTAAACAGAGATAATTTATTTCAAAATTTTAGAAGAAATTCCATTTGTGATTTATTTTTAGAGCGAATATTTTCAAGACGATTTATTTCCACCAACGAAAGTTCTTTGGGAGCCTACGATGACTGCTGAAGAATGGATCAGCGGTATGGATTCAGGGCCTCCAAGAATAAGTCTTAAGCCCCCTTCCATGAAATCCCGTAATTTATCATTGACCAATGCATTACTTCATTTATTGTTCATTCAAACTGCTTTCACATTTTCACATCTTTGTTCTTGGTCTTTAGTTGGAGAAATTAATAGTGGAGCTTCTTTTCATAAAGACAAAGAGCATAATACAGGAGATTCGGGTGTATCTGGAGGAGTCAAGGGATCTATCAAAAAGCACCCCCCGGCGAGTCTTCGAATTACTGATGATCTAGACGACGGATTTAAGAAACAGCAGGAGAAAGTAAACTTTCACCCTGTATAATTTAATGATCTTTTTAGTTTTAAATAGCCTTTATTTTATAATTTCCATTTTTTTTTCTTCAGTTGGAACAGGCGCTTAAAAGTAAACTTGAATTGAACATGAAGCTTGAGCAAGATTCCATGGAAGGTGTGGACGAGGAAGAATGGGTAAGCTAGTAAGCTTTAAATATAACCGTAAATACAATTTTAAACTGATATTGGTCCTAAGTTCTCTTATTCTATTTACAGAATGAATAGACTTTCTGCGGAATCAAAATAGTTAACAAAAAAAACTGATCTTTGCTTGTACTCACCCCGACCGTCATCTATTTAAACCGTTGGTCAAGTCAATACAAAATGCAACACTCTATCATACTCGTAAAGTCTAGTATTCTAATTACTATTTAGCAAAAACCTCAAAAATGCAAGTTTAAAAATGCAAACGTTCGCCAAGTAAATATATTGTCCTGGTAGTTTTACGTTCCTAGAACTCGAGCACTTTGTACGTGTCCTTATCGGTCACGAATCTAGTCTTTTTTAGTTACGATAGACTAATTCTGGGTCTCAATTACTGAAGTCTTTTGTTGTATCTTGCTGCATATTTTAAAAGGAAATTGCTGCACTTTGTATCATTTCTAAGGATAATCCTGGAAGTATGCATAGCACGTATTGTAACTGTCACAAAATACATTAGACATAGAAACCTTTCTCACTGTTGCTTCTTTCGAAGTATTCCATTTACAATTATACCAAAGACTGCCAAAACCTGTGTTGAGCCTTACATTTTAAAGCCAACTTTTGTAAAGACGAACAAAATTCATGAAAACTACAACAATTCCAACGTACACGTTCACCATCCAACTTTAAAATTAGAACGTCCCTTAAATTTGTATAGCAATTATTCCTTGGTTTCATTTTTCCTCTTCCCTTTAAAGTAGTTTTAATGAATATACTGGGGATTGATGTAGCATATGTTCACTCGAACGGATATACTTAATGGAACTGAAAATAAGGCTGGGAAGTAAAGCTGTTGATTTAAATGTACGTGCCAATTAAAGGCATGGATTGATTTTCCAACAAAAAATTAGCTATTTTCTGACAAAAAGTTGAAATTGACCAAGAGGCTTTCTGTCTAATTTATTAACTAATTGATACTATAAGCCACACAAATCTTTGTAGGCATTAGATGAACTAGCGTACTACGATGGTTAATTGCTAAATGTAAATTTTACATCACTAAAATTAAAATTAATTTCCATGTGAGTTTATACCTCAAACCTCACACTTTGTGACATTACTTAATTACTAGCCAAGTACTCAAAGCAATTGCGAGATTTGAAATACACCAGCTGTCAAACACTGTGTAGCTTGATATTCATGGTTATTTGAAAGTGCTTGAGCGAGCCATAAATTGATAAACTTTTGATATTGTATCACAGTCGACGATTGTTTACATTTTACTCAAACCTCGACAAACTCCCGTTAGTCAATTGATTCGTCACAAAAGCATGATGCTTACAGTTATTCCGCATTACATGTACCACTGGTTCCTTTATTATTGCCAATATTATCCCAGTTGTTTTGCTACCTTAATCTCAAGCTAGAATTCCCAGTGCTCTTGTACCGGCAGAACTGACTTATTTCGTGAAATATAAAATTTAGACATAATTGTGGAGAAATGTATCCAAAGGAACGCCACATTTGTAAATACATGTTAACATTAGCAGAGGATTTTGAAAAGACTTTGTATTTATGTTTATGTTTATTATGCCTTATCTAAAATGATTCGAGTGGAATGTGCATGTGTTGGATACTGAGTAAATCCCGCATACTTTAATCCTGACAATAGACTGGTTTATGCAATTTTTACATTTTAGGATTATCTTACTCACACGTCTCTAGTTCTAATTTTGATCCTAATTATTGGAATCATTACGTTCAATAAATTTGGATAAAAGATGTGCATTATTTTCACCTAAATTTCATCCATTTCATATAAGCATGATTGAAATTTGAAATTATCGAAACTGTGCATAAAACATCCTCTTTCAGCTTGGGTTATGAATTGGGATAAGAGGGAGCAATTGTTTTCCCAGCAGGACAATAACGGCAGTTTTAACGAGAAGCATATCAAATTGGCGTTGATTATGAAACGAGGTTCAGTACCATGGTTTCCAGCGTATGAATACTGTTGAAACTGCAGCCTACAGCGTTGGCTTTGTTCACATGTACCTCTTAATTTGGACCGGTACCAAAGGCTTAGTTACCAAGTGCCATGGTACTAGGTCTACCGGATCATGTAAAGACCTCTTTAAATCTAGTAAATCATTATACATTACAGTATAAACATGATGAACAAGTTGAGTTAGATTAGATTCTAACTTTAATAAGTCAGTTTTGTCGGAATTGCCGAACCAGGTTCTTAGCCACATTGCCACGTTTATCCTATATCCGATTGGTGTCGAGGGATACCAAGTTGGTTAGATGAGAATAGTGGAATACAGAAGTTGGGATCCTGAGGCAACATTTCTGTACTATCCACACCATTGCATTGGGGTAGGGGATTCGGTGCCATTTTTGCTTCTAGAAAATCAGAGATTGAAAAATTTTGATTGGAAAAAACTTAAATTTTAAGCAAATTCCGAGCAGAATGTCGTCAGTACCTGCAATGCCTGAACCGTTTCGCGTATCTCCTTTAATCAGGGTAAGTTTACTTAACACTCAAGCATTGAAAAGGGCTAGTAAAGCTTTGAACTAAAGGGGACCGATAACTTTGACTTGGTGGAGTAGTAACAAGGCTTTGAGAATGTTTTATAATAACCTTTGAAATTTTGAAACTTTAGGTAGGACGATGGTCCTTCTTGGCTTTGGGAGTTATGTACGGACTTTCCAGAAACCGATCTTTATCCAAGAAGGAAGAGAAATATAGGGAACTTCAGGCAAGGGAACGACCAGCTAAGGATGCTGCTAAGGCTTTGGAAAAGGCTAGACTTAATCGAGGTACGGTGTATTTCATTTTAATTATTTACAGCACTTCATATTCAATTACTTCTTGCAAGTGTTTCGCTGATTTAGTTCTTTAGATTTTTTTAAAGGATCCATCTAGAAAGGTATACTTCAATAAGTTTAATCTTTCTGTACAATCTAATTTGATTACCCAAATTTGTGTTCAACATTTAATTTAGAACTCTTGCTGGTTTATTTTTCATTTGATTCAAATGTAACTAAAAATAGGTCTCCCAACTTAGACTTTCATTTCGAATCGTTTTGGGCTCGTTCAAATTTCCGGATTGAGAGAACTAACTGGGTCTTTATGAAATAATTGCTTTTAAATAATGTGTTTCTTAGGTCTTTGAGTCATTGGGCTTAGGTGCACATTTAGATAGATTATGCATTATCCCCCTTGTATAATGCCAGGGTCCTTTGGCTTAGGTTTATCTGTTATATTTAACGTTTCGTATATTAACTTTATCAGTTAGATTTCTGCCTAAAATAAAATCTAGTAATAATTGAAGCCATACATTATTGTTGGAGAGAAAAAAAATGACCTTTTAAAGTATATTTTAGTACATTTAATTTGTCCTATATTATTTACTTACAAAAATATGGACTTTTAATTGTAATTTTATATGATATGCTATAATGCGTATTATGAGCCAAGATTTTAGATGCACGATATAGAGATGTGTAATATCGACTTTTGCTGTTAAGCCTTGAAGAGTAATAGACCGTAATCCGCAATTTTTTAATGTACTATTTTTTTTTAAACATTACAGATGAAATGCTTTACTTGGCCAAGGAAACTGGAACTCCAGTACCACCCAATTTCTAATCAATATCCTCTTCAATTACTACGTTTTTGAAGAACTAGTGTTCAAAAGCAGTTTGGAGCATGCTGATGTTCGTCGAGCAGAGTTATTGAGCTATGTAATCAAGACATGTAAAAATCCTGCATAGTTGTTCAGTACTCGTATTTAGTCAAAACTCTATTATGAAAATACCTTCAAAATGCTAATAAATTGGTAAGCGTAGATTTTATGCTGAGATTTATTTTAGAGTATTTCTAATTATGGGACTAACATTTTGCTGAGATGTCGGATTCATCTAATATAAGAAATGCATCGGAAGACATAACGAGACGAGAATTGTTTCATGAATCGATGCATGATAAATTATTCATCGTTTTCAGTTGGAAACACACCAATCATAAGCATTCACAAACATCTTAAGCCATGGAGAGGCCTCGGTCATCTGGCTCTGCAGCCGCTGAGGATACCAAGGCCACTGCCAGGGAAGAACACATCTTTCAGGATGAGGCATGATTGCCAAATGACGACCATCCTTCGAGCAGATTCCTGCAACTCCGTCTACAATTTAAAATATCAAATGTCGTAGATTTTTAATATTTTACAAGGATAGAATGATGCTGGGATTATGGGATATTGAATTTTGTATTACGCTTGCTGCCGTTTGGATTCTCTGGGTAGCTTTCAGTAGGAAGTAATGCATCATTAACATAACGAAGAGCAATACATCCTGATCTTTCAAGTTGTGTGTAAGTAGATGGCTTCAAGTAGTTGAAACGACCTGTTAAAAAACCAATTAAGCCGATCAGTTACCACAGCTTAGTTTAAATAATTAGCAGGACCAAAAGGATATATTAAAATGTACCTTCAGCGTGAGCGATCCAAACCCCCAGGAAGGAGCCATTCATTTTCTTCAGCATAATTGATTTAGACTTTTCAATTTGAACAGTTGGGAATCGACTTTCATATCTGTCTGACAGATTGTGATCCAAGAAGACATCCGGGACATCGGGAATGCCATTTTCATCTTCTTCAGTCTCAGATCCCTGGCTGGTCGTGCCAATCCATTGGAGCAAGGCAAGAAGTTGACAACCATTGCAAACCCCTAAGCTGAAAGTATCTTTCCTGTCTCGGAAATGGGAAAGCTGGGCTTTAGTTGATTGATCGAAAAGTAAACTAGCTGCCCAACCTTTTGCAGAGCCCAGAACATCTGAAAGAAATTAATTGCAGACCGTAGATTGGTGGTGTCGAAACTTTTTTTTTACAGTTTAAAAATTTAGATGTAAAGTAGGTTTGATCAAAACAAACCTGCGTAACTGAATCCTCCTGGAAATACGATTCCGCGGAATCGGTCAAGAGTAATTTTTCGAGTGATTATATCTTGCATCGTGACATCCCAAACTTGGAAACCGGCCATGTACAACGCAGCAATCATTTCTCGATCCCCATTCGACCCTTCCTCTCGAATCACAGCCACGTCAGGACCAATGGCTGAAAATTTGTAAGGTTAATTTTTAAAATTCAGTCCTCATGTGAGGAATCGAATGGTGTCCTACCAGAATTAAGTTCCGTTGTCATTTTGATTTCTCTGGGATCGAAAGTAAACCGATAGTCTGGTCCAGTTCTTGTTCGAAGAGATTTATATTCTTGCAATACATTTACTGGGTTGGCCTGTCGCTTCTCAAGTTGGTAGCTAGTTTCTTCCCAAACTTGATACATATCAATCATCAAAGAATCAACGACTATTTTACCCTGAACACAAACCTCTACTTTGGAGGCAGGGCCAAATCCGTCGGAAACTCCGATAGGGAAAACAGGAACCTTGTCCTTCTTAAATTGGGACAATACTTTCTCAATATTCAATCCATCGATTTCCAACACCCAGCCAACTTCTTCGGAGAAAAGTACATCGATCGGGTTATCAGATTCTCTGTGAACTATATTAACTTGAAGACCACAATGACCCCCGAATGCCATTTCTAAAAGGCATGTCACCAGACCACCATCACTCACATCATGACCAGCAAGTACGTATCCAGCTGGAAAGATTAATTCATAAATTATAGTGAAATTTAATATTCACGATAAATGTATCACTTAAAAACAATATTGCTCGCTACTTTACCAGATATTAGAGACTGAGTTGAGTTAAAAGCCTTTACGAGAACTTCAGGGTCGTCCAGGTCAGGAACAATATCACCTAGCTGTTTGTAACACTGAGCCAACGCCGTGCCTCCCAATCGACTTTTCCCACCGGAAAGGTCAACAAATACTAGCAACCCTTGTTTTCCAGCGGAAGGAGACTTTAGATCTGGAGTGACCACTTTCCTGATATCGGGACAGGGCGCATAAGCGGATACGACGAGGGTTCCTGGAGCCTTAACAGTATCTAACCCAACACGTGCAGCCATTGACAATGAATCTTTTCCACCATCAACGGCAACTCCTAACTGTTGCATAACTTTACACATGGCTTCACAAGCTTCTAACAAGGCTGCACCTTCTCCTGCAAGTTTGGCAGCCCACATCCAGTTCCCACTGCATTTAACATCCTAACAAATAAATGGATGAAATTTAAATATATTTACATTTTTAGATGCTTTTGAAAGTTACCTTGAGGTCGGAGATAGGAGCAAATACAAGATTAGATAGAGCCTCAGCAACAGTCATCCTGGCACCGGCCGCAGGACACAGCAATCCTTTGATAGGTTGTTCCCCAATGGATGTAGCTGATCCTGTCTGAGTAATAATATGGAATGGTTCTCAACTAATCTTAAGCTTATTCAGGAGCAAGATTTATAAATAAATATTCAGTTTTCGTACTGTTCCAAAGTGGGACAAAGCAATCACAGCGACATCAGCCAAAGGTGTATGAAGAGGGCCTACACACTGCTGTTGTGCAATTAATCCTGTAACTGATCTATCCACTTTATTTGTTAGGTAACGTTTGCTAGAAACGGACGGAAGGCGAAGGACGCGCTGCAAAGCTTCTTCAACCGAAAGCTCTTTCGGTAATACCAACGGACGGAGATTGACCTTGTATTTATCCATCTTAAAAACTTTCCTTGGCATTTTACCCAATACAAACTCCAAATCAAGATTGACAGGATTTTTGAATTTCTGAATTGCTAAAAGCTCGTCGGTGGAAACGACTATTGCCCCATTGTTTTCATACGGAATCTCCGTTAGAACCACTTTACCATCACCAGTGACACTCCCCACAAAAGATGCTGGGCATCTTTCCCTGTCAGCAATTTTTTGTAGAAGTTCTGTGTCCTCCTTTCGACACAAAAGAGCGTTGCTTTCTTGGAATTCTGCACCCCATAACTCAAGAGTATTGATTGTTGGATCGCCAAGTTGGAATCGGTTCGTAAATATCACTGCTCCAGTAGGTTCTACAAGTTCCTTCAGTACGTTTCCTAAAAGTATCATATGTAATTTAACAAACATATATTCGACATTAAACATTTGTAAAAAAAACACAAACCATTGCCCCCAGCTCCTTGATCATGAATACTACAGATTGGATTTTTATCCCCAAGCTCCTGGCAGGATCGAATGACGCGATTCAGCTTTTGTTCCATTTCAGCATCCCCTCGCTGAACGGCATTGAAATCCAGTTCAACTTTATTGTCCCCTTGAACCTAGAGGCGATATAAAGCTGCCAATATTTCCATGAAACTTTTTATTGAATATTAAATGATTTACTTCAACCGAACTGGCAGATCCGCCACCAACTCCAATTCGATAGATAGGTCCACCGAGCTTAACAACTTGCATCCCAACTTCCGGTTTAAGCTTGTCAACCATGTTGTGATCCATTGTACCGATTCCACCGGTAAACATGATAGGCTTGATGTATTCTCTTCTCTCCTTTGTGGATTCGTCGATGATCTGGCCGAAAGACCTCGCAAAACCAGAAATTATCGGCTCTCCGAACTTATTACCATAATCACTAGCCCCATTACTAGCTTGAATAGCAATCTCAACGGCTGAGGCAAAGTTGCCTGGGTAGGGCACCCCAGTATCTTCCCAAGGTAAGTTGTAGTCAGGGATCAGAAGGTTTCCGAATGAATAGCCAGCCGTCCCAGCAATTACGTATCCCCCTCTTCCTACGGCTTGGACATCGCGTATTCTGCCACCTGTTCCAGTAGTAGCACCGCTAAACCGTAGACATTGATCATCCATTATAATATTAACATAAATTTTAGACTCACTAAATACATGAGTGTTTAGAAAAAGTGACTCTCTATCTGTACCTAAATGGGGCAACTCCGGTGGGGAAGTTGTGAGTTTCTGCAGTAAATATAATATGCCTTCTTCCACGTTTGATATGGAATGAACTCGGCTCAGTTACCAATTTCGGTAACATGTTATTCACGTCGTAGCCAATGATCGCACTGCTGTTGTCACTAAAGGCAATAACGTTATTCTGGTTCGTCGTCTTTTGGGTGTCCATTATCAAGTCGATGAGGGATTTGGGGTATGGAATCCCATCCACGATCATCTCACCCTAGGAAAATAAAAGTTGAATTGAAAGTAAATCCTACAGAACATTAACATATCGATTTGAATCATTCATGAACCATAATGGTGTAGTACTGAAGCTATTATACAGCCATTACATATTTTACAATAGACGCGCTTTAGTCTGCTCGTTCCTATTCCATAACGGTTAAGGTATAATCTTTGGAGTGTACATACTTTGAAGAACCAATGGCGACTATGTTCGCTGTTTGATTGTGCAAGATCAAAGCACTCCACACTAGTAGGATTCCTTTTGAGCTTATTCTTGAAAAGTTCTGTGTAGTAATCCAAGTCCCAGCTATCAAAAGCAAGACCTAAAAGAGAGACCGTATTTTGAGTCACCAAAAGTTAGTACATCAAGTCATATTATTATTACAGCTATCAAAACAATACGCCAGGCATCATCAGGAATGCGAGTCACATTTTTTGCATATAAAATCCATTACAAAAGCTCTGTTGTGGATTTGGGAAATAATAATTGTATCCTGTCACAGCAGGCCTCTACTGGAAAGGAAAACTTTCCAGGACTTTTCTAGAATATTGATAAAGCAGCAGTGGATCTTTCTCTACAATGGGCTATTGTAAGAATGTATTTGTTATGATGGCTCTCACAGAGGCCAGCTCACTGGAGCTTCTACATGAATTATTGACTCTCAACTTTGGCCAAGATAAATCCATTAGCTTAGCATTATTATCAACACAAGTTACTTTTCCAGTTACAAAAGTGGAGGCGAGCTGAAAGTTTCCCATGAAACAACTTTGCCTCAAATAATAATGCATTTTGTTTTTATGAATAACTTTCTGATCGGAACGAGGTAGGAGAGATTTATGGGAGGATTTTTCTGCATTCACACTCAAAGTAATTTTGAATCACGTAAATTATAGACGAGTGCTACAGAGTAGAATTACAGTACAGGTTCCCAATCATTTTTCATACACAAGTAGCAATGTTCTTCTTAGCATGGAGTTCTTATAGTATGAATCAACCCTGTATTCAATATTATATCTTAGCATTAGTAAGGATTAAGGATCTATAGCATTAGTAATCTGACATGAATTTAAAAACATCTATCCTTAAGGAAAATATAAGACGATTAAAGCTAGCTCTACTCGGGTGTCTTCATGAAATAGACTTCCAAACTCCGCCCGCTGTGAGAATAAATTGTCTCAACGTTTAAGTCTCAGTCCCCAGACGTCAGATTAGTAGTAGATTGCAAAAGAAAGTTTCAAACAAAAAACATTTTTTAAGAAGCCTGAATATGACAGAATGTTCTAAAGTTCATGTGGCTTAAAAGTTGACTAGAAGTACATGTATTACTATTAAATTGAATCATCTTAGCGTAGTAAAAAGAAACGTTGTACAAGTTCCAGGTGGATGATAAGATGTTGAAAAGTGCGATTTAATGATGCGCCAAAAATTTCATTGATCAGCCATGTAAACGGTGGTCAAAAATTGACCAGGTAAAATCTCCTCCGAACTTGAAAGCACAAAAGAAAGAATGAGGCTTCTGGAATAAAGCTGGTGGCAGGTGTGAAATATGTGCCGAATCGATAAACCCAATTTTTTGTCTGTTCCACAATGTTGATCTAGTTTTATAGTTGCAAGAATCTAGATTCTTATAATCTTATAATTCTATAATACATTCACAACTAAATCTGCTTTTATGAAATCATCCACTGACCTTCCAACTTGTGATCGATTTGTGTGAAAATTAACACACTGAACTATCTAGAGCTTGCAGGCTTTCCATGTCTTGCATTTTTATGGAAGTTTACATAAACTGTTAGCAAATGTTGTATATATTATTAATAAGGGAAAGTCGTTTGTAAAGTGTGCTGCGTCATTTATGATTTTATCATAATGCAGAGTGCATAAACCTGGTTGAGCATTCAGAATTGTTCCATCTCTACAAAGGATGACTCACCATTCCCCCATGGTTGAGAATGAGTGTGGAGGCTTTCGTGCTTATGTTCATTAATTCAGAGAAACTCACCCAAGTGATCATTAACTTTCTCCAGAGCCGCCCGGCCTTTTCCCACAATGTCCACTTCATACCATGGATCCGGCTTTTTATCCAATTGGAAGCTCCTCAGTGGCTCCAGGTATCGGCATTGAGTCATTTTATCATGCAGAGCTCCCAAAACCTAGACAAATTCATTCATTCTTG
Organism: Agrenia bidenticulata; assembly: GCA_034694785.1. Taxonomy (NCBI): domain Eukaryota; kingdom Metazoa; phylum Arthropoda; class Collembola; order Entomobryomorpha; family Isotomidae; genus Agrenia; species Agrenia bidenticulata. The sequence continues at coordinate 17,286 of JAQFYM010000001.1, read as the reverse complement.
ATATAAATGGGAATGCCGAATGCATCATGGATTCATATTTGAAACTATTCATTAATATCATAGAAACACAATGCAACAACATTTATACTTATGTGTAGCATATCTTGACATTGAAGAAATAATTCTTAGACTATGAGGATATATTTATGCAGCTAAAAAGTGTTTATACTGCGGCTCTTACATTGTTCTCAATCTCATTAAGAATGTCCGGGGTGTCTGGGGTATCCTCAAATCGAATGAAGTATCGGGTTGAAACTTCAACTCGAGTGACCTTGCAGAGTCCAGCCGCTTTGTAGATTGATACGGCATTTGTGGAGAAAGCAGTGGAGAAATTCAATCTAGAGAAAGCACGAACAGAACATTAGCTCCCTTGCATACACACGAGTCAAAAATCTTCTAATCTATTTTGTTCATGTATGGATGAACCGTCTTAAAGTTTAAAGCCCAAAGACAACAAGAAAGGGCCCAACTGTGCCATTAGGATTGTCTGTAGAGAATTCCAAAAGTATCCTCCAAGATCCTTTCCTAACTAGTTTGGTGTAGTGTAGTGGTTTGGTGTAGTGGTCTGGGGCGTCCGAGTAAATACTACATGTGCTAGTAATTTTATTTATTTAGTCTTTCAATTTACAAAAGTGGGTGGGTAATGGATCACTTGTCTATCTAAAAGGCAGTTAGGATCTGGATGTACAACACATCCTGGTAAAGTTTTTGGGTCCCATTCGGTATTCCCATCCAAAAGCCGATTCCCTGGTGTATCCAAGATGGAATGGAGATATAATATGAGATGGCATGTTTTGGGGGAAATTGTTCATAGTAATCGAATAAGTCAATGACAAATGGTATACAAGCAAGCAGTTCCTTATTTTTTTAAAGTTTTTGTACATAATAGGCCATAATAGCATTTGGTCTCGCGATAACTGGTTCTGCCATGTCCCAGAGACTTCAGTCGGAGTTATTCTTGATGGTTTAAATAGATTATTTTATCGTCATAATGAGTTGTAGATATAGACGAGGATATTAAAAACTCTTAATGTTAAGGTTTAGAAGCCTCGGTTGATTATTTTAAGTCCAAACATTTACTCGTCAAATCTCGAAGAACCCATTTAATGCCAAATTAGTTTGCTAGAATAAATTTATCAGATTTCCTACCTTGGTCCGATTTCAATGAACAGAGAGTTCTTGTCCGGATTCAACGGCATCCGGCTCACATCGGTTAAAAGATCGGGATTCAACACAGGGGACAGAACCCATCGAATCTGAAGTATCTCTTTGTCTGTAAGACTTGATTGGGTCTCCACGTAGAAGCAGGACTCGGTGGTGATACCCTTAATTTTTATCGGCACAAGTTTTTGAATCGCCTGCAACTTATCAGATTCAATATGAGGGCTTAGCCCTGGAGTTTTGTAGAATCGGATTACGTTCGGCATGATTCTTATTTTAGTTTGGCAAAGATGAATTTGCACAGACACACAAGGGCAGAAGTCTAAATTGTTTTGAAAGATAAAGACAACTAAGGAAAAATCACTACTGGCTTCAACTCTTGTGAAATCACGAACAACTGAGGTTTGAGTAATATGAAAGGGTTGCCTGTGAGAAACTTATCTCAGCCGCCTTCTGACCCCCTGAGATGATGATAAAATAAAATATAGAAATTAATAGCCTCTTGACATATCACGCCTTCGAAATTATTCTCTCTGATTGGAGATCACTTATGATTATCTCCGGTTTCCAAAGCTCGAGAACACTTTCGGCATGAGACTAAAACCACTGGATGGACTAAAATAAACTATAAGATGACTTATGTACCAATCGTAATAAGCTTGCAAGCCAACTGACTTATAAAGAGTGTTTAATGCAGCACGAGAATTGTAACGTAAGACTTTAATTAAAGGTTCCACGTCCTATTAACCTATTGGATATCTCTTACACACAAAGAGCTCATATTCATCTTATCATCCGCCTGAAAGTTGATATGATTTTAGTTTATATAAAGGTCCAGCTCTAGTGAATCCAGAAAGGTTGAGCTTGCTCTATCCTGTTATTTACTAGAGTCAAACAAAATCGTCCAAAATTCATAGTCAGGCCAAGCAATCTAAGGTCCAATTTAGCTTGTGAGATTGCACACTCGACGAGGCTCTTCATCTATGTGCCTTCTTGTAAGAGTAATATTAATACAATCATTTATTGGTAAGGCTAAGTATATTATAAAGTACGGTCATCCCAGATGCTCCAACATCTATGAGACGACTTTAAGTACAAATATCTTTGTAATAGGATTACTATTCATACCACAAGGCTCTGAATGAGTAGAAAACCATCATGTAGAGAAGTAAGTCTAGTCGAGTAACAAGAAGATAGCCTTGGCCTTTTAAATTTAAATCAATGAAACAGGAACATGACATGACTGTCACAGTTTAGTAAAAGATTTTTTAGTAGAACGGGTTTCTGATTTCCTTGCATGCGAGATGTGAAGGAAGCATGGCTTTGAGTTTCATAGTAATTCAATAACATCGTCTTGCTTGAGTTGGAATTTGGGAATTGGACTCTTCTCCAGCAGCCTATAAGATATTTAGTTAGATAGGAAGGTGTAATTATTCATGGAGCATTTGTAATCGTTGGGGATAATGCTCAAGAGTATGGTGTTGTGATGTAATCTCATATCATGCATTTCTCTATTAGAGAAACAGATTATAAAATGACATCCCCATGTATGGCAAGAGGGTTTAATCCCTATAAAAATATGTTTATCAACTGTTGACTGTCCAGACAATTCAAACGAAGTCATTATTTTCTGAGTACTATGTATTCTTTAGCTGTTTTTAGTGTCAGGGTCATCCGTCTCTCATATTATTTTTTTTACCAACTTCCACATGCTTTTACATTTATTTATTATCAATTATTGATTACAATGCAATGCATAAATTCAAACCACCTTCTCGATTCCAACTTTCAATACAGTTGATTGAATAAATTTGACAATCTGTGAATGCTAACGTTCAGTTTTTTCTCAATCTTCTCGACAATTATATAGATATTTGATATTGTGTCCAAATTAATAAAAAATAATGTTAGATTTTTCATGCGAAGGAAATTTAATTATTAATATTATAATATTCAAGTAATATTGAATCTCATAGCCACAAAATTATGCACATCGTTTATTATTTATGCCAAACCCGTGGCTGTCGTCCATAGGGGACTATGAAAATATATTTAGTCTCAAAATTCGTAACGTGGTTTCTGAAAATATAGTATGTACCTCATCTTGCTTTCGTGAATTTTCTGATCAACTGTTTTTTCACGCTTACGAATGGTCTTTACTAATCATATGTCTGGCTGATGAAAAAACATATCATAATTCGCGATATGGCTATTCTGCTCTATAATATCAAAAAGGCAATTGAGGGAACAATAAAAAAAACGTTCTTGGCAGTAAAAATCCTAAAAATCTTCTAACCCAGCCTTCTGCACTGTTTGTTGAAATCTCCTTAGAAACACACGGCATAATCTTTGTCATGAATAAACACTGGGAGAAAGAAAACGGAAGTAAATAACACAAAATCCAGATTAGATTTCCTATTTCCCCTCGCAAATCAGTAAATTTTTCATAAATTTCGTGATTCGTAAAGAGCTCTAGGTCCCACAAGTCCACTTAAGTCCCAGAGACGAGGGATTTTCCCTTAGGATAGAGAGAGGTCGATTTGAAAACCCCAATGTTGTAACTTCTCTGTAATACCTACCTACTGATGATATTTGGTCCCTTTTAACCCAAGTAAGATAGAACTGAAGTTACAACATTGTTGAGGTATACAAATGGATCAATCTTTTTCCTCTAAAAAAATTTCTCGTCTGTGTACTTAAGGGTCCTGTTGAGACATTTTCAAAATTGTTTAGGCCGTTAAGGTGCTGAGTATTTATCGAAATTGGGAGTAGGAGAAAATTAGAGAAAGATCTTTTGGAAGGAGGGAAGTGAGTATTGGCGGGCTGATGTAGCATTGGCCCTCATCTCTCTCGTGACACGACTCCAGAAAAGGAAACAGTGAAAGAGACTGTCAACGGCCCAACGAACCCACACACACACACACAGTGTACACATACCAAAGACAGAGAGGAAGAAGGGCTAAGAAAGGACCAACGGGCAAAAGAAAAGTTCCTTCTCATTCATCCAGACAAAGTTCGAGGGAAAAGAAGTGGCAGTTCTTACGAATACAGTTGACGCCGTGGACAGAGAAAAGAGTACAAAGCACAAAGATTTGCAATCACGAATTATATTTTAACAATTTTATCTATTCATTCTTTCCTCTTGTTGGGGTGGTGCAGATCTTGAAATCTGGTGGAGAACCAGCACTTGTCAGACTTGTCATACCATTTGGACTGACTGATTCTCATTTATTTGTAGCTTGTAACCTGAGAGTATTCAAGACACAAGAGCGATTTTGTGTGGAGCATAAGATTAACCTGTAAAACAGCTCTTCGGGCCTATCTATCTTTCCGGAGGGATCTAGAAGATCAGGGAGAACGGGAGGATGGCGGAAGAGGAGCAGCAGGATTTTTCAAAGTTGTCTTTGGATGACCGGTGTCAGCACAAAGTTAGTACTTAAGATTAGTGGGGGGGGGGGTGTTTGCAGTTTGAATTTGGGGTGATTGTGTAGAGTGTAAAAGGTTTCCATCTGCCTGTCCAACGCCAGTCTTGTGTCTTTCCGTGTTTTGACCGAGCGAAGGTTGTAAAGGGTCAAAGGAGAAAGGGTAGATTACAGATTCGAGATTAATTGGAGTCACAAGGCACTGCAAGGAAAGAGCTAGAGGCAGAGGCAGAGAGGACTTTTGACTTTGGGGAGTAAGAAATGTGAAATGTAATCATGATGTAAACATGAAGCTGCTTCCAAGCCCTATTTCTTGTTTCTGTTACATGTAATTGCATGGATTCCAGATCTGCAATATCATATATATGTATAGAATTTTTGGAGGCTGTAAAAAGCGAAGGAGGTAATCAAATCTGTTTTTGTGCTATATTTTCAGAATTGGAAAGCTCGAGTATCAGCCTATGATGAGCTCGGGAAAATATTTCAGAGGATTGACGATGAGAAATCAGGAGAATGGATGAAATATGCTGGCTGGGTGAGGAAATTTCCTGCAGATTCTAATGCTGCGGCTCAAGAGAAAGGCCTGGAGATTACACTTTTGTTCCTGGAAAATGCCGGACAAGGTCAAGCAGGGCGAATTGTTGGAGAACTCATGCATGGAGTGGTTACCAAATGTATTACAGCGCCCAAGGCTAAAAGCAAGGAGTTGGCTATGAATATTGCTCTAATGTGTGTTGAAGTTGAAAAGTTTGAAGTGGTTCAGGAGGAATTAATGAAAGGAATGGAACATAAAAATCCCAAAGTTGTTGCTGGATGTATCAGCATCATGACTGAAGTGCTTAGGTACGTGTATTTCCAATACAATATTATTTTATTATTCGCAAAATTCAATGTTTACTTGTACCTTCTACAGAGCTTTTGGGCCCAAGGTCATTAATTTGAAGATGATACTCAAAAAAATTCCAGTATTGATCGAGGATAGGGATAAAACAATACGAGACGAAACTAAAAAGCTTATGGTTGAATTGTATCTGTGGTTAGGAGTTGCTTTCAAGCCTCAACTTAGTGCTGTCAAACCTCTAGTGGTGAGTATATAACATTTTCCTCTCAAGTTTTAAAGACTGAAATTAAAGTAAATTCATATTGAAACATTTTTTTACAGGTGCAAGAAGTGGAACAAGAAGTGGAAAAATATGGTTCTGACAAGCCAAAACAGACTAGATACCTACGCTCTCAACAAGCTCGACAAGAGAGAGTAATTGGCGAAGAGGGAGAGGAGGGGGAGGCTGGTTAGTAAAATATTAAATATCAGCATAATTAGTAGCGCATTTTGTCACTTTTAGTAATACGTGGAAATATTGTTTTGTAAAATTAATCAGATGAAGAAGCTGTGGTGGAAGAAATGGCCCCAGATATCGATCCGTATGACCTTTTGGATCCCGTAGATATTCTCTCCAAGCTTCCCAAAGATTTTTTCGAAAAGTGTGAGGCTAAGAAATGGCAAGACAGGAAAGATGCTATGGAGGCACTAGAAGTTCTTGTAGCAAATCCCAAACTGGAACCTGGTGACTATGCAGATCTAGTGCGGATGTTGAAGCGTATTATTGGGAAAGATAACAATGTAGTAGTGGTGGCATTGGCCGGAAAATGTATCGCTGGACTTGCCAATGGATTGAAAAAGAAGTTTTCACCCTATGCTCCTTCATGTATTTCCACAATATTGGAGAAGTTCAAAGAGAAGAAAACTAATGTTGTTGCTGCCATGAAAGAGGCCATCGACGCATGCTTTGCCTCGGTAAATTCAAATATCTGAATACTAAGGAATAATGCAGTATAATCACTGGTTCAATTGTTTGTTTTCTTCGTTAGACATCTTTAGAAGCGATTCAAGAAGACACAGTGCAGGCATTGCAAAACAAGAATCCTGCTGTAAAACTGGAGACAAATGCTTTCCTTGCGAGAGCCTTTTCTAAAACCTCGTTCAAAATCATGTCTGATAAGAAGTTAATGAAGCCATACTTCACAGCTATAGTTGCAAACCTGAATGAGCCAGGTCAGTATCAAAATATTCATTTTATATTTATTATTTGAAATACATCAATATTAAGAAAGATAAACTAATGAATGAGTAATGATTCCGATGAACTAAAACCATCAATTATTTTTAATAGATCCAACCGTCAGAGATGCTGCAGCTGAGGCACTTGGTGTCGCATTTAAGCATTTAGGAGAGAAAACTTTGGGCCCTTTAACTGCGGATATGGAACCAATTAAATTGCAGAAGGTACGTAAAATTGGTGAAGAAATACAAACAATACAGTTAGTTACAAAAGATTTTTTAATAGGTAAAAGAATGTGCAGAGAAAGCTATAATTACTGCACCGAAAGAGAAGGGAAGTAAACCTGTAACGAAAGCAGCTCCTAAACAATTAGCTGTTGTCCGACCTGGTCAAAAATCCGCCACTGCTGTAAAGAAACCTGCAACAGTAACTAAGAAAGTTACTAATGGAGCAAAGAGTCAGGGCTCTGTGAAAATGATGGCAGCAACCAGTGAAGAAGAGATCTCAACTGACCCGGCCACGACACCTGACGAACCTATGGATGACGATGGTATCGTTCGAGTAGATATCGGCTCTCAAATCACAGAATCACTCTTAAATGAACTCGCCGATAAAACTTGGAAGACTAGAGACGAAGCACTAGATAAGATAGGGGGAATAATTTCCAGTAACAAACATTTAAAAGCCGACCTAGGAGACTTACCACAAGCTTTAGCTCAAAGGCTACAAGACTCAAACAAAAATTTAGCCACGAATACGTTTCTACTGTGCCAGAACCTAGCTGGTGCCCTTGGGCCGAACTGTAAGCCTCACATTTCTACTCTAGCCGCCAGTATGCTTTCTGGTCTTTCCGACAGCAAGGTATTCTATTTATTCGTCTGGAATTCCAATTTAACCTATCATTAATCAGTTGTAAATCAGGTTGAGGATTTATTTACAGACAACTGTTCGATCAACTGTCGTGGCTTGTATAAATGCATGGGCTGATAATGGAGGGGTTCAGGAATTTTTTCTTGGCGGATTCATTCCAGATGCCCTGAAAAGTGGTAACCCATATTTGCGTACGGAGTTGTTCAATTGGTTGGGTGTCCGCCTATCCACAAGTAAGTTTGTGATTTTTTTTAAATAATACTGTTAAATTATCAGTTATCACCAAGAATCCATTAAACCAAAACTAACTATTCTAACATCGTGGAATCATTATAGTGAAAACGGTAAATAAGGATGAACTGAATGCATGTATTCCCTACCTGCTCACTGGAGTGGAAGATCGTAATCCAGAAGTCAGAAAAAGTGCTCAGGATGCAGTTCTACCGTTCATGATTCACCTTGGATTTGATGGCATGTCCCGCCATGCTTCAAGATTGAAGGTAAATTTAAATTAAATTAAACCTACTTGTTTAAATAACTTAACCCGCATTGATTATACATTTGTCCCATTCAGCCCACTTCAAAAACTGCTGTACAGGCTCTGCTTGATAAGGCAAGACCAAATCTTCCTGCCAAACCTTCAGCTCCAAGTAGTGGAGCAAATGCCAAAAAAGCTATTGCTGGAACTGGAAAAGGAATTCCAGTCGGTTCAAGTAGATCAGCATCTAATCTCTCAAAAAATCATGATACCGGAACGGTTACTGAAGCAAAGCCTGTTGGACCGTCAAAGATAAGTCGAGCTGCACCAAACGCCAAAGGAAGTCCTCCATCTAAAAAATCAACGGAGGAGCAGATTGGAGCCAACTTACAAATAAATAATCTGAAACCCCAGCGAATCTCTGATGAAATGAAATTGAAAATATTGAAATGGAATTTCACAATTCCCAGGGACGAATTTATCGACTTGTTGAAAGAACTCATGACTACTGCCGGAATCAGTAAAACCCTCATGGCTAACATGTTCCACACCGACTTTAAATTACATTTGAAGGCATTGGATACTTTGCAAGAGGTATGGGTTTCTGGGTTTGATTTTGTTAGTTTTTTTAAGTCTTTTTGAAAGTGTATTCAGATAGAAGTTTTTTTCTTGTATTACAGGAATTTTCTCATGGTTTCGATGGAACTATGTGTAATTTAGATCTGATTTTGAAATGGTCAACCCTAAGGTTCTTTGATACCAACCCCTCCGTTTTGATTCGAATGTTGGATTATCTTGGTCATGTATTTCGTGTTCTGGGGGATCAGGCATACAATATGGCAGATGTTGAAGGCAATGCGTTTATTCCGTATTTACTTCTCAAAATTGGTGATCCAAAGGATACAATTCGTTCCAGTGTTCATCACATCCTTCGAATGCTGGTCAATGTCTACTCGCCACAACGAGTCTTTTCGTACGTAATGGAAGGTCTAAAATCGAAGAACGCTCGACAAAGGGCTGAATGCTTAGATGAATTGGCCCATATGATCGCCACAGCGGGAATGGGTATCATTCATCCTTCACCTTCCTTGGCTCTGAAAGAAATTGCGAAGCAGATAGCTGACCGTGATAATGCTGTACGTAACTCTGCATTGAATGCAGTTGTACAGGCGTATTACATCGAAGGAGAGAAAATTTACAAATTGATTGGCCAGGTAAATTATTATTTATTTGTCTTACTTATCGATTCATCAGGTATTAGTTATAGATATAAAGATATTATTGGCATTGATGGTGGCATTGCTGGTGTTTTAACTTCGATTACTGTTTACACAGCTTTCGGACAAAGATCAATCCTTGCTTGACGAAAGAATCAAACGGGCTGCCAAAACTCGTCCAGTACCAGTGATGGGATTGACCTCTCGTGTTGTACCAACAGTGATTGTTCCAGCCCCAGCTATTACTTCTTACTCTAATAGTGGAAACTCACTATCACCAGTTAGACCACAGGCACCGTCGGGCAACGCTAATATTCTTCAGCCCCAAAACTTGAATACTACTGCAGTGATTCCGATGCGAGAAGAAGTGATTGTTAATCGCCATCCATCCTATCTTGGAGAACCCCCCAGGTTTGCTCTCTCAGATCTTAACGAGCCATGGTATGAAACAGCTGGAAATACCATTGCTTTCTTTGCACTTATGGTTGCTTCTTTTTGGGCTGGGAATGAACTTGCAGATTTGGTAGAAATGGTTTTTTTCGGTAGAGGTGGTGTGACTGGTCCTAGAAATCGTATTATAGACAATAGTCGGTTTGTACCTCGGCTCCATGCTGATGCTGGAATCGTAGAAGAAGGACAATCGTTTGTAGATGATGACCCTGTGATTTAAATTTTAACTGCTTGACATTTCTCTACCTACAAACAAACCAATGCACTGCAATCTAAATTAATCAGTAATGCTTTTACACACCACCTGAGCAATAAAATAACTCCTCATACTAATAATCATTTGCTATTTGTGGTATCGTAGTAATTAGGGATTTTAGTTTGGGATAGTGAATACTTTTAGATTTTTTCTAAATTGCGTTCTAGCTAACACTGCACTAAACCTATTGGCTTTCATAAGATAAAACATTGCGCCACGACTCATTAGTGGATATTTGAATCAATAGGAGCACAACTCTGCCAGAAAAGTACCGAATTGATTTCGAGGCTATAGATAATATGTTTAATGACCTTGAACCAATTCCTCCATTGGAGCTGATGGATACCAACATTGATCAGTTTATGCGAGGAGAATCTATCACTCTTCCAAAACGACGGTATCTATAATTTTACACATTCTCATACTATAAAGCCATCCTTACCTGACAGCAGTGACAGCATACGCATTGCCTTCATCTGGCGGTATGGAAGTGGCGTTGTTAACTAACGTCTCAACTATGTTTATTTTTAACTTCAAATCCATAGGATGGGTGCACGGGTGCATCCAACGCCGAATTACGTAGGTGAAACAATCACACCACCGCAAGCAAACCAAAGCATCGATTTAGTGGTGGCCCAGATTAGTGATCCTAGCATTCGGAAATCCATGGATGCCTGCACCAAGCTCGAAAAGATGCTCATGGATCCTGAAACATCGTCGGTGAGTTACAATTTATAAATTACTGAAAGTGTTGTTTTTTAAAGAACTTAACTGTTCAAATAAACGTTGAATATCAATCTTATAGATTATGTCTGGAAGGGTAGACACAATGCTTTCCATGGTCGCTTTACAAATGCGAAGGCAGCAACCCACACTTATATCTTCAAATCATGAAAGACTCGTGGAATTGAATAAGTTCTTCCGTACTGCTGTCGCTTTACTGACTGTGGTAATATATTCATTTGACTACTAACAGCAAAACTTTTCCCCAAGTTTGATTTCAAATAATTGATTTTGTTGTTTGTTCTATTTGAAGTTATTCAAAGGTGATTTTCTGCCTAAAAGAGCAAGTAAAGATAGCTTAAAAGATATAATCTATCATCTTTTGGTGCTTATCATTGATGAGCATTTGGAACTTTTGTCGGATGCATCTACTATTATCAAGTTGATTAACGTAATGGTTGTTCGCATTATTGAGAAGGCTGACCCCAACGCAATTTCCTGGTACAATATTCATTCCCAGTATTATTGCAGAATAATAGGATATAACATTGACTAATTTTGTTTTCATGTATATTTTTTTCAGTGCGCTTATACGTCTGCTAAATGAAACTTTATCTAACAGTACCTTAAGTCAAACCCGATTACTGGAGCTGGTAATGAAATGCCAATGGAAACTTTTGAAGCAGTACAATATTTGGTTGGAGAAGAAGGAATACGATTGGGACTTAGGAGGAATCCTGTCTGAATTTGCTGCCTTCATGAGGGCTCATCCATTCAACTCATTTCAGTCTCGAGACGTGACTCCTTTGAAAACTATCAAGACCATTCTGCATGCTCTCGTATTGCAAGTAGGATGCGACGCACTGAATTACCAACTCAACATTATGCCTGACCTAAGGGATTCCGAAGCCGGGAGGTACTTGTGTAAGCTTATCTCACGGGACCTTGGGAGGAACTCTAGGACGGCAACGGCTACTTCTGGTAATTCTACACTTCTCCGATAAACTTAGACGGTAAATTAACCCAGTTTTATGTTTAAAAAAAATAAGTGAGACCTATGTCGTTTGGAAGCTTGATTTATTGTATACATGCAACAAAAATTTCTAGTATTTATCATTCATAATGTACTAACTTAACGTTTCGAGTAAGATATATCTACTAAATCGAACAGGTATGTATATAAAATGCAGATTATCATCAATCACACTGGGTCTGAGCAACAGCAGTTTAGTTACACCTACTTGCAAAATTGTAGTAAATTATGATTTTTTTAACTCGAGGCAAAGGGTATTTTCATTGACTTGCATTCCTACTAGCAAAACTCCCGTCTTTGTTACCGATTAGCCTTAACATACGAATAAAAACTGATAATGTATTCTATCATCTATCATGTCTGCCTGTCTGCTTAAATAGTTTGTCATGGACGAATACAATTCAACGAGTACCTATGATAATGCATAAATTTACGTAGCATCAAGAATAATAGGATATACTTACACATTAAAATTTGACTAACTTTTTCATCGATTATTATTAAAAACAGACACAATCACAACGGTGAAAATTTTTAATTATAGTTGGTTAATTTGAATAAGAAAAACAAACAGCCAAGATAATCACTACAATACTTGTTATTTACCATGAAAATAAATAGTATAAATCCCAGCAAGAAATAGTAAATTTTGCAAACAACTCCCGTCCAACTTTTCAACATAAAATCGTAATAATATACATTCTCAAGTACAGAAACGGACAGGGTTATTTCCGATGAAATCCACTTATCCCGTCGCTTTAGCTTTTACCAGAAATTTTTCAGGATATCGTACAAGATTCAGTCGCTCCAAAAAGTCCTTCATTTCCTGTTTGTATTCCTCTGGATGATGATGTAGATGACTGACATGAGGTGAACTTTGCCATGCTTTGATGAAAACCTGTTTAAAAAATATCAAATACTTTCAATAATAAGACTCAATTTTTCATCAGCACTATCATGATGATGAATAGATTTACTTACATCCATTTGGTTCATTTCCCATCTATCAGCAACTCGCTTGATTCCTTTAATAGATCCTACAGTATCATCCAAAGAGCATAAGAATAAAGCAGGAGCAGTGACAACAGAGTTGTGATAGCTAAGACTTGACTGCGTGTAATGCCTAGTAGCTGAATCGTTGAACTTAGCCATATGGTATCTAGAATTTAACATTGCAAGAAACATTAGTAAGGAATTATTGAAGTAGTTTACTAAATAAAAGCGGAACTCACTTTATATATTTCTCCAAACTACCCCGAAGTAAAGCATTATTTGGAAAAACAGCTTGAGGCAGCCCGGTTGGAATTCCTTCAAAGTCCACAACGCTATCCCATATTTGGCCTCGAATTTGATTCACTACAGGTTGATACTGCTGCATATTCTGACCCATTATATTGAGAGCTTCACCCCAAAGATATCCACCCACAGAAAATCCATGAAGTACGGTGGCTTGATAGTTACTATTTAATGTTAGAAATGTCAGGATATCCTTGGCCACCATCTAAGACAGAAAACATATCCATCATCCCGTCTACAAGGAACTAATTTATCTTATGTAGTTTATCATGGAACTAACTATTGAAATCGATATGGTCATTTATCCCTACCTGAGATCCTGTAACTGGCCAAAGCAGCTGCCATGGGTTTATACTCACAGTTAGGCAAGAAAATCCTTGGTCCAGGTAGAATCTAGCATATTTCATAACATGCTTCTTTTGTGACATAAGCCAGCAAAGTAAAACACATAGCGGTCTCTCTTCAATTTGCTGACTACGTAAAGCAAGTTGCAACGGATTTCCAGGGACTGTGGTTATTTCTTTGCTGGCTGTTACCAGTTCAATCCCTTTGGATAGCGTCTTTGTCGTCAAAGTCCGATTTGGCGTTTGACCAACCGGGGATACACTATGTAGAATCATGAGGGGCGTCAGAGCCTGAAATTTAAATCCAAGTATGTACTACATTGTCTTTGGAAAAACAAAATTTAAAATGGTAAATCACAAGCTGTTTCAGTAACTCACCTTTTGGTAGGCTGGTCGTCGGCTCATGAATTTTGAAGCCGCAGGAAACATCGCTCGAAATTTCTCAGCCAACATTTCTACTTGCTTTAAAGAAAACTTGGCATTCAATCCCTTAGCAGTTTCACCACGTTTGTTATCTCCGGAGCAATAGGACTTCTACTGTCCGGAATTATTCTGTACGTTTCTGGAAGTTAAAAAAAACAAATTCAGAAACAATTTCGGAGAAATGTTCTATGCACTATGCATTAGTAACAGTACAACTGTTACTAATGCATAGTGGGACAGATTCATCACTTGAGAGGATTTAACATAAGCCGATAAGCATACGCTAATAATTCTAAAGGAAAATTCTCTGTGCGAACTAACAATACAACACGGAAAGTTTAAAATCCAACCCGTTCACATAACGATGAAGCTTCATAAAACAAAATAAAAATGCACGTTCCTAATAATAAAATGCACGTTCCTTTTATCTACTATTCATACATAACCACATATCAGTACAATTAATGTATGTATTTAAAGGCAAAGGGTTTCATGAACCTTGCACAAAATCTCCAACACACAATACATACACATGCCATAATCAAAATCAGTACGGATTTTTAATATCTTTATTAAATTTAAATATTGAATAAAATTATTAATTATCTGAATTCCTAACAGTACACAGTAATTGACAGACCTCTGACATCCTAAACTCCTAACTACAAAAACCTTGTGCCTTGGCTTAACCCTCAACTGAAAACTGTCATCTAACTTACTCTCGTTGTCAAGATTTAAACTCTTGACTACGACTCCGGCGTTTTCAAAATCCTTGTTGGACGGACAGTTGTCACTATTACAGTGTTACGTCTCTACCGTCTACGTTTCGTTCGTCAAATGCACAATACCACACACACCACGGATACGCAGCAATATGAGAAACGAATTAAATAATATAAAGTTCACCTTAGTTGTTCTCCGCTTCTCTCGTCGTATCCGAAACCGTCAGATAAACTGAGCCAGGCGAGTGGAGACTGTGGAGCAGCTGTAGAGCCAAAAGCGTTTGTGATGGCTGGGAAAGGCTACTATTTGGAAAGAATTGTAAAGCAAAGTGTGAGAGTCACACTGTATTCTAGTATATAAATCTATGGAGTCACACCATCACCGCATGATTTGCCAGTAGACCAACCAAGCAACCTTGGTTCATTCACCACCACCATCACAGGTCTGTTCCCCCTGCGACCCTGTACCGCTAATCTTTATATTGTGGCCCCTCCCTCTTGATCTTGAAATGAGATGGAGGAAGTAACGAATGCATGCTTTTCAGCTTCATGTTCTGCTGCAACTATAACTTCTGATACGAGTATTCGAGTGTCAAGACAGTAAGTTAGTTTGAGAGCCAAGATAAGGTTATAAGGTTATTTAACTTATCAGTTTTGTTAAATATGTTATGAAAGGTATCATATGAAAAGATTTGCGAGTCTCCATTAACGTATGCTGATAATCGTGAAACTTGAATGATGACTTTAATTTAGTATATGCTTTGATGAATATGTTTCATATGCTTTGATGACTGATGATGTGATGATGGAGTTACAAGTGGATGATCAGACGATGATCTTCACCCATTTATTTCATGTCTCCCAGTGTCACAATATAGTTAGAACCTTACAACCATTACAAGTTTACAACCCGTCGTTAGAGATTGCAAGCGGGCTCCGTCCGTATCATTTCCACCGGTCTCACACCGCTTCATTGTATAAAGTACATATAGCTACATGGCGCTTCAATATAATTACCAATGCCAAAAAAGATAAAGATTTTAATGTTGATAGTGATTATTAGGGTTGATAATGATATTGCGTGTGATAGCTTCTCAAAGATGCTGTGGATTTATCATTTGCATGAGCCCCACACGATAGGGAGCATATCATGATGAATGCATGTTATGGCATTGGAATTTAGAATTGGGAATATAATTCAATTTTTTTTTTAAAGTTTAAGGTTGAAAATATTAGAGCGTAGCGTTGCGTGTGCCAAATCCAAAATGGGTTCTTCGTGGAACAGTCGATAATTTATTCCAGCATTAATCATGATGGATCATTGAGATGTAGTGTTTTTGGTCGGAGAATTTATTTTTCCATGAAATTCATGAATGTGCTCTGTATGGATCTAACGAAAGTATCGGTTATGTTTATTTATACATGATTAGTTGATTTTTGTCAACAAACTATAAGATGAGTCTGTTTACTTTTGAAGTTAAGGTTTAGGGCATACATTCAAAATTCATAAATAATTGACTGTTCGATGAACTGTATCAGTAAGTATTAGTATGGGAAATTTATTTTCAATTTCACATCCGGAAGCCTAATAATATAATAAACAACTTGTAAGGTAACTGCAGGCTTAATTGAATGCCAGCATTAGGTGGAAAATCTAAACCCTTGTTACAAAAGATATGATCATAAAATTACGCAAGTTCCTAATAAATGAAATAAAATCATAAAAAGCCAGCAATTTTGCTCACTGAAAATACATTACGAATTCAGTTTTGGAGAAAACACCGAAAAAGTGTAATACACCATAAAAGAAAGCAAGTACCGATGGAGCCATAATTTCATACAGACAGTAAAATAGTTAGGTCATAAAATTAAGATTGAGAGAAAAGGTGTAAAATCGTATTTAAAAATCCACTTGGCTTCTTGCAATCATTTGTTACAATTTGTAGAGAAAGCCATGGGAAAGGTTGATTTTCTCATCGAAATCCTCAACCGTTGTGCCCCAAAGCTCCAAGCGGAAGGTATTTCATTTTCAAAGGCAAGTTTCTCTTGAGAAAGTTAGCTGGCTGTAGTATGGTCGATCTAGAATTGTAACCAGTCTGTGCGGCCAAAACTTCCTCCTGCTCAAACATATTAAAATAAATTCAAATCTGCCTACACTAGATCGGCAAAGGCCTAAAAAGAGTAATAATATTTTCGTTCTTTTTGGAGGCTAAAAAATAAAAAGTTCAAAGCCTTTCGTTACCACCCTCGAGTGATTTTCTGGATACACAAACCTACCCCTCTCACCTCTCTGTCAAATTACATCTTTATCAATTACTCTCTACAATTACAAATCCCTTGGATCAAAACGCTATAAATATTATTGTTATTGCTATCGATTCTTTCATTGATTCATCAAAAGAGGAAGACACCACATGTGCAATGAGTGAACTGCCATTTGGACCACTGTGGACAATAGCAATTGAATATGGAATCAATTTACGAAATACAGTAGGAATAAATGATTAAAGCTATAATCAGCCTAAATTGAGTACTTAATTCTTCCTCTTTGAACTTTGAGGTCATTTATAATCTCATATTGCGTAAACAGAGACAACAAAGACAGAGCACAGAGGAACCGAGCCTTTGTGGATTTGATCTTCATCGTTTGACTTATCATATTTTATTTAGCAAACGACAAAGAAAAAACATTGACTAACAATGCGAGTACTTTTGTGGATAAACCCCAAATGAGGTGCCATTAGTCTTAAAAATTCAAGTAAATAATACAAATCATCATGAAATTAATTTTGTTCTTGAATGGCCCCTATTGGCTGAGAAAAAAAATTATG